>VDFB02271358.1:52171177-52191563 GCA_007258455.2 Sequoia sempervirens
CATACATCACATCATAATCATAATAAATACATCACATCTGCATACATGAGCATACATCATCCATAATGCATCCACATAGAACCATAAACATCCATCACATAACATCATGTAGGCATGAAATAATATATCATATAAAACCATCGCATCGAGGGTCATCTCATATATATCAAAATAATCAATGCCATGATACAATTCAAGTATGTGATATACATCAAAATATATAAATGAGGCCATCGAATGTGATCCAATGAATGTATATACATCAATAATCAAGATATATCAAAAAAGTGTCTATGTCTAAGAGCTATCCTCTACTCCTCTAGTCCTCATGTCGAGATGATGGTTGGTGGCTACCCAACGAACACCCTCTATTTGAATGATCTAATGATAGACCACCTACTAATCTGCTTGGTGCAAGAGAACTCCTATGTGAAAAACTTGAATGTCATGAATGCTAAGGAACCTCACGATGCTACAAGGTCCAATTTTATGAAGCCTCTGACATAGCCTAGGCATATGTTGTGTTCAATACCATTTTACCCTATCCCTACATGGAGATAGCCTCCAATTGTTGCCTCTAAGCCCTCTCCTAACCCAGCTACATCTCTATTTGTTGGTGTTGCTGGCACTTTTGATCTCTCTCATGTCGGTATTTATCTTGCTCATCTCTCACCCGATCTTGCTCCTAGTGAGCATTCTCTCTCTTGTATAGTGGTATCCCACTTTTTTTTCCTCTATTGTAGTTAGATCTATGGATTCAAACCCCCTAGCACTTGTTGTACCTAGTGTACCTAATGTGGTGACTACTAAAGTGGCTTCTGGGTAACCTATCCAATATGTCTAACCTACCCTAGGACCTACCCAAGAACCTATCCCACCTAACCTGAAACCTATCTGGGAACCTATCCATCATGCTAAGGAACTTGTTCTCTACCTCTACCCTAACGTCTACCTCATCCTACACCATCAACTCATGTTGGGTCTATCAACCTAATGGGTTGATGTTTAGAAAGCCATACATCATAAGTTGATGTCATCCTTGGATCATTTGCATCACCTACATAAACCCATGGTAAGGGAGATAGCTATGTGAAGTCACCAATAGCCACCTAAGGATCTTTCTGAGGTCCCCATACTCCAATTGGTATCTCTAAAGGTGTGTGCATAAACACCCTTGTAATATGGTGTTGTGACATCTTGGTGGTCCCCAAACTATCTCGCAACTCGGTTTGGAAGATACCTCTCTATAATGTGAATCTAGAGGCCCATGAGACACCGTGTCTAACAAGCATAGAAAAGTTGAGTCTAGTTGTCATCGCATGGTTGTTCCTATAGCTAGGGTCTCCACCTAAATTTTGTCATGTCATCTAGGACTCTCCTCTACTATGCTTTACCCGTCACTCTTGTATGGTGGATTGTGGTCATACCTACATATCTATAAACCATTGGGTCCTCCTCATCGATATCTCTCAAAGAAATCATAGGTTGAAGCATGGAAATGTGCTCCCAAGCCTAGATGTATAACAATGTCACTCCAACAGATAGGTTATGGCTTCTCATGTAAACTACCTAATGTATATTGTGATATAATGTCACCAAGATGCATGGACCCCAAGCATAAGTGTAGACATACTCAACCATGCCCACCAAAACTACTCCCTAGCCAACACTAAAACCTTGGCTACACTTGTCAAGAACCAAGACTCCCATGATTAGTCATGCGATCACCAATGTCAAGTCATTGACACATACATAGTGTCTCTGCAAATCAATCTAATATCTCTCCACCTCCAAGGTAGCTACTTGTATTACTTGAAACATGGCATCCAAGTTGAGGTCTATATCATAAATAACTCTATCTCTATGTAAAATGCACCAAACATCCTTAAGAGTAATGGTTACCTCACTTGTCAAAAGGTGAAATGATGATGTCTCAAAATGTCGCCTCTCCACTAATGCGGTCATCATTGCTAAGTGGGTTCAGATCTTTGGCATTATGTAATGTGGTAAAGTTTAATGGCACCTAGGAACTTATCATCCTTATCTTTGAGTATAGACATATGCCCCAGGATTTTTCATCTCCTCTTACAAGAAAGAAATGGACCGAAGCTCTCCTACATGCATAATACACACAATGTCAAATTTGCTAAAAAATCAATAAAAAAATTCTAAGTATGGAACCCTAAAAGTGTAGGTGTGTGACTTTAGGCAAGTGTGTTGCTCCATCATGTTTGCAATTGTGTCACTATGCAACAAGTGCATCACCAAAAATCAAGTGTGTTTCTATTTTATGCAAGTGCGTCAATATAAATTTTTGCAAGTGCATGTGTCTTCCTATAAGTGCACTGAAGTATACTAAATCCTAGTGCAGTTTCTCTAGAGTGATGCTCTATTTAAAGTGTGTCACTGAATCTATCAAGTGTGTCATCGATCATAACAAATTCATCGCTAAAATAGTGACACACTTTTCTACCAAATTTGACCCTACATTTAGCTACATGGAAAATCGTGCAAGAAAATTTTTTTGAGGTACATACCTGTGGCCTTGCATCCATTGGCCACTAGAACTCATAGACTCAATATGAGAAATGTAGGGGAAGCACATGGTCAACCATTCTATTAGGATCTCTATAAGGTCTCTCTCAAAATCAATCTGAAATCACTCAATTTTTGAAACTCAAATGTACAAATGAGCTTGAAAGTGACCCCAAGCCCCTATATATGCATGTAAAGTTAGGGTTTTTGATCTAAGTGCATGGTGGAAACCTAGTATTTTGCTCTTGCATTGCTATTTTTGAGTTTTATGGCCTATTATAATTACTTTATCAATGTCCTAGGGCTTATTAATCATCCTCTTTATAGTTGAACCAATCCCGCAGTCATGTCGCAAGCCCAATCAAAAATTAGCATTTTTGCTCTTGCATTGCTATTTTTGAGTTTTTTTTGAGTTTTATGGCCTATTATAATTACTTTATCAATGTCCTAGGGCTTATTAATCATCCTCTTTATAGTTGAACCAATCCCGCAGTCATGTCGCAAGCCCAATCAAAAATTAGCATTTTTTCTCTCGAACTCTCGAGGGGGTAGTATACTAGTAGTCATTTCTTCCATTGGGGCACAATGGAGTATCAAGAAAAATTAGGAAATTTTTAAATTTTGATTTAAGTAGCATCAATTCTTTGAAACAATGCAACAAGTGCATTGCTTCAAAGAGGATCAAAATGTAGACATTTAAACTATCCTAGTAATATCACATACTTGATTTCACTTACTAACACTATTCCTAGTCTATTTCACCTATTTTTTCCATTTAATTAAAAAATGTCAATTACTTAGTTAAATTCACCTTTTCTTCTATGAATTAAATAAACCAAATTTATATAATTAATTCACTATTCTCCATATTAATTTCATTTCAATTTGATTAAATAATGAAAATTATTTAATTAATTGTCATAATTATACTTTGATTAAATAATTCGTGATTATTTAATTAAAGCCTCTAATTTCATCCACTTGCACAATTAAATGATTTTAATTAATTGTTTAATTAGCTATTTTCTTAAATAAATCATCTAACTTCTCCCACTTGCATAATGAATATTCCCTTGGAATATTCCCTTTTCAAATTCAAATATTTCCCTCCAAATAGAAATTCCTCCAACATAATTCCTAAAAATTAGGGAATTGGTTGAGTCTCTCATGGATTTGAGACTATTGATTTGATCTTTGATCCATGCCATATGGATTGTCAACTATTTTATTTATCCTTGATCCATGTTCATTTCTCTCATTCGATTTCATCCCTTGATTAGCCTTTTTTGATCTTCACCATTGATCCTAATTTCTAAAATCTTTAAATAGTAGGCCTTTTCCATGAAAAAGGATCCACAAGCTTTGAGTAAACTTACTCTCTTTAATTGATTTCCCAATTTGATCAATTTGAGAGCATCTTGTGATTCATTTGAGTTCAATTGTCATCAATTGCTTTGCATAACAATGGATTTTGTTAAAATTGAACAACTCCACATCCAATCTAGACATAATCCCACAATGGGATTGAGGTTTGCATCTCTTAAAATTCAATTCATTTTTCTTTATTATTTCATACTTTTCAATTCTAATTTGTTTTTGTGAAAAATTTCATTGGATTGTATGGTTAATTGATCATTTTCTTAGTTATTTTGGTTCAATTGATGCTATTTGATTGGTCAATTTTATACATTCACACCTTCCAATAGGACATGAATCAAATCTTTCTTTGGACAGGTCAATTTTTTTAGGAATTTTATACTATATTTTTTGAGATCACAAAAAATATAGTAGACATGATGAAGGAAAAATAGGGTTTTAAATGGAATGAAACTAGTAAACGAGCATTCAAATATTTCAAAGAAGCTATTGCTTAGGCTCTTGTATTAGTGCACCTTGATTTTAAAAAATATTTTATCATCTATTGTTATGCTTTTGAAGATACCATGTCAACTATCTTATTACAAAATAATGAACAAGAAATTCAAGCACCCATAACTTTCATGAGTGTTCCTCTCAATAAAGATGAATTGAATTATTCCCAAGTTGAGGAAAAATGCTTTTGCTATAGTTAAATCTATCAAGCAATTTCGTTTTTACATCCTACACACACATTATATTGTATATGTACCTAATTTTGTAGTTAAGAGCATTCTTATAGAACAAGATATTGGTTGCTATAAATGAGGATCTTGGGTAGTAAAATTACAAGAGTGTGACTTGGAAATCAAGCCTACCAAACTAGTTTGAGGAAGAGGTTTGTGCAAATTAATAGTAGAGAATAAATCAAATATATATCAAGAAACTCCTATGGTATTACTAGTCATTCTTTAGGATGAATGGTTTACAAATGTTTCTTATTATCTCACATATGTAGAATGTCCTACTCATTTATTCTCAAAAGAGAAAATGAAACTTAAGTTAAAGGAATCTAAATATGTGATTTGGGGTGATACATTATATAAAAGGGAATTGGATGGTATGTTCCTAAGGTGTGTTGATAAAGACCAATAAAAAAAGTTGTTGGAATCATTCCATAATGAAGCATGTGGTGGACACTTTTCTTCATCGATGACTTCTTTAAGAAATTGAGATAATGCTATTCTTAGCCTAGAATTTTTAAGGATGCGTATTATTGGTATCTAAATGTGAGAAGTGCAAACACTTTGCTAGAAGACCTCAGTTAGAAACACTTTCTTTGAGAGCTATAGTAATAGAGGAGTCATTCCAATAGTGGGGTTTAGAAATCATTGGGCCCATAAGTCCACTATCTAGTGCAAGACATACCCATATCCTTACCACCATTGAATAATTCACCAAATGGGTAGAATTTATACCTTTAAGTGCACAAATTAAAAATTTGTTTGTGATTTCATTAAAGAAAACATTTTGGTTAGGTTTGGTAGCTTGCAAAAATTGGTGACTGATCATGCTACCAACTTTTCATCAATTGAGATATCTCTTCTCTATTATGAATCACATTGGCTCACTCATCAAATTATTAACCTCAAGGGAATGACGAAGACAAATCTATTAATAAGAATCTAGTCACCACCATGAATAAATTGGTTGATAAAAACCAAAGGAATTGATGCAAGAAACTATATGAAGCATCATGAGCTGACAAGATTGAACATTCAAAAGATAAATAAGGATGTCTGCTTTCGAATTGGTATATGGATAGGTAGTGTCTTACCTTTGCCTCTAGAGTTATCTGCCATCAAATTACATACTGCTATTGAGGATCAAGATTTCCAGCATTCTTTGGAGAAAATAATTATGTACCTCACAAAAATCAAAGAACAAAGAGAATATATGGTGTATAAGGTCACTATGTATTAGGCTAGAGTCAAGAAAATCTTTGATAGAAAATCTTGACCAAGAAATTTTATGATTAGAGATTTAGTATTGTTGTGGGATAGAAGAAGAGAGCCCAAAGGAGCACATAATTTTTTTTATTTTGTATGAAAGGGACCTTTCAAAATAACTCAAGAATGCGATGCTAACTCTTTTAGGCTATCATATCCTAATGGTACACCCTTTCCTATCCCATATAATGGTAAAGATTTGAAGCTATATTAGATTTGAGTTCCAAGAAGATTTTCCTCAATAAATATTAGGTTAGAATTTTTGGCTTGTTCATTTGGTTTCTTCCTTTTGTTCTTGCTTTACAGTTCTTGGTTCATCATATTCTTTTGTCTTGAAAATATTGAATTTGTAGCCTAATGTGCAAGACACTAATATTTCATTATATGCTATTTCATATCCTTAATAGTCTTGATCACTAGTTAGAGCTAATTGCTACCATAATTTTGATGCCCTTCTTGAAAATATAATTTTTTTATATGTGGTCTTTGTTACATAGTTTAAGATTTTAACCTAATTTCTAGAACCTTATCAAGTTTTGAATTGGTTGTCACAACGAAGTTTTGTCCCATTATTTTCATGTGAAAGTTAAGAACTTGGCCAAATTATCAAAGTTTCAGAAATATTAAAACTATGTTGGCAATCAAAATGGTTCTCACAACCTAGCCAAATGCTAATGTTGAAGGAGAAAAGTTAAGAACTTGGCCAAATTATCAAATTATTAGAAATATCTTAAGGTTTCGAAACATCTTTCAAGTTCTAACAAGGTTTTGAAAACCTTAATTTTGTCTAATTTTTCTCCTCCTTCCAAGATTTATGAAGTAATTTTTTTTTTCAAAAGTTAGCATTTTAAAGGTCTTAAGCAAATTGAAGATTACAAGGAGTATTTCAAAACTTTATATAGGGTTTGAAACCTCTATTGGACCCTAACAAAGTTGTTGAAACCATAACTATAGCAAAAATAATTTATATTTTAAAGTTTGGACTCTTTGAAGGATGTTTTGACAAAGAATTTTAGATGATGATAAAGGTTTTGAAACCTTTGTTGAACTTTGACAAGTTTGTCGAAATTGATCAATTCTCTAAAAAAGTTTTCATACATGAACTCTCATTTGAAATTTAAAAATGGCAGAGCTTGGTGTAAGATCAAAAATTTCACACATGTCAATTATTAAGAGTGTCATTAATTTTCACCTAATATTCTCAAACATTAATTGCAGGAACCTATTTAGGAATTATGTTACCTAAATAATTTATTTTAATGAACATTCGAAAGCGGATTTCGCAAGTGACAAAAGAGAAAATTGTAGAGGAATTCGAGTAGCAGTTCTTGCAGCACCTAAGAGGTATGGTGGTTCTCATCTTAAGCCTTAGCTCATCATAGAATAATCTAGGGAAAACTCAAGTAAATTTGGAGAGTTGGGTATTGTTTGGACATCTCGCATAAGTGAATTTAACTACTTCCAAGCACGAATTGCATCCACACTCACTTGAACTCTACTCATCATGAAGTTTAAGTATCTAGGCTATGGGAATTTTTTGGGTATGTCAAGCCGACTTCTAGAGATTGGAGACATAGTTAAGTTAGGGAATATAAATCTAGATGAGTTCTGGGAGAGAATTTCAAGGGAAAATAGGCCCCCAATTACTTAGCATCTGATCAAAACTAACAAAGATACCTTCACTTCATGTCTGAAAATACTAGAGAGAGAGGCATATGCAGAATTTGATTTCATTTCTTCTTATCAACCTTTTAAAGAGAAGAAAGGATAGTACAATAATGTTATATCCCAAGAGTGGTTTGCTACAACAAAAATAGGTAAATGACAATTTCTAAAGAAGCTACACAAAACCCACTTTGCGGCTGAGATTTTCAATATAATCATGCTTTTACATAGGTTGAGAGGTAATGAAAGAGCCCATGATGTTGAATATTATATGTATTTCTTTATACAAATAGTCATTCATGGTGAGTAGTGTTTAGATTTGGCTCAACTTATATGTGATCAGGTGCATTCAATGATTATCCACTTTCCTCAAGCAACAAGTTCTTTTACATGTCTTCCTACTTGTTCTACACTATTGCTTGCATAAGACCATTGCTAGGTTTGAGACTGATTGAAGTCCAAGATTAGAAAATTCAAATATGTGATTATTATGATAAGATCTAGTTAGAAAAGAGCTACAAACATTTTAGGAGAGTGAAAAATGTGTTTACCATGAGGATGGTAAGAAAAATACAAGGGGATATAGGTCAAAGGATATCTCTCAAAGTTGCACAATTAATTAATATGTATAGTATCTATTTCATTCAATTTAAAAGGTTCACTTACATTAGAGTTGGGATTTTTGATGGAATACCTTACGAATTGCACAAATATATGGAAGACAAGTTTGTCTTAATTGAATTTTGGAGATGAATTGTGAAGGTTAACAAAAGGTGCCAAGAAAGGAAAAAGGTAGGTGTTCAGTTTCCCATTGGCCTTGGTTATTATTCTTATAATTCTATGTATGATGCCCTTGATATTGAAAGATACTTGGCAAGATATCTAATGCAATTCTATGAAATAATATTTCCTTTTGATAGTAAGAACTTTGTTAATGATAATCCCTCAGCATGGTGGCATGCCCACATTATAGTAAAGATATTTTATGCATACCAAGCAATGATTGCGACACCTGCTACCCAATCATCTGGAGGAGTTACTAAAATTATTCCACCTCAGCAATAGTCTCTTTTATTTACTCCAATATTTTATATGAACACTTATTTTTTATGGAAGTTGAAAAGACTATTTATTTTTTACAATTATTTCATGAAGTGGTTACTTATAATTTCTTATATATGTAATATGATGCAATTAAAAACTCTCTTAGTTTCTTTTAGAAGATATATGAAATAAATGAATGAATGAAATAATCATAATCTTTGTGTTCTAATTAATTTCTAAATTTATTGCATTTCTTTGTGAATGTTTAATTTCCATTTATTTGGTCCATTTTAGTTTTGGTATCATCTTTGATTATAATATTTCTAGTATACATTCTATGTAATGTGAAGTATTCTATGTGCTATGCACTTCTATGATTATGTTTTATCTACTAAGTTCAATTTTCGAATAATATAAGTAGAAGAATTTAACTCTTTGTCTTTCTTGCTTTATGATTAAAAGAACATCCCATTTAAATTTACTCTAAAATAAATCATTCATCAGAAAAGGGAGTTGTACCTCATAAAATTTAGAGAGAAAATATTTCCCATAGAGATAGTTTACTCAATTGTTGGTAATTTATGTGCATTTAATTTGGGAAATAAAGTAAATAATTTAAATTTTACGAAAGTGCATAATATGTTAGCCAACAAAAACTTAGGCTTTCTAAGCAAAAGGTTAGTTCCCAAAACATAATAGATTGTTTTGACTAGCATGTAGAGGATAACTTGATACATCTTTACAAAATGGCATGATTGATCATAATAGATTCTTACACATAATTGATTCATTCTTCTTGATGTCTTGCAAGCTTGATTTTGATTGATGAAAATGTTGTAATAATGTTGCTAATTCTTTCCTTGAATTGCCTTGACTAATTTTAGGATCTTCAATTTGCTCAATAGATATTTTCTAGGATTTCAAATGATGAAAAGACTAGTATTTATATGCAATTCTTCTAATTTTCGAAAAATCAAATATCAATGGCTTACAAATGAAATTAGATTTTCAAATAATAAAATACTGACACTGACATATTCAAATTGAAGTTGAAAAGGGTTGGACAAGGGTGTGGAGAACCCTAGTCTAGACCCATCTTTTTTTGGGGCCTAAAACATCGAGGGTAAATATTAAATGCTTATTTTCATTCCCCTCATTTGATTTTCTAAAGATATTTATAAAATGGGTAATTAAATGCATAATTAAGTCCAAACACATAGGAGGGAGCTAAACCTAGGGTGAAATTGTCAAGGGTGATAATTTTTGATGCTACAAGAGGTAAAGATGTAATAAGTAGAGCATTAATCTTGCTATAATTATTGTGCTTGAAAGTGTGAAATAGGAATAATGTATGCAACAACTATTATTAGTGAGGAAAAAAAACTAAATGTTGCATGATTCTTCATATTGTTCTCAAAATGATTATGTAGTTGCACATGTATTGAGCTGAATTTTACTGTTAGTTCTCAAAAAAAAATTGTAAGAAAATTGTATTCCCTACACTCTTTGCAATACAAGAGAGAGAGAGAGAGAGAAAGAGGGAGAGAGTTGTATGAAGATTGTTAAATACCTGTGTATATGTATTGGCCAAAGTATATTCATATTCTTTTAAACCTGTAGTAATTTCCTTCATTAAACTACTATTAGATTCATAAGGAGAATATGCATAGATAAATGGTACTATAAGTAGTTATATTTTATCATGTTGCTCTATTTAATAGAACCTACACTAGCTTCCCTAAAGAAATAAAAGAACAAATACCTATTACATAAGAGAAGAATGATAAAAATACTTATATTTAAATGAATTTATTTTATGCTCTGGATTGCTCCTAGGAATGCCACTTCCCCTAACCTACCCATGGCCACCAGCCCCTGCCACACCCCAACCCCCCTCCCCCCAACCACAATAATGTGTTGGAAGCCAGTTGCAACATGAGAATGAAGTATGAATGGTTGTGCTAGTTGTTTCTATGTTGTCGTTGATGTCAACGTTGTAATAACTACATGGTGATTATTATATGGGAAGCTTTCTTGGTTTACCAGAAGTTGTTCTCTGCCGGTAATACTCCTTTGTGATGGATCAGTATGTTGGTACTTGAGTCTGAAACTCATTGCAAGATATGATATGACTCTAATCTCCTAACCATGTTTTATTGACTCATTCAAACTACATTTTATTGGATCTTGAGATGTTCTTTTGTCTATGAATAGGAAGTTATATCTGACAGAGTTCAACTCTATAGATCCTACTATTGTTTTGTGTGTGGTGTACTATGTGGGAGATTTCGCATTCTACTAAGGTGAGCATTCTTATACTACGATTGTTCTGACAACTTCTTTACTGGTAGTATGATGGGAAATTAATGTGTTTTCAGATTTGGAAGGTGTTTGCTTTGAGGATTATTTGTTGGTTTGAAGAATTGTTTTTTTAGTCTTGGTCGACTTAGCAAATGAAATATATTATGAAGACTAATATTTTCCTTGGCATAATGCTCTACATGGATAAAATTTTGAATCTTATATGGTGTCGACTTAATTGATGAATAAAATATACTTGTATATATATAAGGAATTGGAAAGAGAAGCGTGTGTGGAAGAAAAGAAGGAAGAGAGCAAGAAAGAAAAGTGTGAGTATGTGTGTGTGAGCAAGCGAACAAAGGAGATCGGAACTTAAATGTTTTATTAGTAGTATAGATTTGTTGAGCAATGCAGTGCCTTTTATTCTGAGCTTCAGTGGAACTGAACCCTACACATTGAAGGTGTATTCCATGAGTTCATTCTTTGGCAATGAGCCACTATCATTGTATCTTGGCAGTGAGCCATCTTTTGTATTTAGGTTGTGAGCCTTTTAAGGACAGTGAGCCCCATAATATTTTGTAACCAAATATAATATATTGTGAGTTAACCCTCACCATGGTTTTCCCATTTTGAATTTTCCACGTAAAAATCTTGGTGTTAATGTGTGTGTTGCATTCACTTGGTTTTATGTTCTCTCTTGTTGATTAAGTCAAAATAGTAATAATTATTAAGTGGATTTTTTTATCGGTTTGTGGAATACTGATTCACCCCCCCTCTCAGTATTCTGGATGTTCAACATAATGCCTAGGATGTGAGTATTACAAATAATGATATGGTGAGTTTGTTGATGAGCAAAAGTCATTTGACCTTCCAAGCCTTGACCTTCCTTAGAAACCTATGAAACATTAGTCAATTTACAAAATAATACCATTCTTGACCATTATATATATATATAAGGGCCAAGAATGGGTTCGACCATGGTATTATATGATTTCTTTAAAATACTTACACAAGGCATGTGCTAAGAAGTGAAAATGAGTTCGTTATTAAAAATATATAAAGGACTAAAACATGATTTATGAGGCATTATGCCATGGAATGTTCTATACTCTTCCCTAGCAAATTTCAAGAGTGCTTATGAAACAATCAATGGAGTTCGTGAATTCTTTGCAAGGAAGTAGCTACGAAATCTACACACCTTAGTTTCTTGGTAGACTTGTTCTTTATTTGGAACTTTGTTTTATTTTTTTTATTGTAGTTCTTTATATTTAATACCATCCTAGCATGAGCATGCATCCTTGCTAGAGTAAGAGTGTGGGGTGTTTAGGAAATGAGTAATATCTAAATGTTGTTTAATTAAACTCTCTTGTGGTAAGAAGTTATGGAATGCATGCACTTCTCATATAAATTTTGAATGTTAGATTTAAAAATATTAATTCAAGCTTATTCAAGTCTTGCACTTATTCTTGTCTCAGAAGTCTTAGGTTATTAACCTAGATAAGAATGGAGTACCTTTGTAAAGGTGTGTTAGTTCAGTATGTGGATAAATGAATAACTAAGATGCAAAATTGATTTAAATTTTGAGGTGTAGAGTATCCTATATCATTCTAAACTGACAACAATTATCTTAATTTAAATTTGAGAGATTCTTTTAGATTTATGGAATAAATTAGTCATTTCTAGGATATAAATAAAATTTCCTTAGAAAAAGGGGTGAGGGAGCTAGCTCGATTGGCTAAATCATCCTATTGTAGGAAAGAGGTCATGAGGTCTAGTCTCCCCCCAAACCCATGCTACCAGAGGGTGTGTCGCATCAGCACCACCAATCACATGAAAAAAATTTACTAGGTGCACTGCAGTTTATAGGGGGATAGATACCCGATCGATTCCTGCAATATAAAAAAGAAAAAATCCTTAGAAAAAAATATATGTATGTATGTATGTATGTATGTGGATAAGTTTTTTTCTATATTAATGAGTTCATCTAGATCCAACAAGTGTGAAAATTGTATCTTAGGTTTAAATCAATTTAATAAGGTTAAGTTACTTTGTCAAGATAATTTATTAAAATAATAAAAATTGTAAATTATTTAAAAACCCTTTGAACATTAGTTATTTAAGTGTCAATATTATGTAGGATGGTAAATTTTAGGAAAAATGTTGTGATAGATGTTATCTCATGAATTTGAATTAGTTAGACATAAGTGAGAAGAGAAATAACATAAATCATCCCTCGAGCAAGCAATAACCAATGTTAGCAACAAGTATTAGTCAAATGAACCAAACATCAAGGGATTTTATGTTTAAGGTACTTGAAGTAATTTGGTTTAGGTATCTCTGGTTTTAGGTCTCATCATTCAAACTTGATCTTCATCACTCATATAGAGGCCTTAAGGGAAAATAACCTCAGTAGTAGTTCCCTTGAGATGTTTGTTCACAAACACCAAACCTCATTTAGGGAAGCCTTCATTTTAGAGAGGGAAAATTGGGCTCACCACACTCATCTTATTTTTTCCACTCTCCCCACCTTCTAGGTGGCATGCTTGTCATGACATCATGCATGCAACATCCTCAAGTATACATAATAGGCATCATATCATTATTATGTGAGTAGGTGTTAATGATTTTTATTAATGTTGTAAATATGTGTGTGTGTGTGTTGTGTCCACATGTTGGGCACCAAATATGTGTTGGAATCAAGGAACACTAAGAGGGGGGGTGAATCAGTGTTCTACAAAATTTAACTTTATTAATCTGATTTTAAACCACTTATAACATTGAACCAAAAGTAAGATGCAAGAACACAAAGCAATAAACCACAACACCATAACACAAGGATTTTTTATGTGGAAACCCTGTTAGGGGAAAAACTACTGTGGAGATGAATCCACAATATGAGTATACTCATATATAAGTGTTTACAAAAGGAGAATGCACTTGCATTCAAGCATAGTGCCTAGAGCTCACTGCTCAGATACAAAAGAAGACTCACTGTCTTACAAAAGCATTTGGATTACATCCATAAAATTTGAACTAAGAGAATAGCATCTACTAATGCCTTATTTCAGTTCTAGTTAAGCACATTAATTTCCTTCTTGACCTTCTGTCTGATTCTACTCTTTGCTCTATCTCTTTAATTCATATCACAAATCCTTTTATGCACAAGTGAAACTGTGAATAATCACTCTACAATCCTTCTTTTTGCAACACACACCAATAGACTTCGTACATATATCCAAATGATATAAATGATCACTTATATATATCCACAACTAAGGATTTAATCAACCACATGTTGGCTTCTATAGTGCCCCTCCATGGTAGGCGGTCTGGATAAATGGGTAAGTGTCTAATTGTGTTATCGTGGATTAGTGTGTTAAGGGCTTAGGCGATAAAAGTAATATTTTGATAGTGTTGTTTACTCTATTAATTAAATTAGCATTGATTTACTAAAATTGAAGATTATAGTGATAATTAAATAAATTAGTTTTGTGAAACTTTAAGTAAATAGTTTATTATTAAATAAATAAATTAATTTGTTTTGTAAAAAAAAAAATAATAATAATAATAAAATTAAAGGAAATATTGTTTTATTGGTATCCAAGAATAATTAATAATTTATTGGTTGTTCTAAGATAATTAATTAAATTAAAATTAAATTTCAAGGTTGTTTAAAATAAAATAAGAAATTAAAGAAATAGAAGGATGTGATTTCAAACTGATTTGTGAAAGCAGGGAAAAGAGGGAAAAACACAAAAAGCGTGCACATGCACGGCTTGAGATAGGAACGTAATCAAGAAATTTGTTTTAAATATGAAAAGATTGCCTAATTAGTCTGAAGAAAAAACAAAGCAAAACAAAACAAAACAAAAAGTAATCAGAGTATTCGGGGGGTTTTTGATTTTAAAAAGAAAAAGAGAGCGTTGAAACGGGGGAGGGGAGAAAGGGGATCAAGTTTGAAGAGAGAAATATGTGGGAAGCGGAGGGCTGGCATGTGAATGTGGAGGAGTTCGCTACTCATAAATACTGTAAGTTGTAAATATTCTAACCCTGATGTTGGATTTTCGATGTTCATATCCCTATATCCTGTAATTGGAAATCAATGGAAATGGTTGGAACATACGTGTGGATATATATATAAAATATGTTTTGTTACCAAAGTTGTTCTTTTTTTTGTTTTCTTTCATACCATTCAATTTCTGGTAGCTCACCATTTGTTCTTAATGCAAGTCATCCGATATCATAAAGGTTCCATTCATTTTGATTTTGTTAGCTCATCTTTTGGAATTTGAGTCATTCCTCCCAGCTTTAGATCGGTTGGCCTAATAAAATTATTGTAAAGCTTGGTGTAAACCTCTATTAGCTGTTTTTGGCTTATTCTTCCAGTGTCAGCGCTTATAGAATAAAGCTTGTTGCTTCGTTATTGCTGTAGAGTGCGAGTTTGTCTTCAAGAATTTACCATAGGTTTCCAAAGCCATGCGCTTGCATTGTCCGGGTGCGTTAGAATTGGAATTTTTTTTTTAGGCAATGGTATGTCAATTTGCTGGGTAATCATATGGCTGCAATTTGTGTGCCTTGTCCATGTTTTCTTATTCTGTGTACTTGTATGCCTCCATTCTTTGGATTCGCTTTGTCTCCTATACTTCTTGCGCTCTGTTTACATAATCTCCTTTAATTCAAACTGCCTTTGTCTCCTTGCAACAGCCGTTCACCATGGTGGTGTCCCTATTGGAAATTTCTATCTTCTTTTAGTGGATTTCTTTCACTCAGATTTTCTTTGCTTGGCCATGGTGTGTAAACTCCAACTTGTTAGCCAATATAATTGCCAATTGAACTGTTGTGTAGTGGCTGCTGTTAGGACTTTGTAATCAATGTCTTGAATCTAGAAATAACTTGCTGTCTCCATTCGCCAGGCCATTTTCTCCAGCGCTGCATAGGTTTCCTGTGTGCGAATGTTAACCTTTCATTATGGTGGCAGATAAATGTTTCTGTTTCTTTCCTTCCGCAACAGTAAGTAAAAGTTTTGAATCTGGAAATACCCTGCTGTCTCCATTCGCCAAGTCTTCTTTTTTTCAGCGCTGCATAGTTTTTCCTTGTGGCGAATTTGTTGGGTCTCCCTCTGACTGCTATGTGTTCTTTAGTTTCTGTTTTTTTTTTGTTACCAGTTGAACCATGCATTACCGCCTTAATGTTATAGGACAACCTACTTTAATGAATGATAGCTAGGTATTAATATCCTTAGTGTTGAATAGAAAATCTCTTTAACTTTGCTTAGATGGGTGTCCCTTCGTTATTCCTGATATGATTCTTTATGGTAGACAATATCGCTGCTTGATGAAGACTTATTTTCCTGCCAGACTTGTAGGACCAGTCTGAGTATGGTGTTTTCCCCATTCATGTCGCTAATTGAGAAGTGCAGTCTCTAACCTTTCCTATTATACTTCAAAATATCACCATCCCAAGAATACTCTAACTAGACCATAATCCGAGAGTCAGAACTTGTGGATGTCCCTCTGGCTTCAGAACCGACGGTGATTGGTCTACGAGTTTGTTGCTATATTTATTGTATTCTTATGTTATTTCCTTACTGCATTACGCTACCTTAGGTTTGTAATATGTAAATATTTTTATGAAAATAATTGTATCCATACTAAGTTCTGTTTATCATAGTAAGATTCTACCCGTAGCAAAATTTATGTCATTTTGAATTAGATTATATTTTGATAAGTTAATATTGGTTGTGTTCTTCGTGATCATTTAATAGTAGAATTGATCAAATTGTCTAGCTAAGATTATTGTCATTAGAGTCTTATTGTGGTGTGGCATATTACGTTGAGTTAGTAATTAAGAAATGAATTATGGAAAATTGTTTAGGTTAATGGTCTAATAAAGTTGGTGAATTGTAGATCGAAACTAAATGAAATAGTTTTAGATATGTCTTCATATATATTAAAGGAGAATATTGTTGTTTTGTAGATAAATGTTTGGGTTGTATACATCTATATGTTTACTTAGTTTTGGAGTTGGGAAGGAAAGATTTAGTCTTGTAGATATGTGAGGACATAGTTAGTGTGTTGAAAATGATTAGTTATACAAAGGAAATTGTTTAGAAGGAAAATTGGAGTAATCATTATCTTTATTTGATTTTATTTTGTAGTTTAATAAACTTAAATAAATAAAACATAGTAATTGATTGGAGACCGCAATTCTTAATTATGTTTTAGTAGGATGGTTGTTAAGTGTAGACATATGTTGCGACGTTAATTGTAATGTGTTGTTTACAAGTGGGTCTGAACTTTGTCATTGTGCTAGTAGGAGAGATGACCTTTATTTATAGAAGTTGTTTCGATTTCATGAATTGATTTAACTTGACTTTGGATGATGGAAATTTGTATTTGATATGTTTTATGTTTAGTTTAGGTTGAACTTTTTCATAGTTTGAAGTATGACTTGATTTGGACATTTCGAGTTATTTTGGTTCTTGGGTAGATGTTTATGTACCTCTAGAGGCTAGGGGAAGGGGTGTGTGTGTGCACGTTTGTTGTTGTTGCACCTTTTTCTCTATCTTTTTACCTCATGAATTTTTGTGTGGGTGGTACCTCCTAGTTTATGGATTTTGATGCTTGGATAGCCACGAGATGGTCATGCATCATGTGTATGTTTTAAGAATGCCTTTATGTCTTGAGGATTGAGGTACACCTGTTGGTTTCTTTGATTTTAGGGTAACCGTAGGGGAGAGTGGCTCTTCTTGGGGCCAGTGTACAAGTGGTCACCCTTGAAAGAGTTTCCTTAAATAAGTGATAACCTAATTAATGTATCTAGTGGGTTGGGTTAGTTAACACATAACAAGATAAAAACATGCACCTCACCCCTGCCGTTAGCGCTTTCAAAGGCTAAGGACGGGTGGGAAGACCTGGTTGGTAAGGTCACTACCTTGTCTTTGTGAAAGGTAAGTGGCTCCGCATGAGTAACCCTATGGGGCGGCACCTTGAAATAGGATGTCTGGATAACCATAGATGGAGGCGGCTCCTTGAGCTAGGTTGTCTGGATAATCCATGTATAGATGGAGGCGGCACCTTGTGATAGGTAGTCTGGCGAATTCATATAAGGCCATGCGATGACACTCTCCCACTATGCCCTTTGTCTCTCTTGTTCTTGTTGCCTCTGAAGTTGTTTATTATCATTGTTGTTTATTGATGTGGATGAAAGGTACCTTGTATATTTATTGTTGGTTGATTTTGCAATCTCTTTTGGAGAGTTCTTGGATTCTATTGTTGTCGACACCTCTTATGGTTATTTAGTGTTGATCTATAATATTTGTGATTGATTCTTGTTGGACATTTTATTACTCTTGTTGTGGTTATGTGTTGGCAATGTTATGGGTTAATATCTTGTGATTTGTTATCTCTTTTGTGGAGTCTTGTTTATCTTTGGTTCTTTTGACTTCTTGGGTGAGGATCTTTCTTGTTTACTCCAAGCACGGGGGTGGTCGGGTGGAACGTGCTACGCACCCCATTGGGTCCCCATCCGAAGGTTGAGATGCGCAAGATGTACTTGTTGCAGTGAATTCTAAGTTATGTCAGAGTTCGATCCAGCTCATAGCTTTGTATTCCTTCAATTTCAGATTTATCTTTCCATGTTATTATATTCTTCCCATTGATGTTGGGAAACAATATTGTATTGATGTAAACCTTGAACAATGTATCTTCGTATTGTTAATGCATGACCCATGTTCGGGTCATTTGATTGGGTGTATGTCTATCCCTCATGTAATGTAAGATGGTGTTATGAAAAGTGATGCAACTATGTGACCCCAAGGAACTTTGTTATATGTTGTACTTATATTGTTCATTTCATGTGATGTATGCTGTTGCATATTATTTCTTTAAAAAAAAAAATTGTGCCTTAAATGCTTGTATGTTAGTTTCCTTTGGGGTTGCATGGCAGGGCATTACCTTCAATAAAACATAAAATATTTACAAAGTAACGGTTCAATCCATAAATAATTTTCAATGTACTAAAAGTTGGCCACAACATAGTGAGGACCAAAAATAATATTCTCAAACACAAAACACTTCAAACAATTACTCCTCAAAGATCCACAACACGCTATATTCAAGATACTACAGATACTCCTCACTTTATAAAACATAATAGGAGTGATTAAGGAGATACTACAACTAATAGGCAATGAAATAAAGGAAATAGGGGGGTGTTCTCTATCTTTTGGGAGATGGAACACAAGGGGGGTCCTATTTCACTCTCAAATCATTCAAGGAAACCCTAGAGATCTCAATCTAAGGATGGAATTAGGGAAAGAGATCTATAATAGGGTGTCCTAGGGGTGTGATTAAAGACAAAAGGGGGTTCACCACCAAGCAAGGGCTTGGAAAGAAGAAGATGCAAATGATATGAAAATCTAGCTATGTAACCTAAGATATGAAAATGAAAATTAGAATAATGAATTGAGAAAGGACAAAGGGGCACCTAAAAAATTGAAGATACTTGAAATAAGGTCTGATTCCCAAGAATTTGGACTTTTAATGTACACTGGGACTTATATGCTAGTAGAGGCAATTTAGTCCCAATTTAGGGTTTTGGGTAGAAATAGAATTTGTAATGTAAACCAGGATCTACAAAAAATTCTTGAAATCTAGTATATTGGGACTCATACGCCACAAGTGGCGATTTAGTCCTAGTATTAGGGATTGATCTAAAATTCTAGAATCCTCTAGTGATTTTTGTAGCTTCTCTCCCTTTTGATCTCTGAATTGAAACACTGAATTGGCCTTATAGGTGACTTTATGTGATCTTGCAATGTAGATGACAGTTTTGACAATCTTCCAACTTTCTCCAATCTTTCTCTTCAATGGATTTTCAACCTAAATCTACAAATCACACATCAAAAAGAGGGGAAAATGTTTTTTATTAGTGGATAGTATTTTTCCTTGGTCAAACCTAGTTTTGGTAATCAAACTTTGAAATGAAATGAAATAGAATGAAGGAATGATGAATGAACAAATATCCAATGTTGCAACTCACCAAACCCTTGTAACAAAGGAGCTGCAATATTGTTTGTAATGGCTAGCATGAATGTATATCTTGACTCTTGATTTTATGTTATGGATCTTGACTTGAATGCTTGCTTGAATCATAAGAACCTACATCACAAATGTTAGCTCAAAAACAAACATGATGCATGATGAATTTTGAATGATACTTGAATCTTGAAAGTAGCTCCAAAATGCTTGATAATCAACTCTTGAAGGCTCTTGAATGCTATTGATTACAATTTTTCTATAATGCTTGAATACTTGAATTGCTAGATGACTTGTAAACTTGCTAGGAGAAAATATGTGAAATAACCTTGTATTTTTACTCGTTAATGCCAAATTTTCAAAAATTACAACAATACAAGATGACATCAGATTTAGGAGAATAAAATCTCACCAAATTTAAATTTAAAATAGTTCCAA
>VDFB02271358.1:52191663-52357751 GCA_007258455.2 Sequoia sempervirens
TGGGGGCAACCCCTTTTACTGACATAGCTTCATTTGGAAACATATGAATTGGAATATGGCTTTCCAAATAAGCTCTCATGTTCTCTTTATTGTTAGAATTTATCATTTTATACTTTAAAGAAATTGCTCAAAGCATGGTGTTTAGCAATTTCTTTAAAGTGGGGTCATTCATTGGCATTATTCTTTTGTATTTTTTGACTCATGATTCATTGTGTAGTCTTCTTACTTCATGTGATGCATATTTTTCTTTGTGATGACATTGGGTGTGATGTCCTTCAAGAGTGTGATCTCTCTTAGCATATTATATTCCTCTTAGTGGCTTGATGCGACACACTACATCCCATAAGTTGCAAATCTTCTATTCTTCAATTGCTCCTCTCTTTGAGACATTAGGAATGATGTCCCCTAAGTTAAGACCTTACATGAACTAAGAAAAACTCTTTTGAACATTCCTTACACTATTTTGCATTTACAATATTTGTTCTGTGGCCACCTTGCATAACACACTTCCCTTTCTTGTGGAGCTATCTTGTTTGTTCATGGATGTCAAGCATACAAAACTTCTCTTTCCTCATGAATCCTTCTATCATGTTGTGTGGTGCCATATCAGAGTTATTAGGAGATATAGCTTTGGTATCGTTGTACCTATGGGAGCCAAACTTATGCATGACTTTCCCATATCCACTTGCTTGTTTGTGTGAGTGCATACTTGCCGCGTGCATATGTGTCTCACTCGGGGCTCACCTAGTGGACATCTTGAGGTTCCACTAGCCCTTATGAGCATGCGTTGGTTTGCATAGTGGACATCGTGTTCCACTTGTAAACATTTTTGGACAAACAACTTAGATCTGATCCACAATGTGCGGGACAAACGATTAAGGCTTGATCCACCCCTTTTGTTTTTGTTTTATCTTTGGAAGTGTATGCTTGTACCTTGTTATTGCTTCTTATATCATTTACATGTGTGTTCTTTTGTGCCTATGTTGGTTTTCCATAGGATCTTGATCTCGAGGGCTTGCACAACCCTCTTGATTGTTGTCATCCTATCTCACTAGCATTCGTACACTTGGACACCTCTTTATGTGATTTTATCTTCTTTAGTGTGATTTTGAAGCAAGTTCCTCCTCTCACTAAAGTGGGGGCTAAATGTAGTGTAGAAAAATGTATCCCTTTACATTTTCACACTTGTTTGGGCCCTCCTTGCTAAAATTGGGCTTCTTTAATGCCTTATTTTGTCCTATTTTGCATTGATCCAGGAGGATCTTCAAAGCTTGAAAATTGAAGTGTTCCATTTTCTCTCAGAAACGATGCCATCCAGAAGAGCTTGATGAACTGAATCCAGCACAACTTGAACGGATGAAAGAGGAGTCTGTTTGCTCAAGTTACGCATAGTCAAAGATTTGGTCAAAGCTCGGTCAACTCAAGTATCAGGGACGAGAAAAAGGGTAAAAAATTAACTATCTCCAAAATGATCAAATTTAGTGTCATCACGAAGAGCTTGTCGAGAGCTTTCCAAGGGCATTTGTTTTGTGCAAGTCGGAGCTCGTATGTGCGAGATATCATTAGTCAAAGTTTGTAGTTGACCAAGTTGACTAGAGGGTACAGTGATGACATCAGCATGACATCGACAAGCTGACTCAGCGGATGGGTCATCGTATGGACATTGACATTAACCAATAGTGTCTTGACACATGGCACATCCATACAAATGATGTGGCAGTACAGTCATCGATGACGTCAGCAAGGTCAACACATTGGGTGCTGACACATGTCAGCCGTACAATGAAGTGGTAGGTGTGCTGACGTGTTAGGTGACATGGATCATACTCCAATGTGGATCAATCACAAGGTGACACATGTCAGTGAGTTGGCATACTAATTGGACAAAGAGCGAATGAAACCTCACCACGTGGCACAATAAGGATGCACCACGTGGACCCTCAATTCTTCCTTCTCGTGGTTAGTTGGTTGAAATGTCTATTAAAAGGTATTGGAGGGTGTCGACCCTGTAACCTCTGCCCGATGAACTCAAAGGTCTACTGTTGCACCTGTGTACAAAGCGCTTTACCATGAATGGTTGCCGGATTTTTTTGTTACATGTTTGTTTGTAAATGGGCTATAAAAAGCCACGGCGGGGTTGGAACCCCCAACCACCTTACAAAAGGGCTTTAATACCGTTGCACCATGCAACGTGCTTTGAATATGTGGGGCATGGGTTTTATATAACCTGAATTATCCCAAAAATCTTATCTATATAAAGGTTATTAGTTAAGTCTAAAAAAAACACAAACAAACTTAGCCCGAAAAAATTAAATTAAGGGCTCTTTATTATTTTAAATATTATTGAGGGGGATTTGGAATTTTTATGGTAAATAAAGGAATATTTAATAAAATATTTACCTTATTAAGGGGAGATTACATGATTTTGTAAATATTATGGTTTTACCCCCTATATGGCAATTGTGATGGTATTTAAAGGGATGTAAGGGGTTGTATGGGAACAACCAATTCTTCTTGAAACCAAGTAATCTTAGGAGGATATTTTTTAAACTTGGTTAATAATTTGCATAGGTTGTTTTAGCCTCATTTGTAAAAGCTTTGTGAAGCTTCTTTGTTCTTTTGTAAGAACGTCTTGCCGACGTGGAAGTTAGGTTCATAGGTGGAGTCACTTTTTGGAGGCCTCTTGTAAGGCAAAAGTGTATTCTTTTTGTAACCTGTGAAGATTCCAAGTCTTGAAGGCAATATATTGATTCGTCTTTCTGGCGAATCCGGAGACGTAGTCGATTTCGGTGAGCTCCGTTATCACCTCAGTTTTAATCTTTTTCTTTGTGATTTCTTGCAATTGTTTATGAGTTTAGTAGATTAGAGATTTGAATTTACAGTTGGATTCAAATCGATAATTAAAAGATCTTGATGTTAGATTGACTATTGTAAGTTTTTTTTTGAAAATATAACTCATGAACTTTAACAAGAAAGTGATCGATTCGTTTACGGATCATGCATCCACAAGCCTTATTTAATGCATCTTTCTAAGGATAATCTTGAAACATATCAAATAACCAATCATAATTTAATGTTTTTGGTTTGTATGGCCCAAATTTAGTGATCTGGGACTCATACACCACATTGGATGTATGGGTCCCACCTAAGTTTCGGGGAATAAACTTGAATTTGGCATAGAACTTAACATTTCTTGAAATTTGTGTCCCAAGCTTGGCCTAATGGGAATCATATGCCCCAACTGGTGTATGAGTCTTGCTTAGCTTGGAACTATTTTAAATTCAAATTCTTGGTGAGATTTTATTCTCCTAGATCTGATGTCGGCTTGTAGTGTTGTAATTTTGGGAAATTTGGCATAAACAAGTAAAAATACAAGGTTATTTCAGATATTTTCTCCTAGCAAGTTTACAAGTCATCTAGCAATTCAAGTATTCAAGCATTATAGAAATTTTTTAATCAATAGCATTCAAGAGCCTTCAAGAGTTGATTATCAAGAATTTTGGATCTACTTTCAAGATTCAAGCATCATTCAAAATTCATCATGCATCATGTCAAAGTCATCATGCGTCATGTTTGTTTTTGAGCTAACATTTGTGATGTAGGTTCTTATGATTCAAGCAAGCATTCAAGTCAAGATCCATAACATATAATCAAGAGTCAAGATCTACATTCATGCTAGCCATTACATACAATATTGTAGCTCCTTTTTTACAAGGGTTTGGTGAGTTGCAACATTGGATATTTCTTCATTCATCATTCCTTCATTCTATTTCATTTAATTTCAAGGTTTGATTACCAAAACCGGGTTTGACCAAGGAAAAATCCTATCCACTAATAAAAAAACATTTTTCCCTCTTTTTGATGTGTGATTTGCAGATTTAGGTTGAAAATCCATTGAAGAGCAAGATTGGAGAAAGTTGGAAGATTTTCAAAACTGCCATCTACATTGCAAGATCACAGAAAGTCACCTAGAGGCCTTAATTCAGTGTTTCAAGTTCAAAGATCGGAAGGGAGAAAATCTACAAAAGATCACTAGATGATGTACTAGAATTTCAGATCAACCCTGATACTAGGACTGAATCACCACTTGTGGCATATGAGTCCCAATATACTAGATTTCAAGAATTTTCTATAGATCTTGGCTTACCAGTTGTAGATTTTCGTTTCAGCCCAAAACCCTAAACTGGGACTAATTTTCCCCTACTAGCATATGAGTCCTAGTGTACATTAAACACCAAATTTTTGGGCATGCAGACCTTGTTTCTAGTATCTTTAGTTTTCTAGGTGCCCCTCTGCCCTTTCTCAATTCATTATTCTAATTTTTAGTTTCATATCTTAGGTTATATAGCTAGATTTTCATATCATTTACATCTTCTTCTTTCCAAGCCCTTGCTTGGTGGTGAACCCCCTCTTACAGTCTTTAATCACACCCCTAGGACACCCTATTGTAGATCTATTTTCCTAATTCCAACCTTATATTGAGATCTCTAGGGCTTCCTTGAATGATTTGAGAGTGAAATAGGACCCCCCTTGTGTTCCATCTCCCAAAAGATAGAGAACACCCCCCTATTTCCTTTATTTCATTGCCTATTAGTTGTAGTATCTCCTTAATCACTCCTATTATTTTTTATAAAGTCTAGAGTATCTGTAAACCCAACTTTGGATGGCTATCTTGAGTGAACTCTCAACTTAATGGGAATCTATTTGATCCTCATGGGAGTGTGCTCCACCTAGAACAATAACATGTAGGAATTCTCTCCTTGCTATATGAAACAACCTATATCTCCATGTGAAAAATTTAATTAATCACTAAAAAAACTTTACCCAAAGTTCCTAGTGCTTGGAAACTTGGCTCTAATACCATATTTTTGGCAAGAGACACTGCACAAGTCATCTGGTATTGTCATTGATGGAAACCCTAGTCAGTGATCTGATCCACATGTCAACATTTGACTGTACCAAAAGAAAGATTAAAGTTTTATGATTAACTGCCAAGTTTGAATAGATCATCTAAGAGAGTTGTGTTTTTCGATTCATATGAAACTTTTTGTTATCATTTTGTGTTGTGGATCTCAGGGAAGGTTTTTTCAATGTATGATCTATGTTATCCTTGAATCTTAGAGCCTTGTATTGATTTGTGTATGAGTTAGAAGATCCAGTTGATTGGTTTTCTATATAATAGTGGAAGAAGGCCGACTAAGTGAATACAACGTGTCGAGGATCTTCGAGGAGTAATTGTTTGAAGAATTTTGTGTTTGAGAATGTTCTTTTGGGTTCTCACTATGTTGTGGCCGACTTTGGTTGGTGCGCATTGAAAATTATTTATGGATTGAGCTGACAATTTGTAAATATTTTATGTTTTATTGAAGCTGACATGTGGTTGATTAAATCCTTAGTTACAGATATATATAAGAGATCATTTATAACATTTGGATATATGTATGAAGTCTATTGGTGTGTGTTGCAAAATTCAGAAGGATTGTAGAGTGATTATGCACAGTTTCACTTGTGCATAAAAGGATTTGTGATCTGAATTAAAGTAGATAGAGAAGAAGAGAAGAATCAGACAAAAGGTCAAGAAGGAAATTAATGTGCTTAACTAGAACTGAAATAAGGCATTAGTAGATGCTATTCTCTTAGTTCAAATTTTATGGATGTAATCCAAATGCTTTTGTAAGACAGTGAGTCTTCTTTTGTATCTGAGCAGTGAGCTCTAGGCACTATGCTTGAATGCAAGTGCATTCTCCTTTTGTAAACACTTATATATGAGTATACTCATATTGTGGATTCATCTCCACAGTAGTTTTTCCCCTAACAGGGTTTCCACATAAAAAATCCTTGTGTTATGGTGTTGTGGTTTATTGCTTTGTGTTCTTGCATCTTACTTTTGGTTCAATGTTATAAGTGGTTTAAAATCAGATTAATAAAGTTAAATTTTGTAGAACACTGATTCACCCCCCCTCTTAGTGTTCCTTGATTCCAACACATATTTGGTGCCCAACATGTGGACACAACACACACACACACATATTTACAACATTAATAAAAATCATTAACACCTACTCACATAATAATGATATGATGCCTATTATGTATACTTGAGGATGTTGCATGCATGATGTCATGACAAGCATGCCACCTAGAAGGTGGGGAGAGTGGAAAAAATAAGATGAGTGTGGTGAGCCCAATTTTCCCTCTCTAAAATGAAGGCTTCCCTAAATGAGGTTTGGTGTTTGTGAACAAACATCTCAAGGGAACTACTACTGAGGTTATTTTCCCTTAAGGCCTCTATATGAGTGATGAAGATCAAGTTTGAATGATGAGACCTAAAACCAGAGATACCTAAACCAAATTACTTCAAGTACCTTAAACATAAAATCCCTTGATGTTTGGTTCATTTGACTAATACTTGTTGCTAACATTGGTTATTGCTTGCTCGAGGGATGATTTATGTTATTTCTCTTCTCACTTATGTCTAACTAATTCAAATTCATGAGATAACATCTATCACAACATTTTTCCTAAAATTTACCATCCTACATAATATTGACACTTAAATAACTAATGTTCAAAGGGTTTTTAAATAATTTACAATTTTTATTATTTTAATAAATTATCTTGACAAAGTAACTTAACCTTATTAAATTGATTTAAACCTAAGATACAATTTTCACACTTGTTGGATCTAGATGAACTCATTAATATAGAAAAAAACTTATCCACATACATACATACATACATACATATATTTTTTTCTAAGGATTTTTTCTTTTTTATATTGCAGGAATCGATCGGGTATCTATCCCCCTATAAACTGCAGTGCACCTAGTAAATTTTTTTCATGTGATTGGTGGTGCTGATGCGACACACCCTCTGGTAGCATGGGTTTGGGGGGAGACTAGACCTCATGACCTCTTTCCTACAATAGGATGATTTAGCCAATCGAGCTAGCTCCCTCACCCCTTTTTCTAAGGAAATTTTATTTATATCCTAGAAATGACTAATTTATTCCATAAATCTAAAAGAATCTCTCAAATTTAAATTAAGATAATTGTTGTCAGTTTAGAATGATATAGGATACTCTACACCTCAAAATTTAAATCAATTTTGCATCTTAGTTATTCATTTATCCACATACTGAACTAACACACCTTTACAAAGGTACTCCATTCTTATCTAGGTTAATAACCTAAGACTTCTGAGACAAGAATAAGTGCAAGACTTGAATAAGCTTGAATTAATATTTTTAAATCTAACATTCAAAATTTATATGAGAAGTGCATGCATTCCATAACTTCTTACCACAAGAGAGTTTAATTAAACAACATTTAGATATTACTCATTTCCTAAACACCCCACACTCTTACTCTAGCAAGGATGCATGCTCATGCTAGGATGGTATTAAATATAAAGAACTACAATAAAAAAAATAAAACAAAGTTCCAAATAAAGAACAAGTCTACCAAGAAACTAAGGTGTGTAGATTTCGTAGCTACTTCCTTGCAAAGAATTCACGAACTCCATTGATTGTTTCATAAGCACTCTTGAAATTTGCTAGGGAAGAGTATAGAACATTCCATGGCATAATGCCTCATAAATCATGTTTTAGTCCTTTATATATTTTTAATAACGAACTCATTTTCACTTCTTAGCACATGCCTTGTGTAAGTATTTTAAAGAAATCATATAATACCATGGTCGAACCCATTCTTGGCCCTTATATATATATATAATGGTCAAGAATGGTATTATTTTGTAAATTGACTAATGTTTCATAGGTTTCTAAGGAAGGTCAAGGCTTGGAAGGTCAAATGACTTTTGCTCATCAACAAACTCACCATATCATTATTTGTAATACTCACATCCTAGGCATTATGTTGAACATCCAGAATACTGAGAGGGGGGGTGAATCAGTATTCCACAAACCGATAAAAAAATCCACTTAATAATTATTACTATTTTGACTTAATCAACAAGAGAGAACATAAAACCAAGTGAATGCAACACACACATTAACACCAAGATTTTTACGTGGAAAATTCAAAATGGGAAAACCATGGTGAGGGTTAACTCACAATATATTATATTTGGTTACAAAATATTATGGGGCTCACTGTCCTTAAAAGGCTCACAACCTAAATACAAAAGATGGCTCACTGCCAAGATACAATGATAGTGGCTCATTGCCAAAGAATGAACTCATGGAATACACCTTCAATGTGTAGGGTTCAGTTCCACTGAAGCTCAGAATAAAAGGCACTGCATTGCTCAACAAATCTATACTACTAATAAAACATTTAAGTTCCGATCTCCTTTGTTCGCTTGCTCACACACACATACTCACACTTTTCTTTCTTGCTCTCTTCCTTCTTTTCTTCCACACACGCTTCTCTTTCCAATTCCTTATATATATACAAGTATATTTTATTCATCAATTAAGTCGACACCATATAAGATTCAAAATTTTATCCATGTAGAGCATTATGCCAAGGAAAATATTAGTCTTCATAATATATTTCATTTGCTAAGTCGACCAAGACTAAAAAAACAATTCTTCAAACCAACAAATAATCCTCAAAGCAAACACCTTCCAAATCTGAAAACACATTAATTTCCCATCATACTACCAGTAAAGAAGTTGTCAGAACAATCGTAGTATAAGAATGCTCACCTTAGTAGAATGCGAAATCTCCCACATAGTACACCACACACAAAACAATAGTAGGATCTATAGAGTTGAACTCTGTCAGATATAACTTCCTATTCATAGACAAAAGAACATCTCAAGATCCAATAAAATGTAGTTTGAATGAGTCAATAAAACATGGTTAGGAGATTAGAGTCATATCATATCTTGCAATGAGTTTCAGACTCAAGTACCAACATACTGATCCATCACAAAGGAGTATTACCGGCAGAGAACAACTTCTGGTAAACCAAGAAAGCTTCCCATATAATAATCACCATGTAGTTATTACAACGTTGACATCAACGACAACATAGAAACAACTAGCACAACCATTCATACTTCATTCTCATGTTGCAACTGGCTTCCAACACATTATTGTGGTTGGGGGGAGGGGGGTTGGGGTGTGGCAGGGGCTGGTGGCCATGGGTAGGTTAGGGGAAGTGGCATTCCTAGGAGCAATCCAGAGCATAAAATAAATTCATTTAAATATAAGTATTTTTATCATTCTTCTCTTATGTAATAGGTATTTGTTCTTTTATTTCTTTAGGGAAGCTAGTGTAGGTTCTATTAAATAGAGCAACATGATAAAATATAACTACTTATAGTACCATTTATCTATGCATATTCTCCTTATGAATCTAATAGTAGTTTAATGAAGGAAATTACTACAGGTTTAAAAGAATATGAATATACTTTGGCCAATACATATACACAGGTATTTAACAATCTTCATACAACTCTCTCCCTCTTTCTCTCTCTCTCTCTCTCTTGTATTGCAAAGAGTGTAGGGAATACAATTTTCTTACAATTTTTTTTTGAGAACTAACAGTAAAATTCAGCTCAATACATGTGCAACTACATAATCATTTTGAGAACAATATGAAGAATCATGCAACATTTAGTTTTTTTTCCTCACTAATAATAGTTGTTGCATACATTATTCCTATTTCACACTTTCAAGCACAATAATTATAGCAAGATTAATGCTCTACTTATTACATCTTTACCTCTTGTAGCATCAAAAATTATCACCCTTGACAATTTCACCCTAGGTTTAGCTCCCTCCTATGTGTTTGGACTTAATTATGCATTTAATTACCCATTTTATAAATATCTTTAGAAAATCAAATGAGGGGAATGAAAATAAGCATTTAATATTTACCCTCGATGTTTTAGGCCCCAAAAAAAGATGGGTCTAGACTAGGGTTCTCCACACCCTTGTCCAACCCTTTTCAACTTCAATTTGAATATGTCAGTGTCAGTATTTTATTATTTGAAAATCTAATTTCATTTGTAAGCCATTGATATTTGATTTTTCGAAAATTAGAAGAATTGCATATAAATACTAGTCTTTTCATCATTTGAAATCCTAGAAAATATCTATTGAGCAAATTGAAGATCCTAAAATTAGTCAAGGCAATTCAAGGAAAGAATTAGCAACATTATTACAACATTTTCATCAATCAAAATCAAGCTTGCAAGACATCAAGAAGAATGAATCAATTATGTGTAAGAATCTATTATGATCAATCATGCCATTTTGTAAAGATGTATCAAGTTATCCTCTACATGCTAGTCAAAACAATCTATTATGTTTTGGGAACTAACCTTTTGCTTAGAAAGCCTAAGTTTTTGTTGGCTAACATATTATGCACTTTCGTAAAATTTAAATTATTTACTTTATTTCCCAAATTAAATGCACATAAATTACCAACAATTGAGTAAACTATCTCTATGGGAAATATTTTCTCTCTAAATTTTATGAGGTACAACTCCCTTTTCTGATGAATGATTTATTTTAGAGTAAATTTAAATGGGATGTTCTTTTAATCATAAAGCAAGAAAGACAAAGAGTTAAATTCTTCTACTTATATTATTCGAAAATTGAACTTAGTAGATAAAACATAATCATAGAAGTGCATAGCACATAGAATACTTCACATTACATAGAATGTATACTAGAAATATTATAATCAAAGATGATACCAAAACTAAAATGGACCAAATAAATGGAAATTAAACATTCACAAAGAAATGCAATAAATTTAGAAATTAATTAGAACACAAAGATTATGATTATTTCATTCATTCATTTATTTCATATATCTTCTAAAAGAAACTAAGAGAGTTTTTAATTGCATCATATTACATATATAAGAAATTATAAGTAACCACTTCATGAAATAATTGTAAAAAATAAATAGTCTTTTCAACTTCCATAAAAAATAAGTGTTCATATAAAATATTGGAGTAAATAAAAGAGACTATTGCTGAGGTGGAATAATTTTAGTAACTCCTCCAGATGATTGGGTAGCAGGTGTCGCAATCATTGCTTGGTATGCATAAAATATCTTTACTATAATGTGGGCATGCCACCATGCTGAGGGATTATCATTAACAAAGTTCTTACTATCAAAAGGAAATATTATTTCATAGAATTGCATTAGATATCTTGCCAAGTATCTTTCAATATCAAGGGCATCATACATAGAATTATAAGAATAATAACCAAGGCCAATGGGAAACTGAACACCTACCTTTTTCCTTTCTTGGCACCTTTTGTTAACCTTCACAATTCATCTCCAAAATTCAATTAAGACAAACTTGTCTTCCATATATTTGTGCAATTCGTAAGGTATTCCATCAAAAATCCCAACTCTAATGTAAGTGAACCTTTTAAATTGAATGAAATAGATACTATACATATTAATTAATTGTGCAACTTTGAGAGATATCCTTTGACCTATATCCCCTTGTATTTTTCTTACCATCCTCATGGTAAACACATTTTTCACTCTCCTAAAATGTTTGTAGCTCTTTTCTAACTAGATCTTATCATAATAATCACATATTTGAATTTTCTAATCTTGGACTTCAATCAGTCTCAAACCTAGCAATGGTCTTATGCAAGCAATAGTGTAGAACAAGTAGGAAGACATGTAAAAGAACTTGTTGCTTGAGGAAAGTGGATAATCATTGAATGCACCTGATCACATATAAGTTGAGCCAAATCTAAACACTACTCACCATGAATGACTATTTGTATAAAGAAATACATATAATATTCAACATCATGGGCTCTTTCATTACCTCTCAACCTATGTAAAAGCATGATTATATTGAAAATCTCAGCCGCAAAGTGGGTTTTGTGTAGCTTCTTTAGAAATTGTCATTTACCTATTTTTGTTGTAGCAAACCACTCTTGGGATATAACATTATTGTACTATCCTTTCTTCTCTTTAAAAGGTTGATAAGAAGAAATGAAATCAAATTCTGCATATGCCTCTCTCTCTAGTATTTTCAGACATGAAGTGAAGGTATCTTTGTTAGTTTTGATCAGATGCTAAGTAATTGGGGGCCTATTTTCCCTTGAAATTCTCTCCCAGAACTCATCTAGATTTATATTCCCTAACTTAACTATGTCTCCAATCTCTAGAAGTCGGCTTGACATACCCAAAAAATTCCCATAGCCTAGATACTTAAACTTCATGATGAGTAGAGTTCAAGTGAGTGTGGATGCAATTCGTGCTTGGAAGTAGTTAAATTCACTTATGCGAGATGTCCAAACAATACCCAACTCTCCAAATTTACTTGAGTTTTCCCTAGATTATTCTATGATGAGCTAAGGCTTAAGATGAGAACCACCATACCTCTTAGGTGCTGCAAGAACTGCTACTCGAATTCCTCTACAATTTTCTCTTTTGTCACTTGCGAAATCCGCTTTCGAATGTTCATTAAAATAAATTATTTAGGTAACATAATTCCTAAATAGGTTCCTGCAATTAATGTTTGAGAATATTAGGTGAAAATTAATGACACTCTTAATAATTGACATGTGTGAAATTTTTGATCTTACACCAAGCTCTGCCATTTTTAAATTTCAAATGAGAGTTCATGTATGAAAACTTTTTTAGAGAATTGATCAATTTCGACAAACTTGTCAAAGTTCAACAAAGGTTTCAAAACCTTTATCATCATCTAAAATTCTTTGTCAAAACATCCTTCAAAGAGTCCAAACTTTAAAATATAAATTATTTTTGCTATAGTTATGGTTTCAACAACTTTGTTAGGGTCCAATAGAGGTTTCAAACCCTATATAAAGTTTTGAAATACTCCTTGTAATCTTCAATTTGCTTAAGACCTTTAAAATGCTAACTTTTGAAAAAAAAAATTACTTCATAAATCTTGGAAGGAGGAGAAAAATTAGACAAAATTAAGGTTTTCAAAACCTTGTTAGAACTTGAAAGATGTTTCGAAACCTTAAGATATTTCTAATAATTTGATAATTTGGCCAAGTTCTTAACTTTTCTCCTTCAACATTAGCATTTGGCTAGGTTGTGAGAACCATTTTGATTGCCAACATAGTTTTAATATTTCTGAAACTTTGATAATTTGGCCAAGTTCTTAACTTTCACATGAAAATAATGGGACAAAACTTCGTTGTGACAACCAATTCAAAACTTGATAAGGTTCTAGAAATTAGGTTAAAATCTTAAACTATGTAACAAAGACCACATATAAAAAAATTATATTTTCAAGAAGGGCATCAAAATTATGGTAGCAATTAGCTCTAACTAGTGATCAAGACTATTAAGGATATGAAATAGCATATAATGAAATATTAGTGTCTTGCACATTAGGCTACAAATTCAATATTTTCAAGACAAAAGAATATGATGAACCAAGAACTGTAAAGCAAGAACAAAAGGAAGAAACCAAATGAACAAGCCAAAAATTCTAACCTAATATTTATTGAGGAAAATCTTCTTGGAACTCAAATCTAATATAGCTTCAAATCTTTACCATTATATGGGATAGGAAAGGGTGTACCATTAGGATATGATAGCCTAAAAGAGTTAGCATCGCATTCTTGAGTTATTTTGAAAGGTCCCTTTCATACAAAATAAAAAAAATTATGTGCTCCTTTGGGCTCTCTTCTTCTATCCCACAACAATACTAAATCTCTAATCATAAAATTTCTTGGTCAAGATTTTCTATCAAAGATTTTCTTGACTCTAGCCTAATACATAGTGACCTTATACACCATATATTCTCTTTGTTCTTTGATTTTTGTGAGGTACATAATTATTTTCTCCAAAGAATGCTGGAAATCTTGATCCTCAATAGCAGTATGTAATTTGATGGCAGATAACTCTAGAGGCAAAGGTAAGACACTACCTATCCATATACCAATTCGAAAGCAGACATCCTTATTTATCTTTTGAATGTTCAATCTTGTCAGCTCATGATGCTTCATATAGTTTCTTGCATCAATTCCTTTGGTTTTTATCAACCAATTTATTCATGGTGGTGACTAGATTCTTATTAATAGATTTGTCTTCGTCATTCCCTTGAGGTTAATAATTTGATGAGTGAGCCAATGTGATTCATAATAGAGAAGAGATATCTCAATTGATGAAAAGTTGGTAGCATGATCAGTCACCAATTTTTGCAAGCTACCAAACCTAACCAAAATGTTTTCTTTAATGAAATCACAAACAAATTTTTAATTTGTGCACTTAAAGGTATAAATTCTACCCATTTGGTGAATTATTCAATGGTGGTAAGGATATGGGTATGTCTTGCACTAGATAGTGGACTTATGGGCCCAATGATTTCTAAACCCCACTATTGGAATGACTCCTCTATTACTATAGCTCTCAAAGAAAGTGTTTCTAACTGAGGTCTTCTAGCAAAGTGTTTGCACTTCTCACATTTAGATACCAATAATACGCATCCTTAAAAATTCTAGGCTAAGAATAGCATTATCTCAATTTCTTAAAGAAGTCATCGATGAAGAAAAGTGTCCACCACATGCTTCATTATGGAATGATTCCAACAACTTTTTTTATTGGTCTTTATCAACACACCTTAGGAACATACCATCCAATTCCCTTTTATATAATGTATCACCCCAAATCACATATTTAGATTCCTTTAACTTAAGTTTCATTTTCTCTTTTGAGAATAAATGAGTAGGACATTCTACATATGTGAGATAATAAGAAACATTTGTAAACCATTCATCCTAAAGAATGACTAGTAATACCATAGGAGTTTCTTGATATATATTTGATTTATTCTCTACTATTAATTTGCACAAACCTCTTCCTCAAACTAGTTTGGTAGGCTTGATTTCCAAGTCACACTCTTGTAATTTTACTACCCAAGATCCTCATTTATAGCAACCAATATCTTGTTCTATAAGAATGCTCTTAACTACAAAATTAGGTACATATACAATATAATGTGTGTGTAGGATGTAAAAACGAAATTGCTTGATAGATTTAACTATAGCAAAAGCATTTTTCCTCAACTTGGGAATAATTCAATTCATCTTTATTGAGAGGAACACTCATGAAAGTTATGGGTGCTTGAATTTCTTGTTCATTATTTTGTAATAAGATAGTTGACATGGTATCTTCAAAAGCATAACAATAGATGATAAAATATTTTTTAAAATCAAGGTGCACTAATACAAGAGCCTAAGCAATAGCTTCTTTGAAATATTTGAATGCTCGTTTACTAGTTTCATTCCATTTAAAACCCTATTTTTCCTTCATCATGTCTACTATATTTTTTGTGATCTCAAAAAATATAGTATAAAATTCCTAAAAAAATTGACCTGTCCAAAGAAAGATTTGATTCATGTCCTATTGGAAGGTGTGAATGTATAAAATTGACCAATCAAATAGCATCAATTGAACCAAAATAACTAAGAAAATGATCAATTAACCATACAATCCAATGAAATTTTTCACAAAAACAAATTAGAATTGAAAAGTATGAAATAATAAAGAAAAATGAATTGAATTTTAAGAGATGCAAACCTCAATCCCATTGTGGGATTATGTCTAGATTGGATGTGGAGTTGTTCAATTTTAACAAAATCCATTGTTATGCAAAGCAATTGATGACAATTGAACTCAAATGAATCACAAGATGCTCTCAAATTGATCAAATTGGGAAATCAATTAAAGAGAGTAAGTTTACTCAAAGCTTGTGGATCCTTTTTCATGGAAAAGGCCTACTATTTAAAGATTTTAGAAATTAGGATCAATGGTGAAGATCAAAAAAGGCTAATCAAGGGATGAAATCGAATGAGAGAAATGAACATGGATCAAGGATAAATAAAATAGTTGACAATCCATATGGCATGGATCAAAGATCAAATCAATAGTCTCAAATCCATGAGAGACTCAACCAATTCCCTAATTTTTAGGAATTATGTTGGAGGAATTTCTATTTGGAGGGAAATATTTGAATTTGAAAAGGGAATATTCCAAGGGAATATTCATTATGCAAGTGGGAGAAGTTAGATGATTTATTTAAGAAAATAGCTAATTAAACAATTAATTAAAATCATTTAATTGTGCAAGTGGATGAAATTAGAGGCTTTAATTAAATAATCACGAATTATTTAATCAAAGTATAATTATGACAATTAATTAAATAATTTTCATTATTTAATCAAATTGAAATGAAATTAATATGGAGAATAGTGAATTAATTATATAAATTTGGTTTATTTAATTCATAGAAGAAAAGGTGAATTTAACTAAGTAATTGACATTTTTTAATTAAATGGAAAAAATAGGTGAAATAGACTAGGAATAGTGTTAGTAAGTGAAATCAAGTATGTGATATTACTAGGATAGTTTAAATGTCTACATTTTGATCCTCTTTGAAGCAATGCACTTGTTGCATTGTTTCAAAGAATTGATGCTACTTAAATCAAAATTTAAAAATTTCCTAATTTTTCTTGATACTCCATTGTGCCCCAATGGAAGAAATGACTACTAGTATACTACCCCCTCGAGAGTTCGAGAGAAAAAATGCTAATTTTTGATTGGGCTTGCGACATGACTGCGGGATTGGTTCAACTATAAAGAGGATGATTAATAAGCCCTAGGACATTGATAAAGTAATTATAATAGGCCATAAAACTCAAAAATAGCAATGCAAGAGCAAAATACTAGGTTTCCACCATGCACTTAGATCAAAAACCCTAACTTTACATGCATATATAGGGGCTTGGGGTCACTTTCAAGCTCATTTGTACATTTGAGTTTCAAAAATTGAGTGATTTCAGATTGATTTTGAGAGAGACCTTATAGAGATCCTAATAGAATGGTTGACCATGTGCTTCCCCTACATTTCTCATATTGAGTCTATGAGTTCTAGTGGCCAATGGATGCAAGGCCACAGGTATGTACCTCAAAAAAATTTTCTTGCACGATTTTCCATGTAGCTAAATGTAGGGTCAAATTTGGTAGAAAAGTGTGTCACTATTTTAGCGATGAATTTGTTATGATCGATGACACACTTGATAGATTCAGTGACACACTTTAAATAGAGCATCACTCTAGAGAAACTGCACTAGGATTTAGTATACTTCAGTGCACTTATAGGAAGACACATGCACTTGCAAAAATTTATATTGACGCACTTGCATAAAATAGAAACACACTTGATTTTTGGTGATGCACTTGTTGCATAGTGACACAATTGCAAACATGATGGAGCAACACACTTGCCTAAAGTCACACACCTACACTTTTAGGGTTCCATACTTAGAATTTTTTTATTGATTTTTTAGCAAATTTGACATTGTGTGTATTATGCATGTAGGAGAGCTTCGGTCCATTTCTTTCTTGTAAGAGGAGATGAAAAATCCTGGGGCATATGTCTATACTCAAAGATAAGGATGATAAGTTCCTAGGTGCCATTAAACTTTACCACATTACATAATGCCAAAGATCTGAACCCACTTAGCAATGATGACCGCATTAGTGGAGAGGCGACATTTTGAGACATCATCATTTCACCTTTTGACAAGTGAGGTAACCATTACTCTTAAGGATGTTTGGTGCATTTTACAAGTGCCTATTCATAGAGATAGAGTTATTTATGATATAGACCTCAACTTGGATGCCATGTTTCAAGTAATACAAGTAGCTACCTTGGAGGTGGAGAGATATTAGATTGATTTGCAGAGACACTATGTATGTGTCAATGACTTGACATTGGTGATCGCATGACTAATCATGGGAGTCTTGGTTCTTGACAAGTGTAGCCAAGGTTTTAGTGTTGGCTAGGGAGTAGTTTTGGTGGGCATGGTTGAGTATGTCTACACTTATGCTTGGGGTCCATGCATCTTGGTGACATTATATCACAATATACATTAGGTAGTTTACATGAGAAGCCATAACCTATCTGTTGGAGTGACATTGTTATACATCTAGGCTTGGGAGCACATTTCCATGCTTCAACCTATGATTTCTTTGAGAGATATCGATGAGGAGGACCCAATGGTTTATAGATATGTAGGTATGACCACAATCCACCATACAAGAGTGACGGGTAAAGCATAGTAGAGGAGAGTCCTAGATGACATGACAAAATTTAGGTGGAGACCCTAGCTATAGGAACAACCATGCGATGACAACTAGACTCAACTTTTCTATGCTTGTTAGACACGGTGTCTCATGGGCCTCTAGATTCACATTATAGAGAGGTATCTTCCAAACCGAGTTGCGAGATAGTTTGGGGACCACCAAGATGTCACAACACCATATTACAAGGGTGTTTATGCACACACCTTTAGAGATACCAATTGGAGTATGGGGACCTCAGAAAGATCCTTAGGTGGCTATTGGTGACTTCACATAGCTATCTCCCTTACCATGGGTTTATGTAGGTGATGCAAATGATCCAAGGATGACATCAACTTATGATGTATGGCTTTCTAAACATCAACCCATTAGGTTGATAGACCCAACATGAGTTGATGGTGTAGGATGAGGTAGACGTTAGGGTAGAGGTAGAGAACAAGTTCCTTAGCATGATGGATAGGTTCCCAGATAGGTTTCAGGTTAGGTGGGATAGGTTCTTGGGTAGGTCCTAGGGTAGGTTAGACATATTGGATAGGTTACCCAGAAGCCACTTTAGTAGTCACCACATTAGGTACACTAGGTACAACAAGTGCTAGGGGGTTTGAATCCATAGATCTAACTACAATAGAGGAAAAAAAAGTGGGATACCACTATACAAGAGAGAGAATGCTCACTAGGAGCAAGATCGGGTGAGAGATGAGCAAGATAAATACCGACATGAGAGAGATCAAAAGTGCCAGCAACACCAACAAATAGAGATGTAGCTGGGTTAGGAGAGGGCTTAGAGGCAACAATTGGAGGCTATCTCCATGTAGGGATAGGGTAAAATGGTATTGAACACAACATATGCCTAGGCTATGTCAGAGGCTTCATAAAATTGGACCTTGTAGCATCGTGAGGTTCCTTAGCATTCATGACATTCAAGTTTTTCACATAGGAGTTCTCTTGCACCAAGCAGATTAGTAGGTGGTCTATCATTAGATCATTCAAATAGAGGGTGTTCGTTGGGTAGCCACCAACCATCATCTCGACATGAGGACTAGAGGAGTAGAGGATAGCTCTTAGACATAGACACTTTTTTGATATATCTTGATTATTGATGTATATACATTCATTGGATCACATTCGATGGCCTCATTTATATATTTTGATGTATATCACATACTTGAATTGTATCATGGCATTGATTATTTTGATATATATGAGATGACCCTCGATGCGATGGTTTTATATGATATATTATTTCATGCCTACATGATGTTATGTGATGGATGTTTATGGTTCTATGTGGATGCATTATGGATGATGTATGCTCATGTATGCAGATGTGATGTATTTATTATGATTATGATGTGATGTATGCTATGATATGCATGCTAACAGTTTATGGATGCAAGATGGATGAAGTTAGTTTTTAGTTATATCATGATACCTGGATGTTAGTAAGAATTAAATAGAAAATAGATGGTAGAATAGAATAATGAGAGGTACATTGATTATCCCTTCTTTATGTTTATTAATTCATAATCCCAACTAACCTATAATTATTTTGAGATCTTATTGGATATGGTGATGAGAGAGAGATGATATTGCTTTCCTTCTAGGACTTTATTTTAATTTATCATAGTAATCCTTATTTTTGATATAGCAACTAGATACAATGAACCAAGGTATGGAGAAATAATAGTTCCAACACATTCAGGAGGGTGATTTTATGCTATGCAAGGTCCTTGTTCTCACCTTGACACATCAGATCATTCCAGGTTACATTGTATTGATGCTCTCTTAAGAGTCCTAAGTGCTAAAAAGTGGTAAAATTTGATGAGCCATTTCTCTAAAATTGTGGCACTTAGAAACATTTTGTCTAAATTTATAGGGTCACATAGGGTCTCTCTACAATAACCTCTCTCAGTTTTTCATATATCCAATTTGTCTCACCATGGCAACAATATTTCAGATGTTGTCAAAAGTGTTAGTTGCATTGAAAATAATAATTTTTTTTATCGATAAAAATCCTGAGCCTAAGTATTTATTTTAAATATTTGAACAAAATTACAAAATGCCATATTTATAGTACTGGCAACCCCACATCATCTTATTACTACCATCTACTATATCTACTTATTAGACATATGCAAATGTATATGGCTCTTTACATATTACAATTTTTTTTCACCATTTTCATCTACTTCACTCCATCATGACATCAACTCCTTCATTTTCATTCTTTGCTACTTCATTAAGATCAAACAGGCTATCACCTTGACCCTCTGCCAACTCTTGTACATGACTCCCAGATTGATGAGAAATGCATGGTATATCAATATGTCTCCTTCTGTGCAAAATGTATGATATAGAAAAATATTTTTCTTTAAACATTTCAATCATTTTCTCACCTAATTCCTCGGCATGCACTAGTAACATTCGATAAAGCATCCCTGGATCATCCTCTCTTAAACCCTTCTTCATTGCCGAATACACTGCTACAAAACCTTTCTTCTCTTTAAGGTATTGTTTTGGAAAAATTCTTGCTACATGAGCTTCACCCAAATCCAAATTGTATTTGTGTACTACCTTTAGAAGTTCATTCTCCCCCATTTCTTTTGGCAACACTGCTACTAAAGACACAATTATTAAAGCCATAAAATACTAGAGCATATCCATAGCATTTGACAGGAATATTGATAGAAAATTTGATGGAAACATGAGTCTTGGCGGGTCTGGACGAATGAATTCTTCCCCAATCACCACTTTTATTTAGTCTACAATGCTAGGGCTTGATGTTTGGAAAAATTGTGCCATGTCTTCCTTTCACACTTCCTTTGAGAAAGGAATTTCATATCCTTTTACTTCCACAGGGACTTTAAAATTATTTGCATTGTATTCTCTAGCCATTTGAAATAAACCTTCAATCTCCCTATAACTTAAAAAACATAGCCATAATGTCAACTCCCAGTGTTATCATAAAAAATTGGAAGCTACATTGTAGTATCCAACATCACCATTTCAATATCCCAGAAAAATACTACCAACATTCACCAATCCATTTATAATTCCATGTATAAAATAGATGATACAAAACCCCACTACTTTCATCTCGTACCCTGTGCTTCACTATTTTTATTTAATAGATTGAACTACCATCAAATAGAATAACAACAGATTCAACGACTATCAAATAGAATGAAAACCAGTTGTGAAGAAGACTGAACAAATAAATATTTCACACAGTTGCCCTCCAAATCAAAATTAGAAGTCCCTTTCAATTCTAGCATAGAAAATCTTAGAATTTTCAAAGACCACATTGAATAATGATGGTTTGAAATTTTTGAGCAAATTAGAGCAACCATCAAATCCAAATTATGATTTTGAAACAAGGAAAACCCTAAATAAACTTGCTAACTTTTGACTTGAAGTTGGAAATATCTCAACCTAAAGCGACTGAACCTGAAAAACACCTTGTTGCTTTTGTAGAAAAAATTCTCTAACCACAACCAATTCCACTCCTTAAGTTGATGAATAACCAAAGACAAATTTTTAAAGAGCTTTGCATAAATTTTATAACCAATGCACCATCATTAAGCCAAAATCCCATTTAATGCCCAAATATTATGTTATCTAAGTTGCACACTTCAAAATGAGTTGAAATAATATAATTATTTCCCTTAGCTTTAATTCCAGATGATTGCGAAAACACACACAATTTCATGATGTAGCACATGTACTTTCCTTTCCCATCATGTACCTGATGCCTTACACATCTTACATATGTTTGTATGATGCATAAAATTTGGAACTAACTGCTTACAAATTTTGTTATGAACTTCTGTACCTTCCATTAGAGTTTACATGTAATATCATGATTGCCAATTCCTTGACACCATCCTTTGTCCTTATTTGTTACAAAAAACATTAGCTTGTTTTAAATACATCATTCCTTCCAACACATTTTGCATGAAAATCATGATAGCTAAAGTACTGATGCCATCCCCTGTCCTTATTTTTGACTGTAATATTTAGCTTATTACAATATCATCGTTCTTGCAAAAGAGCGACAAAGTTAGCAAAAAAACTAAACTCCATTATCTTTGTTTCCAGATTTATCTTCCATCTTCTCTTATCAGGGAACTCTAATTTCATCTTTTACACAACACTTCTGTTTGAGCATATTATCTAATGCCTCCTGCATATAAAAAGATTTGTTTAAAATATCACCAAATTATCTGATGTCTCATGCATAATATTATGTTCTATTTTAAATAAAACAATTCAAAACAAAAAAAATTTCTTTTGATCTCCTCCAGGAAAGAAATTTTAGCTAGACATAACACATTTTTCCAATTACTATTGCCTCTTTTGAATGCCTATATTTTCTGATGCCTCCTACATATATAATGCTCTGTTTTAACAAAGATTCAAAACAAGAAAAAATTCTTTTGTTCTCCCCAAAAAACTAACATTGATTATGCACATTGTTATGAATAAAAAAAATTATGTGATCTGTCTTTTATCCAAATGTATCAATTCCTACAGATTCAAAGGAAAATTTGTGATTCATCCCCATACATTTTAATTTTGTGTTCTTGATCACATCCTATGTTTGCAAGCCCATTTGCCAATTGTTTTGCTTCCCTATAAGTAGGATTAATCTGAAACATTTCAAAATTTTCTAGAAAAAGAAGAATTTGTTTCAAAACATAACTGATTTTCCAGTTACATGATCTCTTATCTTTACAAGCATTTACTATTAACAAGGAATCCCCCTCAATTACCAACTTGGAGACTTTATGAAAAATTGCTAAAAGTAAACCATGAAGAAGAGCATGTACTTCAACTTGATTATTTGTACTATTTGGTAATGAAATTAATTTTGCACCTAATACTAAGCCCTCATGATCCCTTAAAACTGCCCTAGCCCTTGATAAACTAGGATTACCTCGTGATGCACCATCAAAATTTAACTTAATAAAACCCTCAGAAGGAGGCAACCGAACCACCTTTTTTTTGTCAATTTTGGCATTTACAGTCGTTACCATACTACCTTTAAAAGGTATAACCAGAAAATACCAACTCTTTAATTGTTTGGCATCCCAATCTGTAAATGTAGTGCCCACATGTTTATTGATTTGTACATAAGCATTAGTAACTTCACAAATAGATTTTAGCAGCTTTTCTTGTACCAAATCCAAACTAGATTTTTCTTTCCTAAATATCCTCTTATTCCTTTTTCACCAAATGCACCATAACATAGAAGAAGGAATTACCTTCCATAAACTTGCAAAAAGAGAAGATTTGTATAAAGTAGGCCAAGACATGAACAAATCCCAAAGTTTATAAGGGGTGAACTCCACCCTATTTTGGATTGAACAAAATACCAACATGAATTTGCAAATGGACAATTTAAAAATAAGTGATCCACTTCTTCTATGATTTCTTCACAAAGTACACATTTGAATGGATTAGCTATTCCAAGTTTAACCAAGTTTAACCATTGAAAAGAAAGTTGCAAGGTAGCCTAATTTTTGTTTTGTTCATTGTGTGGCTAAACCGATAGTTCTAACACCATTTTTATGTAGTCTACAATGTTGGGGCTTGATGTATGGAAAACTTGTGCCATGTCTTCCTTTGACACCTCCCCCGAGAAAGGAATTTCATATCCTTTTACTTCCACATGGACTCTAAAATTCTTTGCATTGTATTCTCTAGCCATTTGAAATAAACCTTCAATCTCCTTGTAACTTAAAAAACATAGCCATAATGTCAAATCCTAGTGTTATCATAAAAAGTTGGAAGCTATAATGTAGTATCCAACATCACCATTTCAATATCCCAGAAAAAGACTACCAAAATTCACTAGTCCATTTATAATTCCATATATAAAATAGACGATGCAAAACCCCACCACTTTCAGCCCGTACCCTGTGCTTCACCATTTTTATTCAACAGATTGAATTGCCATCAAATAGAATAACAACAGATTCAATGGCCATCAAATAAAATAAAAACCAATTGTGAAGAAGACTGAACAAATAAATATTTCACACAATTTCCCTCCAAATCAAAATTAGAAGTCCCTTTCAATTCTAGCATAGAAAATCTCAAAAATTTCAAAGACCACATTGAATAATGATGTTTTGAAATTTTTGAGCAAATTAGAGCAACCATAAAAACTAGATTATGATTTTGAAACAAGGAAAACTATAAATAAACTTACTAACTTTCAACTTGAAGTTAGAAATATCTCAACCAAAAGCGACTGAACTTGAAAACACCTTATTGATTCTATAGAAAAAACCCTCTAACCACATCCAATTCCACTCCTTAAGTTGTTGAATAACCAAAGACATATTTTTAAAGAGCTTTGCATAAATTTTATAACCAATGCGCCATCATTAAGCCAAAATCCCATTTAATTCCTAGAGATTATGCTATCTAGATCGAACATTTCAAAATAGTTGAAATAATATAATTATTTCCCTTAGCTTTAATTCTAGATGATTGAGAAAACACACACAATTTCATGATGTAGCACATGTACTTGCCTTTCCCATCTTGTACCTGATGCCTTATGCATCTTACATTTGTATGTATGATGCATAAAATTTGGAACTAACCGCTTATAGTTCCAACATGTCTATGTGGGTGGGTTTATGCTAGGCAAGATCCTATTTTGCACCCCGACATGCCAGATCATTCCAAGCTACAATGTACCAATGCTTTCTCTTAAGAGCCCCAAGTGCCAAAAAGTAGAAAAATTTGATGAGCTATTTCTCAAAAATTGTGGCACTTAGAAACATTTTGTTTGAAGGTATAGGGTCGCGTAGCATACCTCTAAAATAACCCCTCTCAATTTTTCATACATCCAAGCCATTCCACGGTGGTGACAATGTTACAAATGTTGCAAAAATTGTTAGTTGTATTTAGTAAATTTTTTTCAAGAGGCATTGTTTACATTCTTCATCTTGTGGGGGTAAACCAATAATTCCAGCACATTCAGGTGGCTACAAAATAGGTCCACTTTATGGTTTATTGTCAATGTAGGTGTTTTTTATGACTGGATGATCTACACCAAAGAGCTAGTCTCCTCCATGGATTGAACTCTATGTAGTCATAAATATTTTGGTCAATATAGGAATACATTTTTTTGAGATGAAGGAAAGTGATTGGTCAACTAGAGGATGGGTACTTGAATGCAAAATAAAATTATTGGAAACATAGTGTAAATTGTTTGTACTTTGTCTTGAATAAAACTTGATTCCATAACTATATGCCACCGATATGGCATCTAAGACCAAAAACAAATAGTGGGTTTAGGAAAGATAATAATTAACCAACAAATGCAAGTAATAAATAGGTGCTAAATATCAAGAATGAAAAGATATGAAGCCCTTGATGTAAGGATAAACAATGCAATGTAAGCTCAAAATTCAAGATGAAAGGCATGATACCAAAATTGTAAGGATAAAGAATGCAATGTAAGCTCAATATACAATATGAAATGCATGATACCCTAAATATAAGGATAGATTCTAATGGCATGACAAGAGGAGTGCAAATGGCATAAAAGGTATGCTTTAGAAGCTTGCATGATATAGTAATGTAGGATCAAAATGCAAGCTTTAGGAGTATAGTAGGGTAATGTGGGCTCAATAAGAAAATTTATAAATAATATATCTCAATATAAGATCCAAGAATCATGATGTAGCAATTAAAGATCAATAGGTAAAAAATAATGGTTAAATACTAAGGAATGTGCATAGATATAAGAGTACAATAGAAAGTAAAAAGTTAACATAAGTAAGCAAGATGATAAAAGAATAAAGGAATAATAGGAAAATGGTAAAATATAGAAAAGAAAGATAAGTAGGAAAGCCAAGTGGGAAATAAAAAGGCTCAAGAAAGTAGAAGTAAAGCATAGGCATAAAGAATATGTAAATAGAAAAGGAGAAAAGGAAACCAAAAATACCCCCTACCTAAAGAAGAGAGTTATGAAATCAAATATAGGTGAAATGAGTGTGAAGATCAACATAAAAAAAAAAATTAAAAAGGAAAAACATAAAATACCAGTGCAAAACTAAAAAAAGTAAAGGTACATCATTATAAAGGCATCACATCCTATTGTCTTCATCAATTATAAATGGATATAAAAGCATATTATTCAATAAAGTGTGATAATGCTTACAAACAATAATACATAAATCTAAAAATAAGTTATGAAGCATGTAATATGGTTGGATTTTAAATATTTAAAGTAAACCATCTACAAATATCCATTGAAGCTTGTGTCATTGTATAATGGAGGAAACATATTATTATCGAAAACTTGAAATCTAAAAATATAATCCTTAATTATCTCTTTTTCCTTGTGTTTTCATTACATTCTTGAGAGATAAACATCTTAGCATGTTTTTAAGCACTTCATTTATTGTAAGGAAATAATATAGGAACATTTTTGTCAGAATAGATTGGAATAACATTAATCATTTATAGTTATGTCAATTCACTTTTCATTTATTTAAATAATAATTTATAATGTAAATATGGACACCATCGATAAAAAAGATATGTATTAACCAAATATCCATATAGGCTGCATAAATCAATACATGTTGATATAAGTATAAAATATATAAAAAAAATCCATATAGGCTTACAAGAATGACATATGGGCATACAATGTCACATAAATGCAATACAAAATATATACATTCAAAAATGCCATATAGGCATACAACAAAGGACCCTAATAAATATTCATTTCCATCAAGGTGAAGTAAATAGATCACGAGTGGCCTTTGATTGTTTGAGGGATAGAGATGAGTATGATGTTGGTATCCTTCAAATTTGTTCACTCGACCTCCTATTTAAAGACACTTGGAGCTCCACCTATTACAATAAAAACTATATAAATTAGTGTATAAAAAATTATTATATTTAAATCAAGTATAATAAAATAATCGCTTATCACAACCAAATAATCACTCTGCTCATCCACAAAAATGACACTCTCATGATCTAGCATTGTGAAGCCCTGTAGCAACCTTCTAGATAGCAATTAAACTATAAATGAATATCATTTTATTTTTCAATGATAGATAGATAAAACAATGAATATAATTGAACTTTACTAATTTTCCTCATACCTCTATCAAAGGAATCGAACTCACTACTATTGTAGTGACACCATGCTCCATTATCCTATCAATATCAGGAGGAGTGTCTACTTGCATAATTTGAGAATAAGACAACATTATTCCATTACCAAAACTAGAAGGGTGGAATTTCTCTATATTACATGATATTGACTTTTTACATAAATATTTAAAGGGTTTAAACCATCCACCAGTGCTAAAGACCCAACTTAACTATTAAAAAATACTTTACATGGAATATAGATTCCATCTCAAGACATTTGCAAGCATGATAGTGATCATAAAAAAAATAATATCACTCCTAAAGGTTTCCTTTAATGACTTCTATAAAATCCAACTGCAAGCATGATAGCAATCATAAAAACATTTAATAGTCATATTTTTTTTTATGAAGCATAAAAGATATAGAATATGGTAAGGGAATCCACTATTTTACCATATTTTTATGGATTATGTGAATTATTCATATTTGGATTTGTCAAATATTCCTTCTCAATGACTACATTTTAGAAATAAATATTGATTTCTAGATTATTTAAGGGAAGCAAGTGAGTTTTTGGTAAAAATGGTTTCAATTTGTGTCTTCCTACTAATAAATGTTGTAAGGTTATAGTTGTTGTTAATGTGTTCATCCTTGTTTATGCATTTAATTATTGATAGTGTGTGGGTCCCTATGCATGTTTTTTATGATATCATAAATAGCTATGTTTCACTGTATCCTTTATTTACAATAGTGAGACCATTTTCAATAAGGTGAACAATTGGATGCATCCCCTATTCAATTGAATAACAAGTGTGAATGTATTGAGCATGATGTAGGTCATGGCTTATAATGTATGTCATAGTCAACAAAATTTTGAGTAAGTTTATTGAACTATATATTGTTCGTAGTTTAATACATGCTTAATGGACTATTGTGTTGGATTTATTCTAGTTATGGATCCCATAAATAAAGTGAATATGACATAACAAGGGGATTTATTAGGATTTATTGTGTTGTGGTTCAATTATAGTTTATATTTTACCATTGCATAATGAATATTTACTTGGGATAATGAGGTAAATAAATGTATCAAATTAAACTATATTAAGGAATGGAGAATCATGTTAGAAATAAAAGTTAATGGATATAGGGTACTCAAAATTATTAAAAGTGATGAATGTTGATTTTAATGAATATAGTGAAGTTGAAGTGTCTGAAAAATCAATAGATTTTCTACATGGTCATGTATGTGGATCAATGTTATATAGGATTGGATTCAATGAATGATCAAATTCATACAAATTAGCCCTAGGTATTCATTTTTTTCGTAGAAAATTCATTACGATTTTTGATGAAGAGTTGCAAATAACATAATCACATAGAATAGCTAGGTTTGGTTGATGGAGGTGCAAAGATAATACAATAAAGAGGTCTATAGAAGGTAGAAAATTAATTGACACCTCTAGCTTGTATTTTTGGAGGTCAACAACTGAAAAAATGAAATTCATAGATTATGAAGTACATAGCAACTTGAAATAAAATTAATTAAAAAGTACAAAGCATACTTACACTCTATCTAGAACCTTCAACTCATTAAGCATTATTCAATGGGTATGTGTAGGATCATGATGGGCCAAAAAGTGGCAATATGATGGGTATGTGGTTGATGACATTTTTTTACCCAAAATTGATGAAATTAAAAGGGTTTTTAAAAGAGATTCTCAACTTTCCACCAATATAAATTATACTTTAGTTTGAATTTAATAAGTAATTATTATTCATTTTCTATTTCAATTATGACTAAAGTCCTGATTGATAGACTGATTGAAAAGCATCTATAGATTTCAAACGGTATCACATTTTTTGAATCCAAAACATGTGTCACATTCTATGCTTCACATACTATAGGATTAAAAAAATAAAAATTGAATTTCATGAAGTTTCAACCAAGTTAAGGTGGTCAGACATACGAGTTTTTTATATTTTTTAAAATTTGTAATAAAAAATTCATAAATAATTGTTTACTTGGAAAAAAATTACAAAAAAATATGCATCACATCAGGACATGAGTCCTCTACTAATATCTAAAATATTATAAAAAAATATTATCATTTTATTGTGGTTAGGGTGGTCAGACACACACCTACTTCTTATTTTTTCCCTGAAATTTAAGTACTACTGCATTGAAATTTAAAATTTTCACCAAATAGATTTTTTGTTTCTTTAAACAAACCCAACATTTTAGAAACTACATTCAATTTGCTAAAAATTCTATTCTTACATATTTTTTAAATAATATACATAACTTATTCAATTTTTTACGTCAAGTTGCCTAACTCTGATTTTTCTTATTTTTTTGCCACTTAAGGACCTGTTTTTTCCATGATGATCCTGCACATACCCCAATTATGAAATGAAATTTTTTATTTTAAAATTAAAAATACTTTGTATTACTTGAGTGAAACTTTGATGACCACCTCCATTGCTAGGTGTTACCGTCGAAGGTCCAAGATTGACCTATTCAACATCCAAAATGAGATATAAGAATACCATTCATATAACGTTCAACTATTGACATGTAATATTTATAATTCTTTACTAGTTACATACCTCTACAATAGATGTCATCATGTAATAGGGAGATGGAGGAACATTAGAAATAGGGTGAACACTATGACCTTGAAATTTCATTATAATCATTCAACTAGTTTAGTTAATCTAGAATTTTAATAGTGAAATTTAATAAATTAAATTAAATGAACTAGGTGACATTTTCCTGACTCTCAAATATGAATATATCACTTGAAGGAGGGCATCTATCATCACCATCTAATCAACTGCATGTGTACCCTAGGAAAATGCATCCTAACTATCCTTAGGATTATAAACATAGAGTGACCCACAAGCATGACATAAATGAGGTCAAACTCGACACCTTAAAGAATCATTTGCCTCACCTTGTGCTAGAGGCATAGTATGTTGTTTGAGGCTCTAAGTGAGGGAGCTAATTGATTGCAAGGTATCCACCTTAACACTCTCCTTCACAATGGAAGGGATAGTCACATGCTCATACTCTGGTCTAGCGAGTGGACTCATTAGCCATTTTGTGTCAATATGTGCTCCCATTTTTTTCTTTGCGGAGCCCCCACCTCTACCTTGGAACTCTTGCATGTCAAAATAGTTTGGGATTTTATTGAGGACAAACTCACAATAGAGTTTCCTCAAAAAATATTGTGGTACCTCATTGTTGTTGCATGGAGGATGGTCAAAAACCATCCACCAGCTTTCCCCACAAATGGTTCTTTATCCCTTGGTGGTTGCACCAATGGATAGGGAACCTCTTGCATGTACTGTATAAGGATTAATTCATTCTTGGGTCCATGAATAGTGCACAAAAGTCAGATTTCAATTTATTTTATCTTTAACTTATTTAAATGATAATTTGTCTAAATAAAATTGTCTAAACTCTTGTTTCTTATCGAATCAAGTATTTATTTTCTTACTAGTTGAATCTACATGAGATATTATGGATTGAAGTGATTTAGTGAGGGTGGTTCTATGTGAGGTTGTGCCTATAGAATCTCTCAACCTTGCAATTAACTCTTCAATTTCCTTTCTGTTATTTTCAATTTGCCCCATTATGTTTTCTTGTGTTCCTAGGGCATGATGAGGAACTATAGGAGGCATCTATTGAGGTTGTTCTTTAGGAGGTATTTGATAATGAGGTGAATTAGGATTTTGAGGAAGATTAACAATTCTTGAAAATTAAATAAATTTTGCATCAAAAAACATATTTAATCTACCTATTTAATACAAAATTCACACAAAAAATACAAAAAACTTACTCCTTTGACCTCCCCAACATCATGGAAATTTTTTGATAAAGAATTAGTGAAGATTTGGCATGGTTATGGGATTCCTAGAACATGAACGCGTTATGGAGGGTTTGCAGGTCATGGGGAAACTCTTCAACAATAGAAAAAATAGAATGAAACAAACTTTTTCTTGCTTTAATATGCAATAACACGAGCACATTATAATGTGCTCACATTAATTTTCATTAAATAAATAACACGAGAAAGCTATAATGTGCTCATGTTATTTCTCATTAAATAAATAATGTCAGCATGTTATAATGCACTCACATTGTGGATTTTTTGAATTCAAAAAATGTGGTGACCACTTTTTGGCCCCCCATCTTTTTGCACTCACCCATATATATGTATATATATGCATACTTACATACATATCCATGTATATATAAATATATACACATACATACATACATACATACATACATAAATATGCTTTGTGTGTATATAAATACATACATATATGCATATGATGTGCATGCATATATATACATGTATACATATAATTTTAGATATGATGTGAGTGTATTTTGGTTTATAATTTTAGACTAACATTGGCTTAGAAATATAACCATAATATTTTTTATTAGTTTGGTTATCTCGAAACTCATTTTATCTCCATTTTAATTGTTCATACCATAATAATCTTGCACTAGCCCATATTATGAGTTCTATAGAGAGATAAAGATTGAGCTCTAGGTGTTAGGTTACTAAAATAATATTTTCAATAACTTAAAATTGTCCTACATGTAGCATGGAGAAGATTTCAATATATTTTAAAATTAATTAAAATATTTTAGGGTCTATCATTTAAGAACACTTTCGAGCTATAAATTAAAATTCATGAATGGTTTGATTGTAACCTATGTTTCTTTTTTACCTACCCACTACTTCATTAAGCCATACTATATTTTAATCATAGCCTACCAAGTAACAATCCTATATCAACTCAAGTCCAATTAAAACTTTATTATCTAAATAGTATCATCTAATGTAAGAGGTATATACTATTATCACTTGGTGTTTTTGGTTCATTACATTTAGTCTTAGCCTATCTTACATAACCTAATTGATTTTTTTTATTTTTTTTATCTATACATAAATGCTAGGGTGATATGAGAAACTAACCACTAAACTTAGATTTGAAAGGTTACATCAACTTCTAGATCCTTGAATTAAACAACTTATATATCTATCTAAAATTATGACTATAAGAATCACATGGAGTGACACCATTTCTTGGTAAGAGCTTGAGCATCATCCTTAACATGTCCATGAATAAAGTGGGATGTGTTAATAAGTTTATCAACTACTACAAGGATTTTAAGTAATAGTTACTACTATTTTTAGGAAAATAGGTTATAATATCCACATAAATAACTTCACATTTATGAGAAGGCATGCCATGTAGACATAATTTATTTTTTATATGATCATGCTTTGATTTGAATCACTAATACTCTAAGAATTTGACTATAAATAAAGCTAAATCATTCTTCAAACCTAGAAAAAATTAACACTTCCTCAAATCTAAGTACATTTTTTTACTTTAGGATGAATACCATATGGTGCAAAGTGGAATTCTTGAGGTATTCACACTCTTAATACACCTTTTGATAAAACTTCTAAATTTCCTTTAGAGTCACATCAAGCCAAGTAGTTATCCAATCCATTATTAGAAATTTTAGGCTGAAGTGTGGCTTGTAGCAACATTAACCTATAAAAATCATCCACCCTTGAATCTAATTAATATAATCATTCAAATCTACTCTTACCTAAGATTTGACTCAATCCATTTCTTCTACTAAGGGAATCTTCCACTCAATTATGTTTTCCTCTTATGTATTAAATATTAAATTCACTACTACTAGGAAAATTTAGCCACCTTTATTGTCCAACTTTCATGTCAAATTGAGAAAAGATCTACTCTAAACATATATGACTAGTTTACATCTTGAAGGATTTTCTCATCAAGTAGTGTCTCCATAGATTTAATGTATGAAGGTCAAGGTTCATAGGCCAATTCCATTGGTGGGGTAGTTCAACTCATGATATTTTAGTTTCTTTTATTCATGTAATAATGTGTGCATCCTACACAAGCATACCATCTAAACCATCTAGGGAGTCCTTTTTCTTTTTTATGAACTCCTTCTTGGGGGTGAGTATTGTAACGCCCCGCCTTGGTTTCCATTAAAACAAAGTGTAAAGAACAAATTAACCGAACAATTTTTTTTTTTTTAAAAGAGATTTAATTACACAACTGCCAAAAGGATTCCAAGACGATGTTACAAAAGCATAATAGATAAATTCAACACATTATATCATAACACATAAGCACAAATTTTAAGTCATGAATAATCTAGTTTTCAAAACTTTATATAATCAAATTTCTATATGTCCTGATCAGGAGTTTGTTTAAATCTACTTTTGAAAATAAAAGAAAATCTTCAATCTTTTGTTAAAATTTCAAATTCATGCTAATACAATCATCTTACAACCAAATTAAAGATGATTTCAGATTTGGAATAATATATTTATAGAATATTTTTATTCTTTCCTATTTTAATATTCAAATACTCTTCTAATGTTGTTTCTTTGTTGTATGTGCAGGTTCAACAAAACAATTTCTTTATTGAACAATAAAATTCAACATTAAATTCTAAAAAATTCAGCACAAGAATTAAAACTAAAGAAGAAAACCTATTTAAAGATTGATGACTGGCTGGAAATCAATCTCTGAAACTTCTGTCAATTCCGCTATCAATTCACCAGACTTTGATGATGAAATTCAAATCAATCCAGCTCAAATTATGCTTGTAAACAAATTCTTAAGATATAATTTTTTTCTGAATGAATTGTTGTGCAAAATTTTCTAAAAACTGCTGTTGTGAAAGTTCTTCCAGATTCTTTCCATGAATAAAAAATTGCAACCCCTCAAAAGATATTAATGCATTCAATTAACTCTCAATCATAAAACTTAACTGATTGTTCATTATACAATAAAAAATGCATCAAGTAGTTCAACTTACCCTTTTAATATCAAATCAGATTTTCAACTTCAAATCAAAGATTCATATCATATTGAAAATATCTATTTCCTCATAATTCAAGTTTGCACAAACAAATCAACAATATATATTTAATTAAATACATTTGCAAAGAAAATAACTTTCACTTTTAAAAATTAATAACTTATTTAATTTCAATTAATAAATAAAATCACAAACATAACCATAAACATTTATAAACACATTAGTAGATATTCGTTGAACTTAAATACTAAATTCTCAAACGCAAAACACTATAGACAAATACGACACAACAAAACAAACTAGACAACAAAGAGGGGTAACAAATAGATACTCGCTCGATAAAGAAATATGGTTCAAAAAGGACCTATCAATACCTCCAAATCAACATAATTTTATTGAGTTAGGGTACGCTTAGACATGTCAAGCAGGCGAAGCCGCTACCTAGTACCTGTATCTACAGGAAACATCAATGTTAAAACATATATACTCATATCAGAAAACACACCGTGAAGAAGAATTGTAGCGTAGCAAGGTACTCACGAATGAGTAATGCTACACTGTCTTCTTCATTGACACAAATGAGCAAGATAAATAATAAGCAATCATTTCAACATGATAACCACATGAAAACTCATAATCTAATAAACCATATCACATATGTGTCCATCTCAATAGCATCACACAAACACAACCAGATGATCAGGATGTCAAAAGTATCATCCACGAAGTACAATACAACATAATATCCAAGTCATATATGAAAAGAAACAACATAGTATCATAATAAACTAAAGCATCTATCAAGCATAATCAAACTAAACAGAGTGTCAAAATTGGAGGGACATTACAAGTATTAAAAGTAGGAGTTGCAGTCAACACCTCCTCAAGCTTAGAAAAATATTATTATCACTTTTAGGTCCACTCAAATTATTTTCCTTTTTTTTCTACAAGGAATTTGTGGAGTTTTCCACATGTAAAACCTTGTATATAAATTCATGGTAATAGTTACCTACTTCCATAAAATTGTTTACTTCATTCATATGCATAGGAGTACACCACTATACAATAGCTTCAATCTTTGAATGATCCACCAAAACACCTTTAGCTAATGAGACATTAACCCCTAGAGTAAACTATTAGAATGTTTTGCTAATTGTACACTAGACAAACAACCAAAGTAATTCATAAATGAACAAGGAAAAGTGCTAGAGATTACATGAGTCTCATGGTAAAAGTGCATACTATAGAATTTTACCATTTACTTTTCATCACTTTGTGTGGGTGTTGTAAGTACTTGTATTAGTGTATGGTTTTGACTAACAGTCATCCCCTTTGACCCTAATTCCTAGTTAACCATTAAAAATAGATCTAATCGATTGTCATACATTTATCAATTCATTGGTTACCTATTCCTTTCCCAACTTCAAACCCATACCCACATATTTCATCTATTTCATTTTTGTTCTTGCAAATTTAACATTAACCAAAATTTGTCAATGACCTTATTTAGATTTAACTTTTACGCTCTCGATCACCTACATTTAAGTAATTTTGAGCTATAATTTAAATATCAAGATCAAATTAATAAATAACTATTACTCAAACTAATTAACAACTTGCAATACTTGTAATTTTTAAATTTGTAAATTCTATCACATAAAATTTATTACAACAATAAATTAACATTCAATAAAAATTCAATCTTTTCCTTTCTATGCACATATATAAGCACATTATTTGGTATCTAGACATAATAACCTGGCCAAAATAACCCTGAACACAATAACCCCGTCATAATAACCCAAGGACAAAAAAACCTAGGGTCATAATAACCCATGGACAGAATAACCCATGGTCAAAATAACCCATGGACAAAATACCCCGTGACCATTTTGTTTTCCTTTCTCTATATTCTTATGGGGATATTCTGTCCATGGGTTATTCTGACCATGAGTTATTTTGGCTTGGGTTATTATGACCCTGGGTTATTTTATCCTTGAATTATTGTGACCAGGTTATTCTGTCCAAAGTATTTTGGGCAGGTTATTATGTCCTACAATCCATTATTTGATTTTATTTTAAAATATTAGTATGATCCTTTACCACTATAGCCCAAAACCTTTAGAACCCAAGAATGATACCCAATGTCTCTTAAACGAGGAAGATTGTCATTTCACTACATCATTATTGAGGAGGGGGCCAAAGTACCAATATTTAAAAATTGGGAAGGCACACAACTATCTTCTTGAAGTGATATGATATTCCAAAGAACTCTATTAAGAATCGGCAACTTCTGCAATCATTAACAACGACGTGGCCTTCTTTTACTATTGTCACAAAAGACTATAAAAAAAAAGTTGTATTAACCAGTTAAAGATACGTGAACCTTCCCAATTATTCTCTTTCATGAAAAAGCGAATATGGCCGATCCAAAACTGGATAGATTGTGACTCAGACGAAACGGACTTAACAGTAATAACCCATGATTTTAAATGCAGATTCTTATCACATTTCAATAATCCTACCCATGTTCTGCAACATCTTATTTTACTCTGCCTTCTTTAAATAAGCATTTCAAATAATTATCCAGAATGTGTGTTGCGCATGTACCTATCAAAGGTGAGTTTAGAAGTATTATCAATTATTACATTGTATCAAAAGTGAGCCACATAATGTGAACATACTTTATAATGCATTGTTGATAAAGACACAGGCCTACTGTTACATATGCACGCAATTTATAATCTAAAGAAAATCCCATGGCAGTGGAAATCAAAATCACAAAGGAATGGGACCAAACCCAACAATCATCATCAAAGGATTCGCCATATTATAAAAGCGTGAATAATGGGGACTCTTGCTGGTTTGTCTTATTTGTTAATGAAGATGCTCTTGGCTTGTCTTGCTTTGTTAACTTACTTTGTGTTGAGTTGTGTGGCATATTTATTATGATATATCCAAATTGTGACACTATAGATGCATGTGACAATAGACAACGACTGTCTCCATAAGCCCTGCAGGAAAGCTTCCCGAGGAAAAAAGACTTTTTGCTTTAAAGCAATGACATGAAAGCACATGACTTCCTCATAATTTGCATAAATTATAAGATATATCGCTGTGTGCCCAAGGATCAATCCCATCAACCTCATTGAATCACTTTTACTGTTTCAAATGTCATTTTAGTTTTGGAGCTCTGTATGGGATTTACCCATTACAGTTTAAACAGCGAATTTTAAGTTTCGATTTGTTTAGATGGGTCATTTGAAATCATGTTAATAGATAAGATCTACGAGAGAAGTGGGCGTGATTTCAGATGAGTCACTTAAGCTAGTAAAAATGTAGAGTGTGCTACTCATTTCGACTTAATCAGCAAACCTTAAGATTTTACTTCATCTTATTGTAATCTATTTATTCATAAAAGACAAGGATCTTGACATCTATGTAGTTCAGTTGTTTTCATGTAAACCAAACAAAATTACTATCTATGTAGTTTAGCTGTTTTCATGTAAACAAAACAAAATTGCTGAGCATTCTATCTTTTTCCATTTCATCCATCAATTTATTATCGACTTGTTCATTAATGACAGAGATGTGAATATCTATATAATTCAGTTGTTTTCATGAAAACAAAAGATTTGCCTTCTTCCTTTCTTACAATTTTTGGAAAAAATAATTTTATTTCATCCATCACTTTGTAATGACTTATTTAAAAAAAAACAAAAATACCAATATCTATATAATTCAATTGTTTCCCTGCAAACAAAAAAAAAATTACTGTTTTCTTTTATAAATATTTTCATTTAAGTCGAATACATCTTTTAACATGTCTTACAATTACTTTTACGATAAACTCTCTTATCATTACATCCCATCAAGAAAGATTTCTATATGATAGGTCTCGGAGCTTTATGGATTAAAGATTTGGAATTTTCTCAGCATAGTTTATACATGATGTCAAAAGTAGCAGACAGTTCAAAGTGGCAGACAGAATATTTTAAACATATCAGATCCGTCTAATGTTAGGCACAAAATGCTTTTGACATATTATACTATCGTGTCCAATTGGCCACAAAAAGTTTTCAGCATATTACATGCATCATATCCATTCAGAGATTTCTAAATATCATCATCTGAATATGTTCAAAAGTTTTAATATCGTTTGATTTCAAGCATGAACCATCAAAACTACATTTTTAACTTAAGGATAGCCAACTGTTCTCGTAGAGCTGTGGGCTTTTGTTCTCGGCTATTCTCTAACAGTCAGACCATATACACAATTCTTGATGAAAATCTTTCTCAATTAATTTTGGCTGTGACAATTAGTTCAACATCTATTGAATTATAGCCCGTTCCGATAGCAGAGTTAGCTTGGGCCGTGGGTTTGCTCCTCATAGGTCTCCGGTTCATCCCCCCGTTCTCGCGGTTGACCTGTGGGCCTGTATGCGGGCAAGGTATGGGCTGCTGGGCTGCTGGGCTGAGTTGCGGGGACAGCTGTCGTATAAAAAATTAAAAAAATCTATTGAATTATAATTTTCTAAAGAAATAAAAATAAGATGATAACAGTTTTTATCTTAATTAAAGAAAAAAAATAAAAAATCATAGTTCATGATAATATTTTGAAATATTTTTTAAATTTAATTGTGCACATTTTTTACACCAATATTTTAGATCATATTCTATGATCTATCATCACTATAAAGAAAGTAGATAGCATGGAAAAATGATTGTCCATGATCCATCATTATAATGAAGAAAGTAGATAGCATGAGAAGAGAAATGCACAATTTTCTTTTCATTCTATCTACTTTCTTCATTTTGATGATGAATCATAGAATGTGGTCTGAAACATTGATGTAAAAAAATACACAATCAAATCTAAAAACTTTTACACTATATCAATTATAAAATATAGAAACAATTATTTAATTGATAGCAATTTTCAACTTTATATTATTTATGTCAAAATGATTATTTTTATCATAATATATGATATTATACATGACATGTTGTAACAATTACATAATAACTTACTAAGAAATAAAAATATTATTATAAAAATTGAAAAATAATCCATGCTTATCATATGCAATAAACCAAAAATTAATAATAATAAATGAAAAATAAATAAATCATGCAATCAAGCATTTCCAACAAATTACAGCCATGGAACATATGGGGAACATTTTTCAATCTTCCCTTAGATGATCAATGGAGGAAAGTCTTAATTACTGTCTAAAAGCTACAAAACTATCTTTGGGAAGACCTTTTGCTGAAGATTCCAGCTATGTCCTTAAATATAGGACAAAATTACAATTCTATTTGCTCATCTTCAATCAAATAAAATGATGTCAAATCTCTACATATTTCAATCTAGCGTGAAACACAATATTCTTGTAATTACAAACAATTGAAACACAATATTCTTGTAATTGTAATATTGTTTGTATTAGCATGATAAACACCAATTGAATGTTCTTATAACAAACACAAATCCTTCAAAATCCTTCTAATCTATATGATTAACAATTTCTTGTTGCAACAACAATATATTTTATTTCAACTATATAGAGAGTCATGGTTGTTTATTTTTTATCTCTCCAAAATACAATTATAAATCCAAGTGAAAAAATAATCAAATATTAATTTTCTACAATCCATTGAACCATCTCAATTACACATATATGTATATACACATATATGTGTGTATATATATATATATATATATATATATATATATATATATATATATATACATGCATCCATACACACATATGTATGTATATGCATATGCATATTTAAATATACAAACATATATACACATATCCATGTTATATACATGCTTACATGTGCACATAAACACACATATATATTACAAATAGACTTTTAAAATAGATAAATGATTATTCCTTAAATAAAATTTCAAAATTATATTAATAGTAACTAAAATAGGCAACTACTACATAATATTTTGAATTTAATTCAATCATTTGTACTCATATAAAAAAAAGATCCCATTGAATGCCACAGAAAAGTGCATAGAAATCATGTGTAGAGTTGTAGTGGGACCAAAATTAGGTTTCATATGCATTTTTCCCATTATGCAACCCTTTTAACACTTTTCAAATTGTAATCACATTTTGAAAACATGATTTTTATTCAAAAAAGTTTCTCACCCTTTTATCTTAGAATATATTTGAATAATCAATCTAAAGAATTGAATTTTTTATTCATTTGATATATAATTTAATTATATTTATTAACTTCAACATTATTAGATTTACTCATTTTTTAATAATATTGGATAAAAATATCGATAAAATGACATTTTTTCTTAACTTTCTAATCATTTAATTTTGTTTCTATTTGAGATATATTAATATATTTATTTATTTTACTTTATTAATATTTATATATTATTTTAAAGCATATTATGTGATTTGTACACTCAATGTTATAATATTTAGGATGCATCCATTTTGAAAAATCACAAAAAAAATTCAATAAAAAATAATTAAAAATATACAACTTTGAATACTTTCTTTTAACTACACTTCTACCAAATGATCTCAAAAATATTGATTGCAACAAAAAATAAAGGTGTACACACTAAACACTATGTTATATTATAGTAAGAAAAATATGATCAATTTTCTGTGTGAATAATTTTTTAGCCTCTTAGTCTTAACCATTTTAAAACAAGTTTAGTAGTTCAAAAATAAGATTCAAAGTACTAAAATGCTTATTCTTATCATGTCTTAAAATCTTAAGTGCATGCATCTTAAATTTTTCATTTATATTTAAATTTAACAAATTTTAGAAAAAAGTAGCCACTTTTAACTCCTTTTTGCCCCCCATTTTCATGAGCATAATAATTTTTTAGTAAAAAACCTTCTTAATTGTTATTGGGTAGAAACAATGGGAATAATAATCTAAATTTTTAATTAAATCACATAAAATCAGTAAAAATATTATTCCAACAGAATCTTGGAGTGGTTATAAGCATTTTTTGTCTAATTTTCATGTACCTACATGTTCTATTAATGCACATATTCTAGTTCAAAAGTGGAATAATTTGGACATAAATGATCAATTTTATATATGTGTGGGGTATTATTATACAACTAAAGGGTATAGATTATATAATATTTACACAAAGCAATGAATTGTGAGTCAGGATATTCTTTCTTATGAATGGGGTATGGTATTGGTAAGATGGTGTGAAAAAATGCTAGTAATAATGAACATAGAAGATGACTATATTTCTAATCTCCCCACAAATTCAAATACAAATTTAAGCTCTAGTGGTATCTCAAAATTGAGTTCTCCAAGCTCAATCTCATCAAGTTATCCTAATATAAAAAAGTTTAGGTGATAGGTCAATTCTTGCATCGAATCTAAGCTCTTCAAGAAAAGGTATTAATATTAAATTAAATGAGTTTTAGCAAAGTATCTTAAAATAACTAAGAGAAAAAAAATTCCAAACTTTTTTAGAGTGATTCTCAAAATTTATAGGGTGGGAAATAGTTTTATGTTTTGTACCTAAAAATAGATATAAGTTCCCTCCATAATAACCTCTCTCAAACTTTTTTGACCCAAAACTATTTGATCATTCCAACAATGAATACATTCTTGTGAAATGTCTTAGTGGTATTCATTATATTGTTGCCAAGATCCATATTTTATGTTTTTTACATCATTAGACTAAATTTACTATGCCATCACAGTGGAGTGGGTAGGTGAATTATATAGAAGGCATAATTTTATTCCCCATATCTCTCAATCCATATAAGGTATACAATTCCAACAATGTTTCTCAAGGTACAAGAGAAAAGAACTACCAAATTTTGGTAGAGTAAATTTATTAGAATTTGTGGTGCCTTAGAATGTTCCTTTCCAACCTATAGTTAGATGTTGGGTCCCTCCACAATAAAATTTTGTACTTTTTATCAATTTAAAATATTTTAACCATTCTTTAATAATGAATACATTCTTGTAAAATGCCTCAATGATGTTCAATGTATTATTTCTAAGAGCCATACTTTATGCTCTTCACCTTGTGGGATGAAGCTAACTATTTTAACATATCACAATGTATAGGTGAATATTGAAGAGGTTCCCTTTCATCCTCAAGTGTCTCAATACATCTAGGCTACTTGGTTTTGGAAAAGTATCTTAAGAGACTAAGAGAAAAAAATTGTTAAATATTGGGAGAACAATTCTTAGAATTCATGGTGTCTAGGAATGCTCCATTTTTACCTATAGCTAGATGTGGGGTTCATCCACAATAAAATATATTAGTTCATTCCAAACCATAATCATTTGGGTATTCCAAAAATAATGAGTTGTCACAAAATGCATCAGTGGCATTTAGTGTGTTATTACCAATTCTCATATTTTATGTTCTTTTCATTGTGGACCCAAATGAACTACACCAAAAATATTGAGGGTAGGTGAATAATAGAGAATTATATTTTTATCCCCAAATGTCTTAATCCATCTATGCTATATGATTCTAGAATTCTCTTGAGAGGCTTGAGAGTAGAAAATTACCAAACTTTGATCGAGCTATCCTTTGAAATTGTTGTGCATAGGAATGTTTATTTTAGATTGATAGTTCGATGTGTGGTCCTTGTTGGTTATTTTTTAAGAACCAAACTGATCTCTAGAAATACCTATGGATTTTTCCATTTCCAATTATTAGTAATACTAAAGGGGTTGGCCAATGAATGAATATAAGGTGCTAAACTTCTATTCCTACTCTTTGGGCTCTGTGAAACCCAGGAGGGTGATCCCACATTGTATACCTAAAGACCTTTCATAAACATTGTTAATAACAGATATCTCTCACGATACCATTTAATAGTAACATTAAATAAGTTGGAAGCTTATTATGTTAATGTTATATGAGTTGAATATGAGAGAGAAGACACCTAAAAATGAATAAAAACAGTGTTCCTCCTAAGATTTTATGGTTAAAAGATTGAGTAGTTAATGAATCAACACTGTAAATGTAACACCAATATCTTGCATGAACCAGTGTCTTTATCCAAAGAATGGAGTCAATACCTTTTGACATAGCCTGATAACAATTCAGATAATAACACATATAACCCCAAGAAATCTTGCATTACAACATTTCTCTATGACTTTCAAGATTATCACTTCTTACAAATTTCCTAGCACATAGTAATTATAAGTTATCAATCTCATATAAGAATTTACATCAATTCATTGTATTGATAAGCAAAAATGAAACTGAACATCCATTAGATAATGACATATACAAGTGAAATAAATCCTTGACTACTTTCAATTATAACTCATAACATACATACAAGGAGAGAGAATAACCATGAAATCAATATTACTCTATATTATAAATGCCATACCATTATTAGTCTTACATGCATAAGTATGAACTCCAAAAGAAACTTAAAACAAAGAATCTAAAACTTGCTTCGTATTTGTCTTGAAAAAACTAATAGTATCAACTCAAAAATTTTCCAACTCTCGTGCTTCTGGTCCTGAATTCCTTCTTATAGAGATGAAGGAGAAAATAAGCCTCAAACCAGATAGCACACATGTCATGATCCCATAAGACTGCTTGCAACAATATTCCCTTCCTAGTTACACTTAAGTCTTCAGGTGGAGCAAATAAACATGAGGCAGAATTATCCTCAACTCTTCATGGAAAATAGGTCCCACCTTAAAAGAAATCATTAGTTTGTTACAACAGTTACAAGATATTCTCCATGTGCTCAAAATTCTAACTGTAAGGAAATAAAAACAAATAAAACTTACGAAGCAAGGCAAAGAAAGTAGTAAAAGGTCAAAATGTGTCAATCCACATTAGCACCACATGCTAATCACTTGAGTTTTAAGGAGATAATAATATTTTACCATGTTACATCAAAAGCCTAATCTTTACTATTTTCAGGCTATCTATTATTCTCCTCCTATCCTTTATTCTTCTTATTCATTATGTATATCTCTCCAACCAAATATTGTATTCTTCTTTAGTGGGCCATTTAACATTCAATAAATCCTACACCTTAGTAGTATACTGGGAGTACCTTGCATCAATTAAAATCCTGGCTTCCTTAATAAATATATCCATCCTTGTTTCAATCTCCACCATCATATCAATATTTGAATTGAACAAGATGTAATCGGTGATAGAAAAATGCATCATATCCGCTTCAAGCAACCCTCCCAAATCTTCCTTACAGGTGTCAAACAGATGAAATTCACCTTTTGAATTCAATACTTGAGGCATACCAAAATCCTCCATCTCCTTGAATATTTTCAGCTTACTTTGGAGTTGTATTCCCAACTTTCCATGGAGAGTACTTACCTCATTTATTAAGTCAATAGTTTTCAATATGTCAAGAATATTTGTGGGTGCCTTGGGATCCTCCTCTATTTTTGGCATCATTTCTTTCAAAGCACTTACCCTAGCAATCCAATTATTCCACTCATTCCTAAAGGCCTCATGTACTTGTAGATATTTTGTATTTTCTTCATGAATGTTTTTATACGTGGCCCATACATCATTAGCCTTGTGGACCAACTTGGTCACACTATACTTAAGAAAATCCCTAAAAATTTCATTGGTCACCCTAACTGTCTCTAATTCGGCCTGTAGGACATTTTCATTTTCAACAGTTAACTTTTCTCTCAAATCATCAATTATGAGGGCCAAAGTTTCCCTATCTTGTGTAGACATATTAATTGAAGAAGAGGAAGACGGCTAAGTCACTATCTTTTGGGTAGCTTGAATGGTAGCTCTCATTTGACTCAATTCATTCAAAGCCTTATTATATTCCTTGACCAAAGATTCATATTTCTTTTGAGAAATATGTGTTGTGTCCACACTAAGAATTGTAGCATGTGCAATTAACTCAGCTGCTTGGATAGGAGTTTTTTCAGTAGCTCTTTTGACTACAAGTGAACCAATGACTTCTTTAATAGGCCTAGCAACCTCATGTTTGGTAGTATTAGGTTCCATAGACCAAATTGCAAGGGTATGGAGCTTTGGACTATATCTAAAACCAAATACTTTATTCTCAAATTGATCTTCAAATATCAAAGCCTGAGGATCTCTTCTAATTGCATCATATGCTATGGAAGTTGTGATAGTACATCCTGGTGATAACATGATTCCACTATCTTTAACAATTCTTTGAGCTTCGTTGGGAGTAACAACTGCAATTTCAGCCTTAATCTTATCTTGCTCTACTTTCTCAGCTTCCTCCTAATGAGAAGGTTCAACATTGACTCGAGCTACTTCTAGTCTCTTATTTCCTTACTCCACTATTGAATCATAAACTCTTGAAACTCTATAGTCAGTACAAATTTATCATTAGCCAAAAACTCATCACACTCTCTAATTCTAGGATCATCATCATTTTCTCTGTCATACTACCATTGGACAATCCTATCAGGAGGAACATCTGAACTGTGAGTCTCCTCAATATGAGGAAGGAGAAATTTCTGCTCAACTTCCCCATTTCCTTGCACATGTTCTTCCACTTTTTCTTCCCTGACCTCTTGAAAAACTTCAAGCCATTCTACGATATCCATAGCTTGTTGCTGTCATTGTTGCTCTAAGAGGACCTGGGCTCTGTCTACGACCTCCTTTACTTTTACTTTAAATTCACTAGAATTATAGTCCCTTATATCATAGTAAAGGCCCTTTCCCAGGGGTTTGAAATTTCATTGTATGGACTAATGTAGAATCCATTCTTTTTCATAATCTTCTCCTCAAGGTTTGTCATAGCTGTCCATTCCTTTTTCCTAACCATAATAGCCTCATCACTTGTCATATTCCTTAGTACATCATCTCTATAGAAAAATTCATGATGTGCAATGCCTAAGTTCGTTTTTCTTCTTCTTCCTGCCACAAATCTTTCTGGATCAAAAACTGTAGCCTCATGGATAGGCATTGTAAGATTATTCACCATAATGCTTAATTTTTCATACCCTTCAAGGGTAGTGACCTTAAAATAAGAAAAAGAACATTGGGGGTATACCATAGAGCCCTTTCTGTCCTTTCTAAAAATTTCATAATCCATAACATCCATTTGCCACATGAGCTCCATGAAATCCATTCTATCTAAGACATACAAGGGTAAGAAATGGGGTGCCATTTTAGCTCCATAAACCCTGATCAAAGTATATTCAGAATGCAGAAACCAGTCAACCCAATTATGTGTTGCTGCAGAGCCTGGTATATCACATAACACTTCTGATCTCTGGAGAAAGTCTGAGTCTAGGTGCCACACCCAATGACTCTAAGATACCATGTCTTACAACATTGGAAAACAAGATATAGTTGGAATTGGAGCAATCTTGATCCCAAATATATGTCCACACTTGCACAGGGATGGCCTCATTTTCACTATCCATAATCCTCAAATTTAGTTTCCTCTTCCACTCATAATCTCCTTCCCACAAGAGCATGTGCATTAGTAAGGAATAATGAGGGAAAGATAGAGGGAGCATTTCCTTTCTCAAATTGAGAAAATCCTCATGCATTTGTTGAGCAAAAAAATTTGCATAATCAAAACCAGTGTTTCAATTATATTCTTGTATATTTTCCACCATTACCAACAAATCTAGGGCTATTCTAACCTCAGAATCCTGAGCTAGAACTTGGTTCAAACAATAATAAGTGTTTTTGATATAATCTTTAAATTCTTCACACTCAAAAGGCTCAACATCTTGAATAGTGAATTTTTTCCTGCTCCTTCTATGTCTCCCAAACTTATTGCTTCTCTATATGCAAATTTTATTCCTTCATATTCAACATACAAGTTAGCACGCCTAAACTTTGCAGTGTAATTGGGATTCAACCCAAACGCATCCACCATTTTATCCTTTGTCACCTCTAGAATTATATCACCCTTCTCACTCTTGATTTTCTTGTTAGTAGGGTCATAGTGCCTTGCTAGCTCCATCATTAAATCAAATTCCACAAACACATTTGGAACCACTAACCTTCCTAGGTTCAATCTCCACAAATAGCCTGTAGGCTTACTGGAATTTCTCCTATTGAAAGCATATCAAAACATTTTCCATCCACTCTGGGGCTAGGGTTTCTCACTAATTTTGACAACATTATCAATCAACCTAGTAGTAACAAAAACCTGTCTTGTGGGCCTTTTACCAATTCATGACCCTCCCTCTTTGATACCTCTGGAAGTTTCTTGCATAATTTTTTTTGTTTCCTTCTTTGCACTTTTGGACCTTGCGGAAGCTACAGGGGTACCGGGCAAAGGGTTAGACATAGCTACTAGTTTGGGCTCAACTTTAGCTTAAGCATGCTGAGTTTTAAATCTTTTGACCCTCTTTTTCTTTGGTTTCCTTTTTGGTCTAACACTGGATTCACTAGGGTCTGGGTCACTCATGCTAGTAACGCAAATGGAGACTCGGGTTTACAATTTATTATGGCAAAAAAAAACCCTTCATAATTATGACAGGATAAAACTCTACTATTGAACATGGCACCTTTCTTCACAATTTAGATAGTGCTCAATTATCAAATTGAAATCACCAGAAAAGACTAAATTGCACTTTCTACCAATTTTCTTATCAACTTTCAAGGGCATTCACCTTACTACGTCAATTAAAAAGAAGTATCAGTTTTGCTTACCTAGATGAAAGCTGTGTCACTCTAGTTGTAGATAATTTTTGGAGCTTTCCTTATAAATTCTTCAGTCTCTGGGATTCTTTTTGCCAGCTAGTGAATTAGGATGCATGATAAACTAGATATCTACTTTCTATTACAGCTAAGAGGGGAGCATGTCACCATTAATATTTGATAGTAAGCTTGCACGAGTAAACTGACAATGAGCTGTTTAGTTTTAAACCTTGATTGTTGATCCTTCAACTTTAAAACTGTATCGATGGTCAATAATCCACCTCGCTAATTTTCTTTTTGCTTTATACAAAATCCTTAGGATTCTGCCACGTTGCCTCTTCATATAGCAGTTGTCACCAATCGCCGATTCACTTCGTTCTCATCTGTCTTTATTAGCGATGTAAGTGTCTCATGTGACAAAATCTCAGCCCTTTACATCTAAGTATGGTTTCTAGATCTCATCCATATCCATTGCTCCTCGCTAGTTCAACTTTTCATCTTGACTTGGACCATTAGTGACAAGAGATGTAAGCACCACATTTTGACATGTACACCTACATAGCAATCAATGGCACAAAAGATATCGCAAATAGGATGTAGTCAAGTTAGCGAGAGAAAACTTCTTAAAAGGGACCCTATCACTCATCACTAATCATAACCTTAGTGCTAAAAAAAATCCATGAGATGCAATACAATTGGGAACTCATCATCTTTCTCATTGCTAATTGCAAACAATCTCTTCACAACATATTGGTGATTAGCGATGAAATTGTGATCATAAAGTGAGAGGTCATCGCTTATCACTATTACAACTTTAAGAATTTGAAAATTATTAGCAATACACGATCTCTTAAGAACCTCGCTCATCACTAATCACAATCAGAAGTTCAAGGATTAATTTGCGATGAGTGATATCAAAAGATATTACCTCATTGCTCGTCACTGATTTAAAACATTCATTTCAAAAGTGATTAGCAATGAGCAATAAAGACTTAAGGTTGATTGATCTTAAGTGAAAACCTTTAGGCATGTGATCAATAAGTTTTTTTAACTGAGGGGACTTCCTAGGATGATATGATAGATAAAAAAACTTAAGAACCCCAAAATCATTATAACAAAGCTTTCTAAACTCATGATGAGGGAACCGGCTACCTAATAGAATATATTAAGATAGTGACCGACAACGGGCAATAGGGAGTCAACAGCAAAATAGAACACTGATTTGCTTCTAAGGAAACAAATCCTAAAACCCTTCTAAATGCAACAAGGGTTTAAGATGGGACATAAGAATTAAGGTTCCATCAGTGGCTCTGACTGGGGATGTATGCCCCTTGTAGGCATGGCAAGATCTCTAAAATCTCTAGTTGAAGCAAACCAAAATGTGGATTAAAACCAAAGGACCCAAACCAGGGAACTACCTAGACAAGGTGGCAAGTCCCAAAACAAAACAGAAAGCAAACACACCTATATACATAATATACAAAAAGAACGTACATTTTCCATAATGCTTCAAATTTTCCATGTTTTCCCTTATCCTAAACTCTTGCATTCCAAGCTAACACCATGCTGCTAACTTAAAACTTCTTGGGATAAGCTTTTCTATCATATAAGTGCTTAACCTACAGTTTCATCTTCAAGTTTTTAGCTTGAGCTTCCCTCCTAGATTCATCCAACTGCACCAAATTATTTATCTTGTGCTGCATATCATCAAATATTTCTTCATCATATTCCTGCACAAACTTGTACATTTTGAGTAGGTTATTTAGTGGCAATCTTTCCTCCAGACCATATACTAAACCAAATGGTGAATAACCAGTAGCCTTTTTCACAGTCACTCTATCTGCCCAGAGTGCCAATTTCAATTTTGAATCCCATGCCCTTTTGTTCTTCTCCATAATTTTCTTGATTATCTTCATCAAGCTCTTATTACTAGATTCAACTTGACCATTTCCTTGAGGATGGTAAGGTGAAGAATAAGAAACCTATATGCCATGTCTTTCACAAAAGTCCTTGAATTCATTTGACCTAAAACACATAGCATTGTCCAAGATAATTCTCTGAGGGACTCAAAATCTGATAAGAATATTATTCAACAGAAAATCAACTACCACCTATCTTGTTGCCTTCTTTGTAGGTATTGCTTCCACCCACTTTGTAAAATAATTGGTGGCAACAAGAATCCATGAATGACCTCCACTAGATTTTTCTGGTATTTCCTTGATGAAATCAATTCCCCATTGTTGGAAAGGGGCTTCAACCATCATAGGTCTGAGTGGTAAGTTTCCTAAGAATTTCAATTTTCCTGAGAATAGTTGATATGCATCACAAGTTTTAACAAACTTGTGAGCATCTTTAAAAATAGTAGGCCACCAAAACCCAACTCTTAAAATCGTATGTGCAGTAGTTTTTGTCATGTAATGACCACCACACACCCCATTGTGCATTCCTTGTAGGATTTCCAATAATTGTTTTCCATCTACACATTTCAGAAATAATCTGTCCAAGCTTCTCCGCCATAGCTCATTATCAATGATCACATACTTGATAGCATGCAATTTCAATGTTCTTTTTTCATTGTCAGCCATATTAGTAGGACATTGCAAAGTTTGTAGATACTAGATAATTCTTCTGTACCATCCACATGTTTTCATATCATAGAGAGGTGCAACATCAATTACTTCAGCTTGATTAACTTGATTTTCTTCCAAATTCACCTCTGCCATCAACTTGGCTAGGCCCTATCCTCTCACTAACTTGGTAATCTGAACCTCAATGTTGAATTCTTGGATCCTATTGTTTCTTGCTGAGTAAAAATGTCCTTCACAGCTGCACTTGGTACAAAAGCAATAACTGTAGCCCCTTGTAGGTAAGTCCTAAAATTATTAACAACCTTCACCAAAGCATAGGCTTATTTCTCGGTAGTGTCATACTTCAATTCTGCAGCTTGTAGAGATTTGCTAAAGAATGCAATTGGCTATTCAAAACTTTGCTCATTTTTTTGTAGTAAAACAAAAACAATAGTATGAAAAGAAGCAAAAGAGAAAATATGCATTGGTTTAGAGAAGTCATGAGACTTCAAATTGGAGCCTCTTTAATAGCTCGTTTTATCTTTTTGAAAGCTTGACTAGGCTCCTCACTCCAAAGCACCTTTTCACCTTTCTTTAGCATTTTGGAAATAGGTCTTGTAATCTCTACAAAATTGGTTACAAATCTTTTCAAAAAAATTATTTTCCCAAAAAATGACTAGATACCCTTGACATTTCTTGGCTGGGAAATCTTGTCAATAGCTGCTACTCTTTCAGGATCTATCCTTACTCCTTCCTTGGACACAATATTCCCTAGCAACTTTCCCTCGATGACCCCAAAGGCACATTTCTTTGGATTCAAAGACATTCCATATTCTAGTGACTTGATAAAAACCTTTTCTAGGTGCATGCAATGATCTTCTTCTTTCTTAGAATAAGTGGTCAAGTCATCTTGATACGTATAGCCATAAATATATCAATAAAATTTGAGAAAGCTACATCCATAGCTCTCTGAAAAGTGGCACCAACATTTGTTAAGCCAAAGGGAATCCTTACATATACATAGGTACCCCAAGGAGTAGTAAATGCAGTCTTGTATTGCTCAGACTCCTTCACTTTTACTTGATTATATCCTGAGAAACCATCCATCATTGACAATAGCTCACAACCAGTTACCTTTTGTAACATGGAATCCATGTTCAGTAAGGGATACTTGTCCTTTAATGAGGATACATTCAAGTTTTTGAAATCGACACATAGTCTTATGTCACCATTCTTTTTCCTTACTGGTACTAGATTGGATACCCATGAAGAATGTCTACTAGGTTTTATAATACCAACCTCCCTCAACTTTATTAACTCCTCTTGCATCTTGGGAGTTAAAGTAGGATTAATTGGTCTTTGCTTCTGTTTGAAGGGTTTTGCATCCTCTTTCAAAGGAATCTCATGCTAAAACAACTCCTCCTTGTAAGCTTTCAAGTCATTGTATGACCGAGCAAAGACATGCCTATATTTTCTTAGCAAGGAAATTAGCATTTCCTTCATCTTTGGTTTCATCCTCTTTCCTATATAAACCTTCTTTGGATCATTTTTAGTTCCCAAGTTCACTTCTTCTAGGTCTTCTGGGTGGGCAGCAGTTGTTTTGGCCTTACTAGTTTCTTGATTATCTAAGACCCTTTCAAGAGCTACAAGGCCTTTGGGGATTTTGTTTGTTTTCAATTGGATGACCTCTTTTCCAAACACTGTGTCTTGTCCATTAGTATTTTCTACAAATCCATTAAAATCAATCTCCTGACCTTCATATTTATTAGCACATCTTAGAAATCTAAGGATATCCTCATCATCATAAAAAATATGCCAATTGTATACATTGTTAGGGATAGAGGGCCTTGTTTTTATCTCAACCTTTGAAATTCCTATGAAAGTTATATCATCAGGTCTCAATGCAATATTAGCCAATAGATCAGCCACTTTGTTATGTCCTCTCTCCATCTAGTCTATTCCAAAAGAATCAAACTATTCAATGGAATCCCAAACAACATTATGGTATTGCCTTACTCTATTATTTTTGTAAGCATACTTAGCTCTTACTTGGGATATTACAAGCTCAAATTCACCAATTACCATTAGCTTTCTAATTCCATGTTTTTTAGCAAGTCTCAATCCCAATAACAAGGCTTCATATTCTGCTACATTATTTGTACAGACAAAAGATAGTGTAAAAGAGAGCTTATAAGTATTTTTGGTTGGTGATACTACTAAAATCCCTGCACCAGATCCATCTTTAGAGCTTGCACCATCAAAGTACATTTTTCATAATCCTTCTTTATCAGACATTCTTGAAACTTCATTTTCTATAGGCGCAGGACATCTTTCAATTTCTTTTGGTGCTTCCTCTACCTTGTACCCACCAATGTTAGTATCTATGTAAAGAATTGTGTCATCTTCAGGGACATGTTCCAACATATGTGGAACCCTAGATTCTCTCATTATTTGGATATTCTTTCCATTGATGGGAAATGCGGCGTAAGACATGTCACACTACATACTACCTCCCATAGATGCACTCCATTTTTGAGATAATAAAAGCAAGAATGAGGACCAAGGTATATCGAAAAGGACCCATGCCAACCTTAAGAGGAAATCGCCTCCTACTACCTAGATGGTCCAGATCTTAAAGAGGGGGGTTCAGGAAATGAACGACATGGAAGCTGAGACTGCGGAAACATTAAAGTTCCAAGTTTAGTTGCTATTGGAATTTTGTCTTGTCTTTTTGGGTCTTTTCTGTGGCCCTTGCTGGATTTTTTGGTGGCTGTGGCTTTGTCATTTTGTTGTTTTCTTTACAGCCTTTCTGCTAATGGTGACTTTGACAATCTTTTCTTATGTATGTAAACTTTGTGGTTTTGGGTCCCTATAAAACCCATTTTTTCCTCTTTCAAAAACATTCCATAATTAGGTGGGATATCAACCACTACCACACTCATTTTAAACTCTTTATTAGGGAAATTTGCTAATCTATATGGAAGCTCATTTATCACACCTACCACAGAGACCTCTCTGGCATCCATAGCATAACACTTACCCTGAGTGCTATCAACTTTTAACCCTAATGCATCCATGATTTTAGTTGGCACGATATTGTTTGATGAGCCAGAGTCAATAATACAATTCTTTATAAAATTCCCCCCAACTATCAAGGTAAGAAAAAATGGATCTATCTTATCCAGAAAAGTGTTTACAGAATTTCCAAGAAAAATGTGAGGAATCTTAGCATTTACTCCTTCAACTTCCTTACCTTTCTTATCCTTATCACTTATTTTAGGAGTGGGTTCCACTAAATCATTACTGGTTATAGCAGTGTCGGTGATAAGGGCCACTGCCTTTTGTTTATGCTCCTTCATCCTCATCATTTCAAGAAAAGGTACAAACACCTTAACTTGGCTAAGTAACTGAAACATGTAACAGTAGTATACTTGGGAAATTTAGTTAAAGGCATACCTTGTTCATTGCTATTATCTCTTTGTTGATTTCTAGTTGCTTCACCCTTGTGTTTAGTATCCTTCCTTATGGCTTTAGGAACTTGCTTTTGTGGCTTTGATTTTTCAGCAGAAAATTTGTGTCCAGGAGTAACTTTTGACTTGCCCATTCTCTTGGCCCAAATTTTATCTCCCTTGCCTTCTTTATCTTTGACAGCTTCTATTCTTTTATCAGGTTCATGTTCTTTTCCCTTAGCCTTCTGTTCTTTCATGAACAGACTGATAGGATTACCTAGTTCACCTCCAATAGTTCTATTCCTCAAATGATAAGAACTTCTAGCTTGAGCAACTAAGATTGTTGTATATTTTGTAATCTCTTCTGCAGAAGGTCTTGTTAATGAGACACCATCTTCAATCGCCTCCAAATTGTAAGCCTCATCATTACTAGTGTTATCCTCATTAGAGAGAACTTGCTGATGATATGCATTAGCAATTTTCCTTTGATTGTTAACATCTACTTCACAAGAATCTTCATCAGAAGAACATTCATTGTAAGCACTATCAGAATCAACCATAATCATAAGTACACGATCCTCCTCTTGATCTTGCTAATCACACTCCTCAAGTATTTTATCTTCTACTTCCACCATCTGTGCTACTGCACACTACTGTGAGGAATGTGGCATTTGGAAAGTCATACACCAAGGAGTATCTTCAACAAAATTTCCTGAATTCTTTTGCAGAGGGTCTGGAGAAACTTTGTTTTGGGTATTTCTTTGATTATTTGAGATAGGCTTCCCATTATACCAATTGGTATTGTAAGGGAGGTCTTGCAACCTAGGGGGTCTTTCATTCCTTTGGTATTTTTTTGGTTGGGCCTTCTCCTGCCTTTCAATTTTATCATCGATAGTTTTCATGAAGCTATCAAGCTTGTCTTCAATTGTTCCCCCTTTAGTTCCTAAACTCTTTTCTTCCCTTTTTGAAGTTTTGAAAAGTCTCAGATCATCTCATCTGCTAACTTTACCAGTTGTTTTGCTGAAGTTTTCAATATGTTCTGCTATCTTAAAATGTTCTCTTAAATATTGAGGACACTTATCTAGCAAATGGTAACTCATTTTTGCATCAAAAGCATTACAGTAATTTACCAAGCATACATGATCATTTAAGTGTAGATGAGGAGGAAACCTTTTTCTAGCCTTTTGGAACCTTGTATTAAACTCAACAATAGATTCATTAGATCCTTTTACAATATCATTGAATTGATTCAACAAAAAACTTGAATCAGTCTTGTCACCATATTGCTCTCTAAAAACCCTTTTGAACTCTTCCCAAGAGCCAATGCTCTCAACAGGTAAACTTCTAAACCACTCTCTTGTATCCTCAACAAGAGACTGCATGAATAACTTCATCATGACATCTTCTACTTCTACCTCAAAGTCATCCATAACGTTAGTGAATGCTTTGAGGTGGTCTTCACCACTTAGAGCATTATTTCCAGAGAATTTTACTAGAGCAAGCCTGAAATCTTTAGGAAGTGGGTTAGGATAGCCAGGTATTCTAGTGAAACACAACTGTTGGTATCTATCTACTTGGAGTGGCCTCCTAGTATGTCTATCCTGATGATCATCTCTATGTTCATCATCTTTCCTGCTATTAGAGAGGCTACCATCCTTTTCCTTTCCACTTTTTCCATCACCTCCTCCTTTCTTACCTCCCTCATCATCTTCAAAGTAAGACTTATCATTCTTATTTCCTCCTCCACCACCACTTCCCCCAGGAGTATGTCCATTAGATTTCCTTTTTCGCAACTCACTATTAGTATGTCCAGAGCTTGAGGCTTCTGGTATATGAGTGGACATTTAAAGGAATGAAATCTTCCTAGCCATTTCTACATTGGAAGCTATTATTTCATCTTTTTTCAAATCTTCTCGTAGCTTTTCATTTTCCAGCTGCAACCTTAGTATCTCAGGATTTGGAGGTATGTCAGATGGGGTTGGATCAATTTTGGATTTATTTGTGAGGATTTCCGTAGATGAAGTATTGGTTTTATCATTGGTTTTGAATGTAGTTTTCTTGGGTTGGTCAACAGGTCTCTTCCCATGATCTACAAATGAGGTTTTCTTAGTAATAATAGGAGGATTTGAGGCTCTAGTGGTTGAGACAGACGTTGTATAAGTATCGGTAGCTGAAGTTCCCATTGAGACTGTTGCTCTAGGAATATCATTAGTCATTTTAGAAAGATTTTCCTCAGAGGTTCTACACCTCACGACCTCCTCTCTCATTTTCTCCAAATTTTTCCTTTTAGCATCTCTCTCAAGTTGCTTAGCTCTAATCCTATCTTCCTTTTCTTTCTTTCTTCTTTCTTCTTGTTCTTAGAATTTTAACTCTTCTTCTTCAATGGTTTTCATATCATTTTCTATATCTTCCTCATTTTTCAGAATATCTCCATGTTCACTTGGGGCAAGAGTAAAACAAGGTTGGTCAGCAGGATCTTCCTCAAGAGAAAAGTGAACTGGCTCATCAAGGGATTTACCTCGTGGCTTAAAAGTATTTCCATTGAAAATGGACCCAATTCTCGGGGTTGAGGACTCATAGAACTTCTTATTGTTTCCCCAAAACTCCCACCTATCCTCCTCTCTTGAGATATTTCTCTCACTATCAAAAACTTCTTCTATTGGAAAACTTCTATGGTTTATGTTAGACTCTTGAACACTATGTCCTTCTTCATGGACACTAGCACTACTTATATCAACATGAAAAGTAGGAGATACATCAGGATGGGAATCAATAGACTTACTTGACTTAGAATGTTTGTTGACCCATTAAGGTTGATTTTTCTTTGTAGGTTCAAATTCTACCTTCTGCTCAGGATGCTTCTTCACATAACTTCTAGTCTTCTTCATAATGTCAAGTACTGAAAAATATTTCTTTTTGTTTTCTTTTTGAGAGCTAATCTTCACACTCGTACTAGAGAACTCAGAGTTGCCACCCAGGACACTGGGAAACAAAAAAGTGATTGCACTTTGATTTTTTACTTGTTACTCCAAAAAATATTTTAAACATCACCTTACACATAGTGGCAAAATGAAATAATACCTGACGCATAAGACCTAGTATGATGGGACTAATGCAATAATCTTAAAACTGATTATTCCTTAAATAGCAAGGAATATTCACAACAAACAATTGACTATGACTGTACCTGATTTTAACTTAGAGACTTTGGACTTAGCAAGTCCCCAACAGAGTTGCCAATTTGTTGGTTATTTTTTAAGAGCCAAAAAGATCTCTAGAAACACCTATGGATTTTTCCATTTCCAATTATCAGTAATACTAAAGGGGTTGGCCAATGAATGAATATAAGTTTCTAAACTTCTATTCCTACTCTTTGGGCTCTATGAAACCCATGAGGGTGATCCCATAATGTATACCTAAAGACCTTTCATAATTACAATCAAATACATTGTTAATAATAGATATCTCTCATGATACCACTTAATAGTAACATTAAATAAGTTAGAAACTTATTATGTTAATGTTACATGAGTTGAATATGTCAGAGAAGACACCTAAAAATGAATAACAACAGTCTTCCTCCTGATATTTTATGGTTAAAAGATTGAGTAGTCAATGAGTCAACATTGTAAATGTAACACCAATATCCTGCATGAACCAATGTCTTTATCCAAAGTACGAAGTTAATATCTTTTGACATAGCCTGATAACAATCCAGATAATAACACAGATAACCCCAAGAAATCTTTCATTACAACATTTCTCTGTGACTTTCAAGATTATCACTTCTTACAAATATCCTAACACATAGCAATTATAAGTTATCAATCTCATATAACCATTTAGATCAATTCATTGAATTGATAAGAAAAAATGAAACTGAACATCCATCAGATAATGATAGATACAAGTGAAAGAAATCCTTGACTACTTTCAATCATAACTCATAAAATACATAAAAGGAGAGAGAATAACCATGAAACTAATATTACTATGTATTATAAATGCTATACCATTATTAATTTTACATGCATAAGTATGAACTCCAAAAGAAACTTAAAACAAAGACTCTAAAACTTGCTTCGTATTTTTCTTGACAAAACTAACAGTATAACCTCAAATTTTTTCTAACTCTTGTGCTTCTGGTCCTAAATTCCTTCTTATAGAGATGAAGGAGCAAACAAGCCTCATACCAGATAGCACACATGTCATGATCCCATAAGACCACTTGTAGCAATATTTCCTTCCTAGTTACACTTGAGTCCTCAGGTGGAGCAAATAAACATGAGGTACAATTATCTTTAGCTCATCATGGAAAATAGGTACCACATTAAAATACAGCATTAGTTTGTTACAAGAGTTACAAGATATTCTCCATGTGCTCAAAATGCCAACTGTAAGAAAATCAAAACAAAAAAAATTACGAAGCAAGGCAAAGAAAGTAGGAAAAGGTCAAAATGTGTTAATCCACATTAGCACCATGTGCTAATCACTTTATTTTTAAGGAGAATAATATTTTACCATGTTACATCGAAAGCTTAATCTATACTATTTTCAGGCTATGTATTATTCTCCTTCTGTCCATTATTCTTCTTATTCATTCTGTATCTCTCCAACCAAATATTGTATTCTTCTTCAATGGGCCATTTAACATTTAATAAATCCTATACCTTAGTAGTATACTGGGAGTACCTTGCATCAATTAAAATCCTAGATTCCTTAACAAATATATCCATCCTTGTTTCAGTCTCCACCATCATATCAATATTTGAATTTAACAGGATGTAATTAGTGAATAGACAAATGTATCATAGCCGCTTCAAGCAACCCTCCCAAATCTTCCTTCCAGGTGTCAAATGGATGCAATTCACCTTTTGAATTCAATATTTGAGCCATACCACAATCCTCCATCTCCTTGAATATTTTCAACTTACTTTGGAGCTATATTCCAAACTTTCCATGGAAAGTAGTTACCTCATTTATTTAGTTAATAGTTTTCAAGATGTCAAGAATATTCGTGGGTGCCTCAGGATCCTCTATTTTTCGCATCATTTCTTTCAAAGCACTTAGCCTCACAATCCAATTATTCCACTAATTCCTAAAGGCCTCTTGTACTTGCAGATATTTTGTATTTGCTTCATGAATGTTTTTATACATGGCCCATACATCATTAGCCTTGTGGACCAGCTTGGTCACCCTATGCTTAAGCACATCCCTAAAAATTTCATTGGCCACCCTAACTATCTCTAATTCGGCCTACTTGACATTTTCCTTTTCAGCAGTTAACTTTTCTCTCAAATCATCAATTATGAGGGCCAAAGTTTCCCTATCTTGTGTAGACATATTAAATGAAGAAGAGGAAGAAGGTTGAGTCACTATCTTTTGGGTAGCTTGAATGGTAGCTCTCATTTGACTCAATTCATTCAAAGCCTTATTTTATTCCTTGACCAAAGATTCATATTTCTTTTGAGAAATATGTGCCATGTCCATACTAAGCATTGCAGCATGTGCAGCTAACTCAACTGCATGGATTAGAGTTATGTCAGTAGCTTTTTTGACCACAAGTGAACCAATGACTTCTTCAATAGGCCTAGAAACCTCATGTTTACTAGTATTAGGTGCCATAGACCAAATTGCAAGGGTATGGAGCTTTGGATTATATCCGAAACCAAATTCTTTATTCTTAAGCTGATCTTTAGATATCAAAGCTTGAGGATCTCTTCTAACTGCATCATAAGCTATGGAAGTTGTGATAGTATATCCTGGTAATAACATAATTCCACTAGCTTTAACAATTCTTTGAGCTTCAGTGGGAGTAATAGCTACAATTTCAGCCTTAATCTTCTCTTCCTCTGCTTTCTCAGCTTCCTCATGATGAGAAGGTTCAACATTGAATCGAGCTACTTCTAGTGTCTTTTTATTTCCTTACTCCACTATTGAATCATAAACTCCTGAAACTCTTTAGTCTGAACAAATTTATCATCAGCTAAAAACTCATCACACTCTCTAATTCTAGGATCATCATCATTTTCTTTGTCATACTGCCATTGGACAATCTTGTCAAGAGGAACATCTGAACTACGAGTCTCCTTAATATGAGGAATGGAAAATTTTTGCTCAACTTCCTCATTTCCTAGCACATGTTTTTCCACTTGTTCTTCCCTAACCTCCTGAACATCTTAATCTGTTCTGGGATATCCATAGCTTGTTGCTATTGTTGTTGCTCTAAGAGGACCTAGGCTCTATCTATAGCCTCCTTTAATTTTACTTGAAATTCACCAAAATGATAGCCCCTTATCATAGTAAAGGCCCTCTCAAAGGGGTTTGTAATTTCATTGTATGGACTGATGTAGAAGGCATTCTTTTTCATAATCTTCTTCTCAAGGTTTGTCATAGTTGTCCATTCCTTTTTCCTAACCATAATAGCCTTATCATTTGTCAGATTCCTTAGTACATCATCTCTATAGAAAAATTCATGATGTATGATTCCTAAGTTCTTTTTTCTTCTTCTTTCTACCACAAATATTTCCAAATAAAAACTCTAACCTCATTGATAGGCATTCTAATATTATTCACCATAATGCCCAATTTTTCATACCCTTCAAGGGTAGTGACCTTCAAATAAGAAAAAGAACATTGGGGGTATACCACAGAGCCCTTTTTGTCCTTTCTAAACATTTCATAATCCATAACATCCATTTGCCACATGAGCTCCATGAAAGCCAATTTTTCTGAGCCATACAAGTGTAAACAATGGGGTGCCACTTTAGCTCCATAGACCCTAATCAAAGTATATTCAGAATGCAAAAACCGGTCAACCCAATTATATGTTGTTGCAAAGCCTAGTATATCCTTTAGGCACATAACACTTCTGGTCTCTGGAGAAAGGCTGAGTCTAGGTGCCACACCCAATGACTCTAAGATACCATGTCTTACAACATTGGCAAACAAGATGTAGTTGGAATTGGAGCAATCCTGATCCCAAATATATATGTCCAAATTTGCACAGGGATGGCGTCATTTTCACTATCCATCATCCTCAAATTTAGTTTCCTCTTCCACTCATAATTTCCTTCCCACAAGAGCATGTGCATCAGTAAGGAATAATGAGGGAAAGATAGAGGGAGCACTTTTTCAAATTGAGAAAATCTGCATGCATTTGTTGAGGAACAAAATTAGCTTAATCAAAACTAGTGTTTCGATTATATTCTTGTATATTTTCCACCATTATCAACAAACCAAGGGCTATTATAACCTCTAAATCCTGAGCTAGCACTTGGTTTAGACAATAATAATTGTTTTTGAAATAATCTTCAAATTCTTCACACTCAAAAGGCTCAACATCTTGAACAACAAATTTTTTCCTACTCTTTCTATGTCTCCAAAATATTGTAAGGAAATCTAGGAGCGCCTCTTATGGAAACTCCATGCATAGTACCTTCAGTAACTTTCATTTCCAATTAGGTTTCCTCAAAGACACATGCAACTATGTCCAAATGCAGAACAAACAGTTAATTTCCTACATTGATCCATCTAAGAGAAATACATGTAAATTCAACAGCAAGCATTAACATATTCTACTATACTAACTAGTAGACATGAAAGATGAAAATAGAAAACCAAAACAAAAAGATTTACATGGGGAAAATCCTTTCGGATAAAAAACCCCACACTCCAAAGATTGAGCCATTGTATTATTCAGCAACAAAAAGGTTACAATACAAATTCAGGCTCATAGCCTCTTCAGAGATTCATCTTGTTCATTCTAGATCCTATCTGATAATCAATTCTCCCTTTGTACATTTCCTAATCAACCTCTCAAACAAAAAAATCTTCGTATTGTTGCAATACCCTCACACAAGTTATAGTACTGACCAACTATAATGCCCCACCACGCAACCCTAAGGGAAGTTGCGATTCACTAACCAAACGCAACAATTTTTTTTTATTAAAGTGCAATAATGTACAAGTTCGCTACACTTTTCCAACATCCCCTAAGGCTACGAGACAAAGATTACTTAAACTCGAATTAAACAACCAAGGAATGAAAACACAACATCATTCAATTAAGGAATTAAAGTACATGCATTCCATACAAGATAATTACATCAAAGACAAGTATAACTGGAATGAAAGAACTAGAAGAGTAACAGGAATCAACGAGCTCCCCAACATGAAAGTCTCATCCACATGATCACGATCAAAGCCAATGGTGTAAGGTGCACGTTCCACCCAACCAAGTGAAACCCAAAGGCTCACCCCCCGTGCTAGGAGATAGTAACAAGGATTTCTGGTCAAGACCAACTACCTCTAGACAAAGGCTAAACATAACTGAACCGACTCAAATACCAAACAACATCACTTAACATAGTAAGAAAACTCATAAGACAATACATTGCTTCCAGGTTACATAGGACAAGTACACCATTGTACAACACACAATAACTGACTAACTGTTGACATAGGGAGAGTTTCATACATAAATTGCCATGAGTTACCCTAGCTCAACCTTCCTAGGCTACTGGACCCCCATCATGGGTTACCCTGGCTTGTCTCTACTGGCTGCCGGACCCTCATGCAAAACTATGCGTCTCATCTCATCTCGAGCCTTAATAACGCATACTTCATGGGAGAGGCATTCATTAACTTTATTAGTGTGAAGTTCCCCATTAATTCTTTTAGATTATCACATGATTAAACCCTAGGTGAGTTACCCTGGCGCCTCTTTGTGTGTCGGACCCCCACAAAGAGCCACTCTCCTAACGACAACACATGCGACACAAGACCACAATCCAATGGCAACTAGATACAAATGACCTCTCCAATCCCAGGAGGAAACAAGTAAAGGAAATTCTCTCCAAACACTAGAGGAAACAAAGTACAAACACCACTCCTTCCCAAGGAGGCACAAACTACCTAACCCTCTCCTAATCCCAAGGAGGCACAAATTACATAACCCTCTCCTATCCCAAGGAGGCACAAACCATCCCCATTTGTGAAAACTGGGTGAAGCGACATGGTGTAACTATACGCACTTTCTACGACACACAAAAGTTGACTAACATAACGACAACCATACCAATAAATGAACCCTTATCTGGAAGACTTCCAAAACATTTACTCTAATTCCACAACATCGAGGATGAACATTATAACACTACCAACATTTCAGATAGTTAAATAAGCTAATGTTTGAATTTCCTAAATCCAGTCGATCACAATTTTCATGACTTGCATTTATCTAATCAAATAAGCCCAATTCTTTTCACGACATTGAAATATTTACAAACCAATCGTTTGCTCTTAATTTCACAATTAAATTCCACATTTCAAAATGTTTTAATAAATAAAATCATTTGATTAAAATAAATCAATCATTAACTCTACGTTTATCAGCTATTTTCATAATCGAGATATTTTAATAAATAAACATTTAATTAAATCACTTAATCTATATTTCAACATAGAATAAATAAATTAATCAAAGTCAATATTTTAAATAAAACATTTGATCATACGTCAATTACATTTCGACTATAATAATGAAATCCTCATTTTAGCACCCCTATAATAGATATTTAAATTATCATTTAAATATACGCCACTATAATGTCAATTTAAATCCTAAGGTTTTTTCGATTATTTATACCTGTCCAAAAGTCAAATTTTTAAAAGAAAACATTTATATTTTCCATCTATGAAAATAAACTAACCCTTTTAATACATATTTTCCAACTCCAAATAAACCCTATTATTTAAATTATATATATATATATTTTAAATACTAAACAATAAAAAATCATTTAAATTCCCATATTATATAATATTAAATATAATATAAATTATTTACTAAATAAAATAAATAAAAATAAAACTAAAAAAATGAATTTTAAAAAAAAACATCAAAGGGTCGAAGCCCTAATCTACCCACGAGCCGCGCAGCCCAAACAGGGGACGCAGCTCCTATGTGGGCTACGAAGCCCCCAGGGCTCCCACGCAGGGGTTGCTGCCCAGCAACCTCCCCCACATGGGGACGCAGCTTGTGTGGGTTGCACTGGGCGTAGCCTCCATAGGCAGCGCCTCCATTAGGGAGGTTGTGGGGCAGCGCCCACCCCCACAAAAAAACCAAAAAACAATAACTTTTATTTTTATTTTAAAAATAAAATCTCTATCCTAGAACAAAACCAGTCTCCTCTGGTTTATGGAAAATACTCAGACAAAAAAAAAATGATGGAATAATTTTGTTCATAAAAAAATACAATTATATTGAAGAGATTTTCTTCATAAACAGAATATAGTTTTGTTTCTGTATATGTTCATAAAAAATATAGTTATATTAAAGAGATTTTCTTCATAAACAGAATACCCAACAAATTTTATTTCTTGTATTCCAAATCAAATAATGGGCAACAAATTTCTATGAAGGGGGTTTGAGTTTTCCTAAAACATTTCAAATCTTTCCTAAGATCTTAATAGTGGTTCATTCTCAAATTTTGCAAACATAATTGAATCTACTAAAAACATGAACCAAGTTTAATCTCTAAATTTTTCACACTATCTTGAGAGTTTTTGATTGAAGATTTGAATGCAAATTCTTGATGGGTTTTTCCTTTCATTCACAGTTTTAAATCTTCTAACAATTTGAACAACTTCTAAATAATTTTCAAAATAAAGAAGTTGCACAAAATTTAAACAATAACCTTGTGTTTTCTCCAAGCTTGAAGTCCTTCAATGGAGGTTTTCCTTTTCTTTTCCAATTCAGCTTCACCAATTTTCAATCCTTTCTTCCCCCAATTTTCTTCCAAGAATTTCAATCCAAATTTGCTCTCCAAAATTACAAATTAAAATTTCAAAATAAACATGAATTACCTTATGCAATTCCTTCTCCAAATTTGTCAATCCCCTCATTTTGAACTCACCCACCAAAACTTATTGCTCTACTAGATATTTTATTTTTACAATTTAATAAAACAATTTTAATTTCCCTTTGCAATTTGCATAATATTGATTTTAAACAAAGATCTATTTTTTGCAACCAAATGATAATTACATTTTCTTTTTCTTTTCACAAAATTGAATTTACCCATTTACATAAAAATTATTTTTAATTTAATTTCAAAAAGGAATGCAAGGCAATTTCTATTTTTGATTTGATCTCAGTATTTAATAATGCTAACACAACATTTTAATTTAATTTATCAATAAATAAATCTAATCCATGATTAGATTATTTTATTGATTGAATTAAATTAACTAATTAATTAATAAGCACTCATTTATTTATTTTGACAAAGCAAATAAATAAAACAAACACCATTTATCTTGCAAATTTAAATACGCAAGCAAGGAGGGAAGAGGCAAAAAAGAAATTAACTTATCCCAACTAACAACCCGACGACACACTATGACTAGGGTGATGACTTGACACAGAAAACCTAGTTACTATCTCCCAATCGATACTGTTGGTCAATGGACATGCTCAGACCTGTGAAACCAGGTGGAGTCGATGTCCTATACCTACATCCTATAAACAAAGCAAGTGTTGAACATGCATATAATATAGTAAAACACATCGTGAAGAGAAAATCGTGAAATCACAGGGTGCTCGCATGCAAGTGATGTGATCCCTTCCCCTTCACCAATACAATATTGCTAACTGACACATCTAATATTAATGATATAATCGACAACATAAAGCATCATTAATTCACATACATGCTAATCTAATCCAAGGCATGACATAATAATAACGTCTGAATAAAATACCATCACATCCAAACATAATGTTCACATCGCTTAATAGTTAGCAGTCAAAAGTAACCAAGTTCCAAAATCAAAGTAGTAACAAAATAAAACATACATAGAGAAATATTGTTCGATCAAAAGAGAAAAATGGAGGGGTGTTACACCAACATGAGAGATCAACCATGGCATTCAATCCTTGATCAGGAGAGAAATCGGCAACATAACCCTACCTCTCACCTTCTCTGTTTCGACCTCATGGCCTCGGCCTTCTAGCCAGCCAACCAGTCTACTCACTGTTCACTCTTCTTCCTTCTCTTCGGCTTCGACTCTATGAAATGGTTTGTTTCTAATTGTTAGATCACAACTTTGAATCATCCAGCTCAGTAATGGTTCACATTCTGCTTTCTCTGATTTGTCCATATCGCACCATGTCGGACAATCTTCACTCGGTCAACAGTGATCAACTTGTGTCGCATGTCGGTGAGACACTAGAAGTGTTTCCCCGATGCCACAAGACCCAATTACATGTTGTCACCAAGAGTCATCTCTATCGGCAAGAGGTTCTACCGATATTCACAAGTCATACCGATTTTAGCATTCTCATTAGCGAGACAATCACCATTCGATGAGACATCACAACGAGCTCATAAGTCATTCCGAAATGTTCCTTAGTCGCCAAGACTTTAGTCATTTGCTAAGAGATCATATCGAGTCTTCAAGTCATGCCAAAACCCATTGTATTCCTATTGGCATCCATCTATCGGTAAGACTATCGTCTTTCGCTAAGACGTCACAATGAGATTCATGTTATACCTAACTCAAACTGCCTCATCAGCGAGACAATTCCACTTTGCTAAGACATCATATCGATGCCTTCATGTTATACTGAAGACCTACCGTCGGCCAGACATTCAACATTCGCCAAGAGATCATATCAATGCCTTCATGTTATACCGAACACTAACTAGTCGCCAAGAGTCATAGCGACAAGAAGATTCCCATCGGCAAGACAATTGCTCTTCACCAAGACATCACTCCGCAGGTTCCAAGTCACCCCGATTCAATCTCGTCGGCTAGACTTACTACTTTTGCCAAGAGTCATACTAAGTTGATGACCCCACATGCTGTCGGCAAGAGTTCCAATATTCAATGAGACATCATATCGAAACAAGTCCTTCGGCCAAGGGTCTCTCCGATGTATTCAAGAGTTGCATTGTCGCTAAGAGAATCCTTCATTGCTGAGACCTCTCACCAAGATCCTCAAGTTTCTCCAAGTCAGTGAGACATATTACTATCGGTAAGACATCTTACCGATCACCCAAGGGTTTCCCTGAAAGCTCCAACACTATCACCGAGACATGTTACTTTCGGTAAGACTTCTCATTGAACTGGCATAGGTTACCCCGATGACTTCAATGCGTATCCTTGTCGACAAGACCTTCCAATGTCACTGGGACTTCTTCCCGACTGTAGAAGTCACTTTGAAGCCCCCGGTTGCTATGAGTCTCACCGACACTCGATTGAATGGCCTGTTGGCTAGAGTTCTCCACATGATGAGAAGTTACAACGACGACCATAAGTCACAGCAATAGATTCCTTCAGCAAGACAAAAGCATTGTCTTGGCGACATGATAAAAACATAAGGTAAACTACCAGTCGGCCAGACAACAGAAATGTCACAGTGACTATGCTTTCTCAGAGGTTTCAGCCTGTGAGATTGAGGCATATATTCCAACAATATCCCACTTGACAAAGATCACATAGGCACTTCTAAAGCAACCAGGAATTAAGAACACACTAGCTCCACCAGTTCAAACCCTGCAATACTCAAGACACCCAATCAACATGATTCCACAAATAACAGTCCAATAGATAATCTACAACAAAGACTAGGCAACCAACTACAACTCACTATCCAACAAAACAACTGATTACAGCCCTTCGGGAAACCACATAGACCTCAAACATGCTCTCATGCTCCATCAAGAATTCTACTCCAACATCCAAGATGTTCACCATTCAGACAACAATCTTGTCATCTTCCATGTGTGGAAGAAAGATACAAAGCCAAGGTGTACAAGCACCATTCCAACGAACACAAGCAAAAGATCCCAGTGATATCACCAACAAGATATTGCTACCACTTCACTGTGCTCAATCACTATACAAAAGCAATATCAGCTTCAAAGCTTCAATCAGAACACAATAGTGAAGTCATTATCCAGAAACAAGAAACTAAACATCAGTTAGAACAATAATCAGACTGACTGCTTCCATCCAATTGATAAACTCACGCGACTGAAAATAGCACCCACAACTTGTGCTATACCATTCAATCTCACATACCTTAAAGGTATCACCATTAGTAAACTTTTGCCAATCCATTAACAACAAATACAAGTTCTAGTGTCAACTAGTCGAAGAAGACAAGACACATACAAGAATTCCCACTGCCTGAGAAATCCAGATCTGAAAGATCAGAAGGCATTGCAAACCTACCAATACTAGCACATAGAAAATGTAACCCTGTAGTACCAAGGAAATATCCACAATGACATGAGCAACCTGCAACAAACTGCTACAAGAAACATTTCTCTCATCACAAACCTTCACGGCCACAGAGAGAAACACTGCCCATCAACTTCCTGTAGAAACATCCTCCTACATACACTTCTAATAGCTAGCTGTGTCAAGAATGATCTTCTACACATCCCAAAAGAAAGCCTTAACAACATCCATTCGTTCAATCACCAAAACCAACTTCTAATATCATGTAATCAATATGGATGTAAGCTTCTCAAAGAAGATCAAGCTAAAACATTTCCCATTTCAGGAAATCAGCCCCATACATCATCTCCTACCAATTCTCATCAGTAAATGACATAACAAAAAAGCTCAAGAAGATAAAACAAACTATACAACTTCCACTATGAATCCTCCAGAACCAAATGTTAAACTGTAATTCAAGATCCATATCATGAAAGTGAACTTAATAAACACATCTGAAAAATATAATGGGCCAAATACCTTTCAGATAAACTATCGAGTAGACCAAGAGTGGGAACAAGAATACTCCTTCAAAATATATAAGCCATCATGACTAAACCAAGAGCAATCTCCTCATAGATCTCCTATTGAACTCACGTTCAACCTAGGTGTAGGCTTCTCGGACTTTCTGTTAAAAAACTTTAACAAGAGTAACAAGCAGCAACACATCTCTCACAAGAGAAAGAGAGCCTCACCTTATTCTTCATGTATCCATGAGTACTAGCAACCGATCATCTCATGCTAAACTTCAACTGCATTACTGCACTATCACAAAGTATCAAGCAAGTAATCAAGAGCACCCAATACACAAAGAATTACCAGACCACTGTCAAAACTCCAATCATCTGAATCAAGAAATTATCATGATACCATGATCTTCACATCCCCATAGGAAATACCATGCTTCAAGTGACCTCACCATTTTCTCAAGTACAATGCACAATGCCAAAACTCCATTGCACTACCATGACATAAAGCAAATATACTTAAAACCAACATCACCTGTCAAGCACTACCAACACCTTAGCCAAAGACTCCAAGCGCCCTCCATGGTTCCAAGATGTTACACATCTTCAAATAATGTCCATGCAAAAGAAAAAAGCATAAGAACCATTCTGCAACACTATAGAAGACCATTCACCACCATGTGATGAATCCACAGTCACTGCTAGAGCTCCCACTAAAACGTGACACCCGAGCTTTCCAATCATTATGACCAAATGTTTCAGGTTACCATAACCAACTATTCAGGTACTCAATAATATCCATCCTCTCATCTCAAAACAATCACACCAACTAACAAATCTGCACCATCAATGAATCAACCTCGTGGATAAAGATAGTCCACATCCAAGTTATCTCACTACAGCCAATGGGTAGCTAATCCACCAACCGCATAACTCATAGATCACAAACATTGAACATGAAAAACCATTATCACATTAAAAACTACAACACTGAGATATCAAAGAGAATACACATAGACAACATGACTCAATCACCAAATCATGCCAGATCTGATTTGTCAATCATGTCCACAATGAGCACCATAATCAAGGAACCCACAAGCATTACCACAAGAATGTTGAGTGAAAAAATACTTACCAGCACTCCCATGTAGAGGAAGAGTCATACCTCCTCAAAACCATGCACCAAGCATGCATGCAGACCTGCAACTATCTCATCCAGCCACACCCCAAAAAGGCCAGTGTCTAGACAATAGCTTAACAGCAACTCCACATGTTCACAAGTTTTTGCTTAACCATGTAAAACCTGCAAAACCACTGAGCCATGCAAGTACAAATCATCCTTAGAAAGAAAATAGCAGTTCAAGAGAATCTAGGTCCCTTTCAGGCCAACTTTAAACCACCACCATGTACATGCATCCAAGAAATAGAGAAAGGCTATTTTAGAAGCTTGCAAATCATCTAATGATTAACTCCATAGCCTTCTAGCATTCGAGGTTAATAGGAAACAGTGCTTTCCAACACCAGGAACCACCACCTAGCAAAAGCACTTTCTTCCATGACTAAGAAACAACCTAGGCTTCTCCATATCACCCAAGAGCCTGTCACACAGACACCAATATGAAAGCTTTACTGCTACATAGCCATAAAGCAAGAAAATCCACCTCATACTCCAAGGTTATACCTCTACCAGCCAGGAGACACAGATCACAACATGATCAACTCCCTTTTCCATCTTGACCATCCTTAAAGCTGCATGCTATCTCAAAATACCACAAGGGTTCCACTCATCAAAGGATCAATCCATCAGTCCATTCCTCCAGATTTCTTTCAGCCCATCAAGCTAAGAAACCTTCACAGGAGAAATATACAGAACCATCAACTAGAAGAAGGCTTTGATACCACTTGTAAGGAAATCTAGGAGCGCATCTTATGAAAACTCCATGTAGTAGTGCCTTCGGTAACTTTCATTTCCAATTAGGTTTCCTCAAAGACACGTACAACTATGTCCAAATGCGGAATAGACACAGTTAATTTCCTACATTGATCCATCTGAGAGAAACATATGTAAATTCAACAACAAGCATTAATAGATTCTACTATACGAACCAACAGACAAGAAAGATGAAAATAGAAAACCAAAACACAAAGATTTACGTGGGGAAAATCCTTTCAGATAAAAAACCCCACACTCCAAAGATCGAGCCATTGTATTATTCAGCAACATAAAGGTTACAATACAAATTCAGGCTCAACCTCTTCAGAGATTCATCTTGTTCATTCTGGATACTATCTGGTAATCAACTCTCCCTCTGTACATTTCCTGATCAACCTCTCAAACAAAACAATCTTCATACTATTGCAATACCCTCACACAAGTTACAGTACTGACCAACACGAGAGATCAACCATGGCATTCAATCCTTGATCAGGAGAGAAATCGGCAACATAACCCTTCCTCTCACCTTCTTTGTTTTGACCTCATGGCCTCGGCCTTCCAGCCAGCCAACTAGTCTACTCATTGTTCACTCTTCTTCCTTCTCTTCGGCTTTGGCTCTATGAAACAGTTTGTTTCCAACTGTCAGATCACAATTGTTGAATCATCCAGCTCAACAATGGTTCACATTCTACTTTCTCTAATTTTTCCATATTGCACCATGTCAGACAATCTTCACTCGGTCAACAGTGATCAACTTGTGTCACATGTCGGTGAGACACTAGAAGTGTCTCCCCAATGCCACAAGACCCAATTACGTGTTGTCGCCAAGAGTCATCTCTATCGGCAAGAGGTTCTACCGATTTCAACATTCTCATTGGAGAGACAATCGCCATTCGATGAGACATCACAAAGAGCTCATAAGTCATTCTGAAATGTTCCTTAGTCGCCAAGACTTTAGTCATTCGCTGAGAGATCATATCGAGTCTTCAAGTCATGCCAAAACCCATTGTATTCCTATCGGCATCCATCTATCGGCAAGACTATCATCTTTCGCCAAGATGTCACAATGAGATTCATGTTATATAGAACTCAGATTTCCTCATCGGCAAGACAATTCCACTTTGCCAAGACATCATATCAATGCCTTCATGTTATACCAAAGACCTACCATCAGCCAGGCATTCAACATTCGCCAGGAGATCGTATCGATGCCTTCATGTTATACCAAACACTGACCAGTCGCCATGAGTCATAGAGACAACAGGATTCCCATCAGCAAGACAATTACTCTTCGCCAAGACATCACCCCGTAGGTTCCAAGTCACCCCAATTCAATCTTATCGGCTAGACTTATTGCTTTCGCCAAGATTCATATTGAGCCTATGAGCCCACATGCTTTCGGTGAGACTTTTGATATTCGATGAGACATCATATCGAAACAAGTCCTTCGGCCAAGGGTCTCCTCGATGTATTCAAGAGTTTCATTGTCACCAAGAGAATCCTTCATCACTGAGACCTCTCACCGAGATCCTCAGGTTACTCCGAGTCGGTGAGACATATTACTATCGGTAAGACATCTTACCAATCACCCAAGGGTTTCCCCGAAAGCTCCAACACTGTCGTCGAGACATGTTACTTTCGGTAAGACTTCTCACCGAACCGACATAGGTTACCCCAATGACTTCAATGCATATCCTTGTCGGAAAGACCTTCCAATGTCGTTGGGACTTCTTCCCAAGTGTAGAAGTCACTCTAAAGCCCTTGGTCACTATGAGTCTCATCGATGCCCGATTGAATGGCCTGTCGGCCAGAGTTCTCCACGCGATGAGAAGTTACAATGATGGCCATAAGTCACAACGATAGATTCCTTCGGCAATACAAAAGCATTGTCTTGGCGACATGAGCAAAACATAAGGTAAACTGCCAGTAAGCCAGACAACAAGAATGTCACAGTGACTATGCTTTCTCAAAGGTTTCAGCCTATGAGATTGAGGCATATATTCCAACAAATATTGCTTCTCTATATGCAATTTTTCTCCCTTCATATTCAGCATACAAGTTAGCTCATTTGAACTTCGTAGTGTAATTGGGATTCAACCCAAACACATCCACCTTTTTATCCTTTTTCACTTCTAGAATTATATCACGCTTCTCACTCTTGGTTTTCTTGTCAGTAGGGTCATAGTGCCTTGCTAGCTCCATCATTAAATCAACTTCCACAAACACATTTGGAACCACTAACCTTCCCAGGTTCAATCTCCACAAATAACATGTAGGCTTATTGGAATTTTTCCTATTGAAACCATACCGAAACAATTGCCATCCACTCTGGGGCTGGGGTTTCTCACCAATTTTGATAGCATTATCGATCAACCTAGTGGTAACAACAACTTCTCTTGCGGGATTTTTACCAATTCGTGACCCTCCCTCTTTGATACCTCTAGAAGTTTCCTGCATAAACTTTTTTGTTTCCTTCTTTGCACTTCTAGACCTTGTGGAAGTTGTAGGGGTACCAGGAAAAGGGTTAGACATAGCTACTGGTTTGGGCTCAACTTCAACTAAAGCATGTTGAGTTTTAAGTCTTTTGACCCTCTTTTGCTTTGGTTTCCTTCCCGGTCTAACACTAGATTCACTATGCTTTGGGTCACTCATGCTTGTAATGCAAATGGAGACTAGGGTTTACAATTTCTTATGACCAAACAAAACCCTTCATAATTATGACAGGATAAAATTCTACTATTCAACATGACACCTTTCTTCACAATTTAGATAGTGCTCAATTATCAAATTGAAATCACTAGAAAAGACTAAATTGCATTTTCCACCAAATTTCTTATCAGCTTTCAAGGGAATTCACCTTACTACCTCAATTAAAAAGAAGTATCAGTTTTTCTTACACAGATGAAAGTTGTGTCACTCTAGTTGCAGATAATTTTTGGATCTTTCCTACAAATTCATCGGTCTCTGGTATTCTTTCCACTAGCCAGTGTATTAGGATGCACAATAAACCAAATATATACTTTTATTACAGGTAAGAGTGGAGCATGTCACCATTAATATTTGATAGTAATCTCGCACAAGAAAACTGACAATTAGCTGTTTAGTTTTAAACCTTGATCATTGATCCTTCAACTTTGAAACTGTATCAATGGTCAATGATCCACCTCACTACTTTTCTTTCTGCTTTATACGAAATCCTTAGGATTCCGCTACATTGCCTCTTCATGTAGCAGTTGTTGCCAATCAATGATTCACTTTGTTCTCGTCCATCTTTATTAGTGATGCAAGTGCCTCATGCGACCAAATCTCAGCCCTTTAGATCTAAGGCTGGTTTCTTGATCTCATCCATATCCATCGCTCCTCACTAGTTCAACTTTGCATATTGACTTCCATCAGTGACAAGAGATGTAAGCACCACAGTTTGACACATACACCTACATAACAATCAATGGCACAAAAGATATCACAAATAGGATGTAGTCAAGTTAGCGAGAGAAAACTCCTTAAAAGGGACCATATCGCTCATCACTAATCATAACCTTAGTGCTCAAAACAAATCTGCGAGATGCGATACAATTGGGAACTCATCATATCGCTCATTTCTAATTACAAACAATCTCTTTAGAACATATTGGCGATAAGCGATGAAACTGTGATCATAAAGTGAGAGGTCATTGCTTATTGCTATTACAGCTTTAAAAATTCAAAAATTATTAGCGATACATGATCTCTTAAGAACCTCGCTCATCACTAATCGCAATCAAAAGTTCTAGGATCAATTCATGATGAGCGATATCAAAAGATATTACCTCATTGTTCGTCGCTGATTTAAAACATACATTTCAAAAGTGATCAGCGATGAAGGATAAAGACTTAAGACCAACTGATCTTAATTGAAAACCTTTAGGCACGTGCTCAATAAGTTGTTTTAACAGAGGGGAGAATTCCTAGGATGATACGATAGATAAAAAAAAACTTAAGAACCCCAAAATCATTATAACAAATCTTTCTGAACTCATGATGAGGGAACTGGTTACCTAATAGAAAATATTAAAATAGTGACTGATAATGGGCAATAGGGAGTCAACAACAAAATAGAACACTCATTTGATTCCAAGGAAACAAATCCTAAAACCCTTCTAAATGCAACAAGGGTTTAAGATGAGACATAAGAATTAAGGTTCCATCAGTCCTAAAATAAAATATCTATTTTTTCAAATAAAAACTAATTGACGATATCAACAATAAATGTATTCTTTTAAATGTCTCATTTTTGTTCAATATTAGGTTGCCAAGAGTCATATTTTATGTTTTGCATATCATGGGAATGAATTGATTATGTCAATAAATTAGGTTGGGTAGGAGAATACAAGAGGAGGCTCCATTTTACAATCCAATAATCTTGATCCATCTGGTCTACATAATTCTTGTAAATTTCTTATAAGACCTATGAATGAGAAACTATCAAAATTTGGCAAAGAATTCTCAAAATTTATGGTGCCTAGGAATGTTCCATTTAGACATAGAAATAGATGTTGGGTCCCTACGTGCAATAACCTATATCTTTTTTTCATCTTGATACTGTTTGACCATGTCAACAATTAAAAAATTCTTTCAAAATACCTCATTTACATTTAGCATAGTGTTTCCAAGAGTCATACTTTACATTCTTCGCATCCTAGGACCAAATTGACCATGAGAAAATGTCAATGTCGATGGGTGAATTATAGTTTTCCCATTTAATTACCAAAGTATCTTCATATATTTGGAATACATGGTTCTAGAAAATTCTATTTAGAGAGATAAGAGAAAAAAATTACCAAATTTTGACAAAATGGATCTCAAAATTTGTAGTATTTAGAAATTTTTTTCTTTGGACCTACAATTGGATATGAGGACTCTCCAAAATTTATTTTCTTGTTTTTTTCAACTCAAAGATATTTGAATATGCAGAAAATGAATGAATTATAGCGAAATGTCTCAATTACATTATGCATAATATTAGTAAGAGACATAATTTTTTTCTTGTTTATGTGGGAAAAAACATACTACACAAACACATCAAGGTAGGAAAGTGAATTAAATATAAGATGGATCATTTCATTTTTGATAAATCCTAATCCTTCCAAGATACATGATTTTTGTAAAGTCTCTTTAGAGACCTAAGAGAAAAAAATACCAAACATTGGTAGAGAAATTATCATAAATCATGGTGCCTAGGAGTGTTCTATTTGGAGCAACAACTAGATGTGGGCTCCCCCACAATAACTTCTCTCAATTTTTATCAACTCAAAATTGCTCGAGCATGCCAAAAATAAATTCATTCATGTAAAATACCTTAGTGTAATTTAGTGTATTCTTTTCAAGAGCCATATTTTATGTTCTTCACCTCATGTGACCAGATAAACTATGTCAATACATGTTCCTACCTAGCCAAACAACTACCAAATCACAACCAATGCACTTGACCAACCCCTATAGGCTCCTATATCTTTTTTCCACTGAATTTTAACTAATAAACATGATTTTAATGAAGATCTAATCCAAAAGGATATGGGTGAATATGCTTCATTATTTGGGTTTGTTGATTTTCTAGCCACCTAGCTTGACCTACAATTGATATCTTCCACTCATCTATGAGGTTTTATGGGATTTCACACAACCCACATGCCACATATAATCCTTGAATGAATTTTCTTCATGTGGTTTAATTCACCACATGTATTTGGATAAGCAAACAGAGTGTTGTATATACAAATTTTTGAAACATCAAAATGGTTATTGTTTGTTCACACTTTTGGCATAACATAAATTTTTGATATTGAACCAAGTTGTTCTATAGAATTACAATATATTTGGTGCATTGCTAGTGTGTAATACTCTCATTTTCTATAAAATTTGTTATATCCTTGTAAATATTTATAACAAATCATTGTAAGAAATATTTTTTCCTATAATTTTACATACTATCTCTATTTTTATTTGAATAATTTAGGGGAATCGAGAATTTTTTTCTTTCATATTTATCATTCTTTATATCTAATCTTAATTAGTTTACATCTAATGGTTGTAGTAAAATTATTCTATTGTGTATCTATATTCCAAGCCAAAAACCCTTTTAGGGTCAATCTGTAGGGCATTTGAGTTTACTATCAATTACTAATAATGGATGTGCTATGGGGATAGAAGGGAAATTGAGTGTCTAAGATTTGAAATATAGAGCCAAGTAAATTAGTATCATCCAAAATCATGATTTAATTTCCAATTTTCATTTTTATCTAGATTTGACTTTATTGCTATAGGAATTGACACAAATCTTATAGTTGAAGCTAGCCAATCACACCTTTAAAACTAGAAAATCATACTTTCTTTCTTAATAAATTGTTTATATCTTAATCTCCTACCATTATGCATAATCTAGAATTATAAATCTCTTTAAAAATATTTGTGAACTCGTAGCTTATAAATATCATTAAATTATGTGTATTTAATGTTCTTCCTAGGTTAATGATGTAAGAAACCAAAAATGAATGTATTTATGGGAATTATTAACTATTTTTACATCTTCTATTGCATCATATAACTTGGATAGCATAAAAAAAGATATTTAACTTGTATGTATAAGAAACCTTCATAAATAAGTATTTTCAAGGTTGGTTTTAGGAATTTATTTATGAGGGTGTTTTATTTTATTTTCTTTACATGTGTTATATTTTGGTTCATAGCCCACTCCTAAATCTCATCCATAAATTTGCATATTCTCAATTCCTCCTCAGACTCAAACTCCTACTAGGCACTAGAATGTCATGATTTCACACTAGGGCATGTGATATCTTATAAACTATGTCAATACTTGTTCCTATGTTCATCAACAACTAGTAGACTACCATAAATACCCTTGGTCAGACACTAGAGTATCTTAAGAGAATTTCCCCATTGAATTTAAATAGATGGATTCAATTTCAATGAGGATATGATTTGCAAGAGTATGACAATCATGCTTCATTAGTGGTGCATGTTAAAGATCCAAGCACCCAATTCAATCCATGGTTGATATTATATGAGGTTCCATTAAATACCATGGGTGTTGCCACAATAGTGTGTCACACTTCTTTGACATCCTATTTTTTTGCTTGAAATCACACATTTCTTAGAAAATTTAATTATTTAAGACTTTAGGGATTCCATCTAAATGTTTTAAATTGAATAAGGTTGTATCACACCTTTTAGATCAAACTCCCTTGGATATAACCACCCTAGTTCAATGAAGTCTCCTTTGAACCTATCAAAAAGCTATCAAAAAACCATTTTTACTTCATCTTTTTGGGGATTAAATGAAGTCATTTAGGAGATCTATTTTGTAATTATTCATCCCCTATTATAAGATTTCCAAAAATTATAATTTTGAATATATATAATTTAATTATTATATTTATTTAATATTTCTTGTGAATGTAGGATTTTCATCAAACATCAAGGTCTTTATTTCACACACATAGAAAAACAAAAAATAGATATATTTTTTCTGAAAAAATATGTGCATTAGGTATTGATGTCCTTATTTCAATAAAAAAAATGTTTATTTAGAAGAAAACCAAAAAAAATTGTGTTATCAAAGTATCTTATGTCTGAATTATAGTTAATCTCACTTCAAAAAGTTATTAAAAAATTATTAAAAAAGTATCAATGCACTAGATATTGTTCTTACAAATCTAAGTTTAAAAATTTATAATTTTATCCTTTCTAAAAGTAAACTTATGCTTTATTGAAGCAATGCGACTTTTTAAAAATATTATTTTTAATATAAAATATAAGTTATTAAAAGTTACACAAAAAGCCTCACAAATTATTTCTTGATTTTTTTCAAAATATATGTATTTATAACCTACAAACAAAGTATCAAAAATCACTAATTTACATCATTTTCAAATTCTTAACAGTTTAGTTTCTATTGGTGTTAAAAAGTCAAATTTAATGAAAATGTTGTTTTTAATATCCCACATTGGCCAAAAAATGGGACATAGTATTGTGGGTTGAACCTTACACAACCCCAAATTCCACATAATCTTGCAATAGATTCCCCACATGGATTTGGGTTAGAAAATATAGTGTTTTTATTAAGATGGTAGTGATAGGTCCTTGATCCTGTTCAAAAGAGGGCTAGGCTAGAAAGGCCACCAAAGGACCAACACCAAGAACTTAAAAAAAACCCATATGAACATTGGTCGAGCAAGAAAACCATAGACCCACTCAACTAAAGGAAAATTAAGTAGAAGGAACTATTAGCAACATTACCAACATATAACCAATCCATACTAAAGTCATAAAAATAGATAAAACTATCACTAAAAAAACTAATAATAAAAGTCATAAATATGAAGGTTCACAGGCCAAAAACTAAGCATCAAATCCAAGAACCAATAAAACTGAAATAGATAGAAGAGAAAGAACATTAGGAATCATTGATAAGATTCTAGCTCTCCTTGAGTGCAACTAGTGTCTCCTTTCTAGCCAACTTTGTTCCCACTATTCTCCTTCTTACCAACACCCTTCTTTCTAAAATTTTGGCCATTTCTTCCTTAGTTGTTTCCTAATCTTTCCCTGACCAGAAATCATTCCCATAATGAATTTTTTCATCATGTCTATTGGTTGCTTTAACCAGGTTAGTCTTCTAATCTACCTATGGAATTGCCAATTCCAATCAAGGGCAACTTGAAGGACCTGGACCAACTGACGAGGATTTTAAAGACCTCCTACACTTTGGGATTTGCAAGACCTGGGAGGGTGATCCCTTAATGTGTTTACAACCTCTGCACCATTATCATAAACAACATTAACAATAACAGATAATCTTGAATTTAATAGCTCAACATAATAGGATAATACTGAATAGAATTGGTTGTTCATCAGTAATATCAACTATTTGGAGCATGAGATAACTACAACATATTCCATAGTATAAAATAGTCATTGATTTGCAATTTGTAGCAAGCTCTAGGTAAAGATAAAAAAATACTGAACCATACAAATTAGTACAACTTAGATCAGTGCCATATATCCATTGGGGGAGTCAAATTCATAAACATCTAAGGGTTTATGACAAATTTAACATATAGCATATAAGATCCTTGAGAACATTGCTTTACAATTTCTTCAACATGTATTCTAACCCAATACTACTTATCAAATCCTTATACAAAACATATCCACCTACAATCCCATTCAAGCATTTTAATTAATTCCTTGAATTAAAGCCAAAACAGAAATCATACACACCACAACAGTGAGATGAACGAGACAACCCTTGATTATCTTATTCAAAATTAAGATATGCATGTACAATGGAGAGACATGAGTTTGAATTAATCATTTCAATTCAAATTCTAGTACTGTCATAAAACATCAAATCCCCATGAATTCAAAACCTACTACATAATGACTCAAAACCTAAACTACATTTTCCTTAAAACCATCAAACTTTACAATTTGGCTTTACAACTCTACCTAGAGTCGACCAAAAAATATCTAGCTTGCTAACCCGTACTTCTGGCCTTGAAATCCTTCTTATAGAAAATGAAGGAGCAAACAAACATTGGGCCAGAAAGTACATGTGTCACTAGCCAATTGGACCGCTTGGTGATATTCCAAAAATTGTTACAACAACAATCACCCTAGAGAATCTTCTTGTTCATAGTGCCCGCTAAGAATGGTTGATGCAGCAATAAAAAACCTCAAGAATCTTGCACCCAGACTGCCACCAAAACAAAATTGGAATCCGTTGTAACTACAACAGCTGATTTGCCAATCGTTAGCAGCCCACTCCTTTTACTCTTCCTTAGTTAAATATTTATTTACCCATTTCTAGTATTCTTCATTAGTTGGCCAATCAAAATTAATTACCTCATTCACCTTGGCATTATAAGGTGTGTATTTAACTGCTACCTGATTTTCTTTTCTTTCAAAAGATTCTAAGAATGAGCTGGTGCTAATGATTTTTTCCATACAACTCACCAATAAATCATAATTTGAGTCATCACAAATTAATTTAATTTGATCATTGATGACCTCGTTTTCCTGATCCTTCCACTGTTGGAGTGACCTGATATTCCCCTACTCATCAATTATGTCAGGTAACAATGTGTTGCCCCAACCATCAAAATTCTTCACCAACTCCCTGATCTTCCTACTCAACTCATCTGGTAAGGTATGAAAACCTTGCAATGATTTAACTAACACCTAAGTAGGCCTTAATGATTGGGGCCTATTATTTATATCAAACCTTGAGGCCTTACACATTATGTCTAAATCATTGGCCCTAGGGATCCAATTTTCAATTAATGGTATCACTATTTCCTAATCCCTATCAATATTCTTTATTGCATCTAATAATAAAGAATATAAAGAATATATAGATGACAATCTATTATCAACCTTCACATTTAGATGCCTTAATACAACAGTAACAACCTCCTTTTGTTGTAGAAGGGCTCCTTCCTCACTTACCTTCAAGGATGCCTATAATTCTTCAATTTTGTGCATTAACTTCTTCCTTGTAGGATCAACAGAGCATTCTATTTCTTCATCAATTTGTTCCAAAGAAGGGTTGAGGGAAGGATTTTGACTAGGAGACCCTGGTGTGGAAACAATAGGAGAAGCATGAGGCATTGAACCTGATGTGGAAGGCAATGTACTGATCGCCGGAGCACTTGATGTCTCCCCAATCTGTTTGTACCTTAACCTATCCACCTCAGTCTACAGCTCGACATTCCTTTACTGCATCTTGCTATATTCCTCAATCAAGAGATTATATTTCTCCATTAGGATTTTCTTTTCAACCTCCTCTCTTTCAATAGTCTTTTGGGCCAATTTGGCCACATTTACAGTCAAATTAGTGGCCTCAGTGGTTGAGGTCTCTGAATCCCTCTTTATTATTAACCCTCCTCTTAAATTTGGGCTAATATCAGTAACATTTGGCTTTCTCCCTTGAAGGGCCAATGCCCAAATTTCCAAGGTCTCATATTCTTCACTGAAAGTAGAATCTTGCAATGCTACCTTGACCTCTTCTTTAGAATCTTGAAAGGGATGCTTGGAATTCAGAATAGCATTAAAAGCTACAACATCTACAATGTCCCATTCAGGAAAAATAAAAACACCAGCCTGACTTACCAACTTTCTCCCTTCCTTAGGAGTGATGTTCTTAAATTCATCCATTGATTCAACTTTCACTTCATCATCATTCTCCTGGTCTGACCTGTTAGGTCTCAATTCTCTTCTCTTCTTACACTTATCCTGGTATTCTTCCAATTTCATTCTCCATACGAATTGCAAGAAGACAAGAGTTTTTACAAATGGATTATCATCTAGAAACTCCTTACATGCCTCCATTCTTGAATCTTGCACACATTTACCTTTAATATCCAAATTAGATAGAACCAACTCAGTTGACCTAGGAGGGGAAGGCATACCAATATGCATGTCCTGATCAGTGACAACAATTTCATCCACCAAATCCTCATGTGGTTGATCAGTGTTTCTCCTCTTAGGGCTTGGCTCAGATGGTGGTGGTGAGGGACTATCCTCAGGTGATGAATCCAAATCAATGATCTTAATTTCCCCAAGCGTTTTGAATTTTGGACCTGGATGTGTAGGCAATTTCATTATTTTTTTCCCCTTTTTGTCCTCTTCTTCCTCATCACTGCTATCATCTCTTTTCCTCTTGTAAATAGGCCTCTTTCTTGTAGGTTGGTATGTTGGCCTCATTTCAATTGGCTTGGCACCTTTCTCCTATATACCCAGACTCAACTCCAAGTTTATCTTCTTAGTCCTTAAAGTTCCCATGATTTCTTTGAAGTTCTCCATCAAAAAGTCAATTTTCTTATGGTATGGATTGAATTCCAACAATGGATCATACTTTGGATCCATTTTGTGCACAATAGACAATAGCTTATCATAAGCTATCCATTTCTCCTTGTTCAACTCCTTCTTGCTTAGGTCAAATTCATTTCTAATCAAGTCCTCAGGAAAGTTGAACTCATGCACAAACTTACCACCTTTTATCCTTTGTCTGAAAAGGGCAAAGAAACCATTAGGATCATGTTGCTGCTTAGGACCACACTTCAAATGATAGTCTTCAAATAATTTCCCAAAGTGCACCCAACCTCCTTTTGAAAAGACAAAATATGAAACCACTGTATAATCTTGGAAAAATGTTCCTTTACCCTTCCTAGTAAGGTTGTCCTTATGGATACAACCAATTTGCCACATAACCTCTAAAAATCCCACCCTTGGTGGCACATTGTATGGCAATATATGAGGAGTCCCTTGAAAACCATACACCCTCAAGATAGTGTTGACTGGGTATGGAATAATGTCACCCTAGTTATGGAAAATATTCAATTATGGCCTCCTCCCTTTTGGTCTAAGGAAATCATGCAGTCCCTTAGGAATCCTGGGTACATTTACCATCAATATAGAAGCAAAACAATTGTCAAAATGCACATAACTAGTGTTTTCCTTGTTACATGTTAAATTTGCAGTCCACATCTGTACTGGAAATCTTTCTCCATCAACCAATTGCCTTAATTCCATCTTCTCAGAGAAGAAATCAGCATTCTTGTACAAGAATATATACATTAACATAGAATACCAGAAGAATTGGGTGCCTGTATCATTTTTTTGTAACTTTAACAGCCTTTCATATATCCTTTCAGCTAACAAAGAAGCAAAATAATAAGTCATAGAGAAGTTAGGGTGTTGTATTTGCACACCCATGAACATGTAAGCAATAGGCATCACTGTGCTAGGATTGAAACCCAAAATCTAGCATAGTGAGTAAAAGGTGGCCAAGAAATGATTTACAAAGCAGTTCAATCTGAAAGGTTCCTAGTCACTAGGGCTAATATAGAATCTTGAACCTCTTGCCCTAGCCAAATGAGGTGGGAGCAACTTAGCTTTGAAGAATGATTTCAACTTCCCATACTCCTTCAATTCATCAATATTGATAGGAACCAAGTACATACTAGGCTCACTCAAATCAAAAACCTATCAGAATTCTTCTCTGTTAATGCTTAACAAAACCCTTCCATCATTATCTCTGATTTTCTGTGCGATAGGATCATATCGTGCATCCACTACCCTAAGCAAGTCTACATCAGGGAACACATTTGGTATCACCAGCTTCCCCATATCATACATCCAACCATTAGAAAAGGGGTGGGGAGAATTCCTCTATCCAAACCATAATCTAAACATCTCTAGACTAGTAAGAGGAACCCTAGCATTAGTTATGTTGGAACAATTATATACTAATCCCTCCCCTAGATTTTTTCCTCGCATTAAAACCAACCCCTTCTTTCTATCATTTGTTGACAAGGGAAACTGATCCAAGAAATCATCATATAGGTTTCTACTTAAATAATCAATCTGGCCAGAGTGCTACTTTGTCGGTGCCATCTTGAGTAAACTAGGGCTTTCTTGCTATCTCAAACCTTAACAGACTAGGGCTAAACAAAATATGAAATTATAGAACAAGACTTTGCAATTTACCACAATTCAATTAACCTATAGCCCTAAGACAATTATTAATAATCCCTACAACAAGCACACAACAAATTTCAAAATAACCAGGAGATACAAAAATTGAACTCATGGCTTTGCGCTTGCAGAAACCCAAATGCTTGTTGTAACGACTCGTAACTTCATCCTTGACTCCATGATTGCTCTACAAAGATGTTTTGAATGATTTATGACACAATAAAAGTAGGAGAATAGTCTTTTATTTTGATCAAATCATGCCATTAAGTGTCTCATCCACCATTAAAGCTCACTCATGAGCTGTACGAATGAATCCAATCGTATTTGATGCAGATTCAAATATTAGCCATTGATCCTTCACTTTGATCAAATCATCGAATGAGTGCCTTCAAAACAAACTGACACAATCGTGCACATGGCCAAAAGGGCCCACCATACTCTATGCTGCCGAGGAAATCCACGTGGCATTCGCCCGTGATATTGCAATCAATAAAAACCTTGCAAATTACTTCTGATCACGTGATGGCAGGCAACCATAGATCTTGATCATCGGTAATCCTGTTCCTTCAACACAATTGCCGGCTGTATCATTAATCATCGAGCTTCCCTGCTGAGATCATAACACCTCCACTGATTTGAAACATGTGCATCTCACAAAAGCTTTAGTAACCCGCTACATAATGTATTAAAGCTGGATTAATTTACCAAAGTATTTCCATCATTCCTTCGACTTCACCAGATAAGACATGTCGCGCCCACCCGTGATATCGCAATCAACCAAGACAGTGTGGTGGGGTCATTGCGGGATGGCGGGGAACAAATGAGATCAAATGATGATTGATGAATGCTCATGCGAATTTGTCCCTTTGCAAAATAAAAACATTTATTAAAGAAATAAGGGGACATCACTAGGCTAATGACAAACAATGACATAAGTTGTCACTTAAACAAGGGAGCACGAGACCATCCTAGACTTAGGAAAAAAAAATCAAGAGAAAGAAATAAAATGATAAAACAAAAGGGGGCTAGACCTAGACGAAGCTATGGGGCTTAAGTTGTTTTAAAACCATCCCAAAAGGTAACGACCGAATAGATCCTTCGTAAGGCGTAAGATAATACTAGGGTTTTACATGAAGACAAAGGTAAAACCCCAACCCTAGGCTTTTCCAAAACACCATAGATGACTAGAGACATAAGGCATGATAAAACTTTGAAGTTCCATCAATGTCATCCATAACAAAACTAAGATTCTTAATAGAATTCTCCATTTCTTTAAAATTATTATTATTAAATTGTTCCATTCAAGTTTCATTTCCACACTAGTCATGTGAGATTTGAGGATTTCCACCTAAGAAACTAAGTCTTCAAGATCAATCATAGAATTTTGAGTGTCTTGCACAATCATATTGTTCTCTTCCTGAACCCTAATATTTTTTTTTGGTCCCCATCCACCACTGCCTCCTTTTCATCCCTATTAGCATAACCATCATCCATAAGAGGTTCGTTATCTTCCTCCTAAAGCTCATCTTCTTCCATAGCTGACTCACTAACCTCATCATATTGTGACTCCTCACTCTCATCATAATTGTCTATTATAAACTCTTCCTCAGAGGACACATTATCTTCCTCACCAACTAAAGCCTTATCCTTTTTATCTTTTCATTGATTCTTAGAAGAAGCATTCACTAAACAGAAAAAACTCCTACTACTTGACTGAACATTACCAGTATTATCCTTCCTTGAATTTTCACTCTCCAAATTACCATCTTGGTCATCTAAAATAGTAATGGTCAAACCCTTATTTTCGGTCTCTTTCAAATCCAATTTTCTCAGCTTTGAAGATCCAGGATTAAGAGGAGAGGACTTTTGTTTCTCAAGGGTAATTTTCAATAGATCATTGTTGTCAAGGTCAAGGGTGGCAATATGAGAATTCTTGGGATTTTTCTTAGCTGATAAAGAATCTCTACTTAGAGATTTAGGTTGAATTTCTATAAGCTCAATTCTAACTAAACTAGTAGGGAGAGGAAAGTTATAAATTAAGTTGACAAAAAGGTTTTTAGATGGATTATTAGGCAACATAAATTTATAAAGGGTCCTAATCAAACCCTGATGTAAAAAAGGGGAAGCACCTTTTTTAATACTCTATTGAAGGGATGAAAATAAAAAAATGATAAATTCACCCTCTGATTATGTCTAACATGATTCAAAAGAGGAAAATTATACCTATGAATAGTCATGTATCATCCTTACAAGGTAAAATATCTCATAATATGAAGACTAACCAAAGCATACGAGGGATGAAGGTTAATTCTAGCATACGCATTCTAGAAATGTTTCAACTTCTCACCCTCTTCAAAATATTTTTCTATAAAATTTGAGTAACTCCTTGAGATCATAATTTTCATTCCCTCGCACATCAACCTAGTAGAGCTTCTACAATCAGCTAAGCAGTCATAGTAAAATGAAGGCTGTATACATTCACCTTGCCTTTGATTTAGGATTTGGTAAATTTTGAAGTGAGGGAGTCATTATACTCCTGCACAACTTCAAAGAATGATGTAAACCCAGCCCCACCAAAAAAATCCAAAAGCTCCACATTAAATTGAAGAGTGTCACAATTAACCGGCTCAAATCTCTTCCCAGGGCCTCAAATATTACCCTTAATAAGATGAATCTCTGGATTCACTAAGAAATATTCCCCAGATTCCTTACCACACTCGTTCAAAATTATAGGGATAGCAACTTATTCAATGACAAAGAAGGGTAAACTTGCCTCTTTCATAGCTGAAAACAATCTATTATGTTCTTGAGAAATGATAAAAGGGATAAAAAATTTCTAGTAATCTTGATTGTTGGGATTAACCGTATCAACATACCCTATGAGAAGTTTATTAAAATGAGAAGAATTAATGAGGAAGAAAAATGAGTTGTCATTCCATATGTAGGAGAGGATGGACTTCTCATAGCTGATAACACCACAACCATGCATAAGGTAAAAAATATTATGAAATTTTACAGAGAAAATCATTCCCTTATCAACCTTGAAAAATGTACCCACACCATGCTTAAAGCTCTATAATTGCATATCATTCCCCATAGCATTAACTTAATTTCACACATATAATGAAAATAAAAATCACATAAATCCTCCCCCATTAGTGTAATAATAACATTTATCCACATACCTCTCTTTTAAAAGACATCAAGACATATGTATGAGATATTTTTTTGAAAAATAAGAAAATATGATAGTCATCCCTTAGAATGATGTGTGCTACGTAAAGGAGAACATGTCATTCTAAGGAGAAGAAGAGGGGAAGAAAGACAAGAGGGGGTCCTCAAGAAGAACACACACCTCCAAAATAAGTTTTCCTAGTCCCCAACATATGCTAGATACTATTATGTTACTAACATGAAGAAAGTATGGTTGCACACACAATAGTGTAATACCATGAATGGTAATGAGCAAGAAAAGCTACAAATGCCACATATTGAGCAGCAACAGAATAGAAAAGAGTTATAAAAACCTCATGAGAAGATGCTTCGAATGGACAGGATAAAGGTAAACCTCAATATCACTTGTCATGCAAAGAAAGGATAAGTGCATCAATAGATGGAAGAGTGATGACACTGAAATCAAGAACTTGTTACATTTTTTCCTTCAATGCATTTCATTCACTAGTGGAATGGCTAGGCACTTGATGGTATGCACAAAAAGAATATTTTGTTTCATCATGTGTATGAAATTTCTTATGTGTAGGATGAGGAAGAGCAATCGAGTGAGCTTTGAGAAGCCTTAATAAGATATTCTATTTCTCAAATAAAGAATGAGGAGTAGGAAGTAAGCCTTTCTCTTGTGAAGAACGGTTTGATTTCTCAGAAGAAGGCATACAAATAATAGACAATGGAGGAGGGGATGGAGACAAATGAGAATGCTTGTAACCCAAACCTCTTGCAAAATAGTGAGGTGTTGGTTCCAAAGGGACCTTAACTCCTTGTTCCATGCACCCAAGACCATTTCCTTTGAACCCATGCTTATAAAGAATATTAAATCCAAAGCTATAACATGATTACAACTCCTTAGAAGGGGGAGGATCAACTTTAAGGAAATTACAATTTTTGTCCACATTGTCCTGTGATATAGAAGAATAATCACCTTCAATAATAGGTGTCAATGATATTTTTAGGATTTCAAGGTAGATAGGGTTGACTTTATATTCCCTAAAGCAGAATGATGTAAATTCTAGGGAACCCCAATCATCAGTGAGACATGCATCCAGTTTAGGAGAAGTAGAAGGAGTAGACTTAGGATTTCCTGCTTCTAGAGGATATTCTTTAGGGACATCTATCTCAAGAGTATCCTTTGTAAGAGGTATTGTTGGAGTAGATGTCAATGCATGTGAAGATAATGAAGGGACAAGAATTTAAAGAGTAGGTGAAACTAAAGCTTGATCAATAGCTACCATCTCACATAAGTGTATAGCATCAAGGCTAGCCTTTATTGTGACTACTTGATTATTATGAATGAATTTGATGGATCTATGCAAGGTAGATGAGACTACACCCATAACATGAATCCATGGTCTACCAAGAAGAATATTATATGGTAATTTTATCGACATAACATATACCAGGGTGGATACAATAATGGGTCCCACCCTTATAGGCGAGATCGTATCATGCCTAAGGATTTTTGACTGACATTATCAAATCCATGAATAAATAAGGAAGAAGCTGCAAGAGAGGCTAAATCAATTTTAATTCCAGGAAACAAATCAATGCTAAATACATTGAGTGTTGAACCAATGTCTAGGAGAGTATGTCTAATGCTGATATTATTAATGTTAAATATTATCAACAAAGGATCTACTTTCTTCTACACTTTTGGGGGTAGGAGTTCCTATAGATGGAAAATAATATTTCGTGAATCCACATGAATATGATATATCAACACATTAATATCTGTCAGCCTAGTGGAGGAATGAAAGAGAATATTCTACAAGGATTCTTGAAGCATACCTTGGTAAACCAGAGCAGTTTCTAAATAAAATCCCAAAGTGAGATCTTGGCAGGAGTAACACAAAGTTGCTCGAAAAGATCATACTCACTCAGTCACTTAGCTATAGGTCTAGGTGGTTGAGGGATGTTTGGTTGAGAAGGTAGTAAAGAAGTATTTGGATCAACCTTTAGCTTATTTTCTTTCTAGTATTGTAAGTGTGAGCTACTATATGATAAGAAGATTTAAACTGCATAAACTTTGTATAAATATCTAGAGAATCATTGTTTAATGGAACATCAAGAATAGAAAGAATCATTTTGGGAGAAGGACTAGCTAGAGTCACATAAATGAATGGTCTCTTATGCCTTTGAGGAGTGGAAAAGACTAATATTACATTTACTAATTCATCATGACTTTTAGAGGAATTATTTGGAGAAATATGCTCAACACCTATCCTTGGAGGATTTGATGTGAGAGGAGATTCATTAGTCACTAATGTATCATCTCTAGAAGAGAGTGCATTGGAATGAAGAGAAGGTAGAGTATCATTAAGAAAATTATCAATTATTTCATCTTCTTGCAACCAAATATCATCTTAAATAAGAGGAATTTTATGAAGAGGATCAAAGATATTGAGTGACATAGGTAAATACAAATCACCGTCGCATGCATGGAATGGAATATAATTAAAAATTAAAATAATAAAAGAATATAGAAAATACATTTTGAAAGTAATAAGATATGTATAATAAATTGTAAATGAACAAGTCAGTCGAAGGTTGGTGTATTAGTTCTGCTTTGATGGAATGGAATTTTCTTACTTAGAAGGAAAGATCTTGGATTTGTCCTTTTTTTATGCTAGTGTGTTTGTGTCAAGTTCACCAAAATGTAGAGGAGATTTGCTACTCTCAAGTCTCTAGGACAAAGAAGAGTCTACAGAGAGAAAATTTTGCTCAACTACCTCATGGAGCAAAGCTTTGGTGACATAATAAAATGATGAGAGTTCAAAAAATAGAAAGAGTAGGTCACAAAAATCTCTTGGGTAGACTAACAAGTTCTCAAAAAAGGACAAAAACGTAGAACATTGACGTCTCAATGGCACATTGGTGTCTCATACAGATTGAAACTCAAGACTATCACAAAAAGTAACAAAATGACTACTTCTATTCTCACTTACTAGGAACTCTTGAAGTACCATAAGATAATAGAAAATAATAGAATTGAGGTAATGTAAACTAAATGGAATATAGACTAAATGGAATATAGATGATAAAAATAAGGAGGAGAAATAAATTTCTCACAACAATCCAAGTAATGAAGCCTCCAACAAAGAAATGTCTCCAACACTTGTACGCATAAGACCGAGAGAAAAATTTGGGGCTATTAGGGGATTGTCTTAGTCAAACCCCATTTTGGTGTTTCCACCTCCATGGAAAACCAAATAGATATATAGATAGATAGATAGATAGATAAATAGACAAGAAGATAAAATGCATAGATAAGGGATGTGATAAATCCCAAAATGCTCAAAGATATAAGATAATAAATGGATATCACCTGCAACGATTGAGGAAGCCAAAGAGAGAGAGAGCAAATGAAAATAAAGTTGTGAGATCCAAAAGAGTTGCAAAGAATGTTGTCAAATATTGAGATTGTTGTAGCAAGCTATAAAGAGTTGTGCAATCTTGAGAGAAAGAGAGACTTCTTGAGAGAGAAAGAAAAAAGAGAAAGAGCAAGACAAAAAGATCAAGAGAGATCAAGAGAGACCAAATGAAGTGAAAATATAGATTTTAAAGAGAGAAGAGAAGGGAAATGAAGGTTCTCGAGCCATTCCAAAGTTTTGTGAGTTTTTTCCATTGACCAAGGTAGGTGACAAGTGGAAACATGCTTAGAAACAACTGTTTGAATGTTGAAATGTCACAAGATGCTAGCATAGTGCACAAATGTCTGTGTAGTGTGCTAGTGTCCAGAAAAATTAGGCTAAAAAATAGTGGGAATGAGGAAAACATGAGGTTTGATGCAAAACTAACATAAGAAGGTGGCTATTGAAAAGGGGTCATGAGCATCCTAAGGGGAAAAATTCTAATGCAAGGGATAAAATGAGCCTACACAAATACTAAGGGAGTGGACACTAAAGTGGATACAAAACTATAGGTGAAATTGCTTGGGGAGTAATTATATGGAACTACACATATAAATGATGATACAGTTCCTAAAAGGCCTCTAAATACAATTTTGAAAATTTTCACTCAAATATAGCTCCTATATTGATTAGTCCAAATGATACCCTTCTATAAACATAAATTCCCCATTTGGTGGTTAAGGTGATCTTGAATACATCCTCATGTTCCACCATTACTTGATTATACCTAGAGTATCTAAATATAAATAATATCATTGGGTAATCTTTAATAATCTAGAAGACTGTCTAATGAGGGAAAAGGATAATTATCATTTTTCAATCCATGATTAAGACTTTAGAAGTCAACACCTATTCTAATATGAGCTCCATTCTTTTTCTCACTAGAATAAAATTTTTGACCTATGTTGAATGATTCAATAGGAATATAATGTGTTGATAGTAGTTTCTTTAATTCCTAGAATATCAATGGCTCCAAAATTGCTTTCACCAATCTCTTCCTTTGTCAAAAATGCTTAGCTCCTAGTTTGAGGGGTATAGTTTGAGTGATGATTGAAGTATCATAGGTTTTGAGATTTTTGTAGCTCTAAGCTATGACATCATGGTAATCCCTCAAGTATTTGATAATTCCTTCATTTTCCTTAGGAGTATAGAATTTGCTGATGAAAATATTATTTATATTATCTATAGTACCCATGTTATGAGAACCTCACATACTACCCTCTAATTAAATATGTTTTTTCTTGTGAATCCAATTGATCCCATTAAAATATATGCTCTAACTAGACCCCAAGGAATTTTACTAGTCTTCAAATTTAGTACTCCTTCCGTATCTATCTCTACTTCCTTAGGATCCATTTCATTGATAATTTGAGTGAAAAATACATCAATAATTGTGATGAAATTAAGTATGATTTTCATCCTCAAACACTTGAAATTTGGTGATATTATCTAGCATGAAAGGGATAGGAGTGAGTTCCACCATAAATTTCTTGAGGTATGATAAAGCTATTGGTTGCAATGTGTTGGATACTTGGGATAGATCATTAGTTACATGATTTTTATTTCTAGGAATAAGTTGAATATTAAAGCCATCAAAGTTTTATATGAGGTTCCATACTCTATTGTGATATTTATTCAATCTCTTGTTATGAAAAGTATACTACTTTTAGACCTATTCCATCTCTAGCTCAAAATCACAAAATTCTTGAACTATCTTGGCCTTCTTTTGAATATCCAAGAGAAGGCCATGCACCAATGATTCAAATTTTTCCATATTGTTAGTGCATGAAAACTATAGCCTATGAGTAGCTAAGAAAGTATCAACTTTAGGAATAATTAATTCAAATATATCCCCAACTCCTTGATTAAATTTAGAACCATCAAACTAAAGAGTCCAAACTTGATTATCATCATTATCTACTCATCAATTTTTATTTTCGGTGGTACTTTTGGAAGCTTGATACTTTAAATTATGTAAATGTTTCACATAATAGGAAGATGCTACACAATCTAAATTTGCTTGGTCTAATATTTTTAAATAACCTTTGACCTATCACATGATGATCTAGCATAATGAACATGTAAATTAAAAATGTTAAGTGTTGTGAATTTTACACCAATTAGGCAATAGTAAATCCTCTAAACAATATTTTCTCACAACACCAATATGATCATTCATGAATCCTGAAATAAATTATAAAAATACTTCAATATTCCTCATTTATCATAGAAAGAAGAATCTCCATCATAAACTATGCATACTTCTATATTGTTTGTAATATCACTGAGATCTCTTATAATATTATCATTGTAATGTTCTAAGATTATTTCTTCAACTTGATTTACCTCTAGAAATTATACTCCCAAATCAACCTTGGAAAACATCACTTCATTATTCTTATTGTACTTTACTATCATATGCTTATTTAAATGATCTCAATTAGTTTTTTTTTTATTGGTTATTTCCCTCCATGGAAGCCACACATGCAAAAAATTGGTAGTCATATATCTATTCAACATTTTAGACCAATTCCTTGTCAAAAAAATGCCATAATGATAGGGTATATCCACTACCTAGATATTAATGTATTGTTGAACATATGAATCTAATGTTAGCAACATATGTATATGGCTGAGTTTTCCAACTACACTCACCTCGGTCTTGTCTAATTTGATAACTTTTCTAGTTGGTTTAGTAGGGGCTAGAACTAGATCCTTGCATATTGAAAGAAGCATGAAATTGGTATATTTTACAAAATCTACTAACTAATTATCAATATTTTACCAAAAATTCTTAAATTCAACAAAAAAAGAAACAAACTCCCTCTTCTCCTTGTACATAGCCACATGTGTATCTGCTTTGATATCTAGACTTTATCCTTTCCTTTTCCTAACATGTCCCTAGATGAGACCTCATTTGATGACCTATCATATCTTACTAGTTCATCAACTTTTTGGAAGAATATTGTTCTTAACTTAGGTATATTTATTAATTCCAAACCTAAGAGGTTGACCTTAATTATTTTTAGCTAATCAATATAAATTGTCATGTTCTAGTTATTCTAGTTTGATTCAAATAATCCCTCACAAGAGACTAGGATGTTTACTTGGAGGCTCTAGGTTATTACTAGCCTTTGGATCTAGAGGGAATTGATAATTATTTGGTGGAATAGAGGTAGTTAATGGCCCCTTGGATTTGTTACATCAAATATTATAAGTTATATTGTTTTATTTCTAATATGTGTGAACCTCATCAACCTCATTTTAGGTTTAATTTCTCCTTACATTGGGAAGGTATAACATTCTAAAACTATGGTGGTGTTATAACCCATAGAAGGCACAATATCATAACTTGTTGGTGTAGGTATTTCTTAGTTATCAAAATTTTGTATTCTCTCTAAAATATACTCTAGTAAAAACTTAGAATTCATGACAATTCAATTACAAGTGCTGATTTATATTGTGTATCCTATACCAATTGGATAAAGCAAACTTTGCTTCAAGTTATGAGCTTCTAGATGCAATGGAACCCCAACATTGTTTGTCCTAGTATTCCAAATCATATTTATCCTTTAATAAAAATGATTCTAATTATAGTTCCTTTTTGAATTTTGGAAGTAGTTATTATGGTTGTGAAGGTAAGTCACCTCTACAATTAACTTCTTCATTTGCTTAGCCAACTCCATAATATTATTTTTTTCATCTCAAAATTTTACAAATGCTATATCAATAGATTGGAGGAAGTGAAGATGTTCCAATGAAGCCATAAAATGGGAATTCTATGGTGTAGAACCATGCATTGGGTGGAAATTCAAACAAGGTTAAGAACTAGGGTATGGATAGAAAAATCCTAATTGATTATCTTATCCTAATTAGACATCTCGAAAGTTTTGATATGATTATTAGAGATAGCTCTAGATTTCCCTAATTTGGCATTAAATTCTACAACCTCAACATAGGTCTCAATGAAGTTTCTCATAGTAGGATTTTCTCTTCTCATGAAAACAAAGGTAATATTATCTAAAGTTGAGAAGTAGACTACCTACTCATTTATATCATAAGCATGCTAAAGATGACTATATATTTGTGAAAATTACTATTAAAAGTTCTTATTAGATTTTTATATTTCCTCTTCACCTCCACAAATTGTATGTAAAGATCAATTGGTTCAATTTGGATTCTAAATCTACCCAAGAATGTATCCTTCATCAAGTCCCATGATGTAATACATTTTGCAAGAAAGTGAATAAACCAATAGAACGCTCCTTTCTAAAGAGAATAATGAAATAGGCTACAAGCCACATCTTGATGTTGAATTCACTAATTATGTAAAGTATATCCTCAAATATCTTGATGCAATCCTTAGTTGTATGATTTTGGTAATTGACATGGAACTTGGATAAAATTTGTTGTATGGGTTCTTAGGCATGTCATGGTAAGTATTGAATTGTATAGGAGAAGAGTTGTTAGTGAACCAAACCATTGACTAAAAATTTATCTAAAATATGGGAGGATAGATGGGTATGAATTGAGATTGACTAGGTATGGAGACTCCTTAATCTATTATAGTCTTCCTATATTCTATTAATATGGAAATAGCTTCACTAGATGAGCTAGATCTAATGATAATTTTCATATTTCTAGTTGTGAGGTTGGCATATTGGCCCTCCTTCTAGAACCAATCTATTGATGGGTGTTTTGTATGCAAAAAAATAGATACAATATTGAGTATGTTATATCTCTTGAAAGGAATCAAATCTCAATGAGTTATAAAATAACTACCCCAAGGCTTCAAATTTTAGTTCTTGAATTTACAAGATAGATCAATAAGTCAATGTATTTTTTTGTTTCAACAAGGGGCCTTACTTTATGAACTATAAATCTAATGAGGGTTTTGATATGATTTTATAAAAAATACTAAAACCATAAAATTTTTCTCAGATCTAAGACCTTAAAATGATCTTTATAATCTAATTTTATAATGAAATGATGTTTTTCCTAAGTATGGATATTTTCAAAAAAATCTTAAAATATAGGTGATATGGAAAAGGTTTGGAAATCCTATGAAAAATCACAATTATAATTCAATGTTGTAGAAATATAAATCCCACATATAACCATTTTTTCTTAATCAAAGGGACTCAAAATGCCACAAAATGGTACAATATTTAAAGGAATAAACATTTTTATACCATGAAAATTCACCAAGCACCTAGATCTAGCATAGCTCAATCAAATCTTCAGAACCAAACTAGCATTCTAAATATGTTCATGTAGTGTAGGAAAAAGTATCCCTTTTTCACACTTAATTTGGGAATGAAAAATTAATAAATAAATGACCTTAATGATGCCCTAATTTAGTGGTGTAATATGTATTTTACATATTCATATTAAGTTTAGGGCCCTTTTAATTAAAATGGAATTAATTGTGCCTTATTTTTGGTGTTGTAAGGTGTACCCTTACACTTTTACACTTATCTAGGGATTTATTAACTAATTGAGGTTAATTTTCCTTAATTGGTCCCTTTAATTTAAATCCAAGCCTAATTAATTTCATTTTCTAAGGGATAAAGCCTGACATTCATAAATGCCATTACATAATACTTAACCTTGAAGAATGTTTTTCCTAGGTAATTGACCTATGACCCATTCACCTAGGGCAGCCATGGTAGGAGGGTCCACAAAGAGAATAGTCTAAACCATGGAGCAAGAGTCACACAACAAAAGAAACACAAAATATGGAGGCAAATGCAGACTCAAACATTCTTATTAACAAAAATTTCAAATACAAACAACTGACAACATCTGGGCTTACAGATTCGGCTCACAAGCCTGATACAACATGCTCAAATACAATATTCCTATATGCTCCTTATTACGAGCTGAAATATTACATATCAAATCCTATATCTCTAAAATTTTCCTTCCTAATGATCCATTACAATGATTTATATCACATCCAGAGATCTAGAATCATCTACATCAACCAAGGATCATTACAATCTCCAATGAAGAAAATGTAACGTGTGCATGAAATAGGTCATCCTCCAATTTGAATTACTCCACGGTGAATGCATAGGATGAAGTGTGGACCTATAATTAAGGACGAGGAAACTCCATAGAACAATTTGAATCACACCGTCAAGATCTGTAAGTTATGGGGAAGATCCATGAGTGATCAAACTAGCCATTAGGCTTGAAAATTATTCTAGTGTCAGTTCAAGAAACTATCACATAATCTAGAAGTGATAACTTGCCAGAAAAAGATCCAATCGTGCTTAAATATTGGAATAAGGAAAATGAACATTTCCACAATGTAAACATAGATCCACAGGGTCTGGTGAGAAAATATGATGAAATGTTGAATCTACCAACTTGAACTGAACAAGAACAAAACTAAAATGATTTTTTTTTGTTTTGGTTGATGCAAGATTTCCAAGAACCAAGGATGCTCTTGCATTAGACATCCAGGGTTATTTTAAAAGTGAGTCCCTCACTTTATTGGGGCTAAAGGAAAACCAATATGGTCTACCTCAATCTAAGAAATCCAAGAAGAATCTTCCACTGGTCTGCCCTTCCATTTCACAAGATATTCTTTGGACTGTCTTCCATGTGTTTTCCTCCTTTCTCTGGTATCCAAAATGTCTTCTATCTCATATAATTTTTGTTTAGGAAACTGATTCTCTAATTTTCTCTACTATCCTCACTAAATTCTGCTTCATGGTACTGATGCAGATCTACAATGTTGAATATAGGTGATATACCCATGACATCCAATAACTCTACTTTATATGCATTTTTTGAATCAAATTTCTTCAAAATCTTATAGGTTCCAAACTTTCTCATCATAAGCTTATTGTATGTGCCAACTGGAAATATTTCCTTCCTCAAATACACCATCACTTCATCTCCAACTTCAAACTCCTTATGTCTCCTCTTTTAATCTGTTCACTCCTTATATTCTGGTTCATATCTTCCAATTGCTGCTTTACTTGGGTATGCATTGTCTTCATATGTTCTACAAATTCCTCTGCTTCTGCACTCCTTTTATCTTCCTTACTGATATATCACAACTCTAATATCCCTCTAGGATGAACTGCAGTAACAATCTCAAAAGGTGTCTTTTTGGTACTCTTGTTCACTAAATTATTGTAAGTAAACTTTTCTTGTGCAAGGACTAAATCCCAACTTCTGATCTTCTCTCCAACCAAACATCTCAGCAAATTCCCCAAACTCATGTTTACTACCTCAGCATGTCCATTAGTCTGTGGGTGAAAAGTAGAACTGAAATTTAAATTTTTCTTCAACTTCTTCTAAAGTGTCCTCCAAAAGTAACCAACAAACTTTGTATCTCTGTCTGAAACAATACTCCAAGGTAATCCATGCAATCTGACCACTTCTTTGAAAAAAAAGTCTACTAAATGTACTGCATCTGTTGTCTTCTTACAAGGTATGAAATGTGTCATTTTAGAAAATATATCCACTACAACAAATATGGAATCATTACCTCTTTGTGTCTTTGGGAAACCAAGTATGAAATCCATGTTGATATCCTCCCAAGGGCTCTCTGGAACTGTCAAAGGCTTATACAATCCAACATTCTAACTACTTCCTTTTGCAACTTGATAAACTCTACAACTCTACACAAATTTCCTAACATCCTTATGAATATGTGGCCAAAAGTAATTCTCACTTACCAATGCTACTATCTTATCAATTCCAAAGAGCCCTCCCAATCCTCCACTATGTTTTTCTTTCACCAAACTATCCCTTATTGAACTTTGGGGTATACACAACTGATTCCCTCTGAACAACATATTATCCTTAATGAAATAATCCAACCACTAACTCCTATCCTCCAATATTGGTTCTTTACAAGCTCTCCAAGGTTCTACAAAATCTGGGTCTTCCTCATACAAGTTCTTCAATTCATCAAAGCCTAATACCTCCACTCTCATCTTTTCCAGTAAATTCCTTCTCCTACTCAAAGCATCAACAACTCTATTTGAATTTCCACTTCTATGTTTAAAAACAAAAGTATAACTCTACTATAATTCTACCCATCTCATGTGTCTCTGATTCAACTTACCTTGACTATTCAAATATTGCAAATCTTGATGATCTGTATACAAAAAAAACTCCTTAGGCAACAAGTAATGTCTCCTCTTCTTCAAGGATTGAACTATGGCATAGAACTCCTGATCATACACTGAATATATTCTCCTAGCATCATTCAATTTCTCACTAAAATAAGCTACTGGTCTTTCTTCTTGACTTAATACTACTCCAATTGTATTTCTACTTGCATCACAATCTACTTGAAATACCTTATTAAAGTCTGGTAAAGCCAACACAGGCTGCTCAGTCACCTTTTGTTTCAACAACTAAAAACTTTGGTCTACTCCAGATGTCCACCTAAAATCCTTCTTATCTCCTCTCATTGTTTTTGTCATAGGACTGCAAATAGAATTGAAATTCCTAATGAACATTCAATAGAAACTAGCCAATCCATGAAATGATCTTACCTCTCCAATGCTTTCTGGTGTAGGCCATTCAACTATTTCTCTTACCTTCTCAGGATCCATCTTGAATCCATCCACAGATATCACAAATCCCAGATATACCAATTCTTCCTTCATGAAACTACACTTCTTAATGTTTATTAGCAACTGCTCTTCTCTCAACCTCTACAAAACTTGTCTCATATGCAACAAATGTTCTCCTCTAGTCTTACTAAAAATCAAGATGTCATCCAAATACACAATCACAAACTTACCCAAGAGTTTCTTCAATACCTCATTCATCAGCCTCATGAAAGTGTTCAATTCATTTGTTAGTCCAAAAGGCATCACCAACCACTCATACAATCCTTCATTGGTCTTAAATGTTGTCTTCCACTCATCCCCTTCTCTAATTTTGATATGATTATATCCACTCTTCAAACCTATCTTTGTAAAGTATTTAGTACCACTCAAAAAATCCATAATGTCATCCATCTGGGGCAAAGGAAATATATACTTCATTGTGATTTTTTTTATGGCTCTAGAGTCTATACACATCCTCCATTCTCCATCCTTCTTAGGCGCTAACACAACAGGTACTGCATAAGGACTTAATCTTTCTCTAATATAACCCTTCCTCAACAATTCTTGCACATGTCTATTCAATTATTCATTCTTTGCATGTGTCATCTAGTGTGCTACTTTATTAGGCAAAATAGCTCTAGGAATCAGATCCATGCAATAACTAATACCCCTCATAGGTGGTAATCCTTCAGGTACATTATCTAAAATGATCTCTTCATATTCTGTTAGCAACTCCCTTATCTCCTTTGGTTTTTCTTCTACATGCTTTAGGTCTTCAGCTTTAGGAACCAAGGAATAACACATGTTCTCATGTCTTAGTCCATCCATAAATCTCCTTCCATCAACCAAACAAATTCTAGCACTTGTACAAACCTCAACTTTAGGAACATCCTCCAATGGCAACAAAGTCTGCTTCATCCCATTAATAACAATGGTATATGTATTCTTCTTTCCATCATGAATAGCTTGTCTATCATACTATCAAGGTCTTCCCACCAAAACATGGCATACATCCATAGGAATGATATCACACAAAACTTCATCATGACAATTTCCTATCTTCAATTTAACCAAACTTTGTTTACTTACTAGTATCTTATGCTCATCTTGAATCCATGATATCTGATAGGGCTTTGGGTGTTTCAATCTTTCTAGTTTCAATTTAGTCACCATTTCTTTAGAAACTAGGTTCTTAGAGCATCCATTTCCAACAATCACTTTGCAACATTTACCAACTACCTTGCATCTAGTTTGAAACAAATTCTTTCTCTACAACGGTTGCCGCTCCATCTCACTTTGACACAATACTCTTTTGTTCACCAACACTTCTCCATCTTCCGATTCATTAGATGATCTAACATGATCTTCCTCAACAAAGGCTTTTCTTCTACTATTCTCTGTCTTTTTGCTTGTCTCTCCCTGACTATATTCAAATTCTCTATGTCCTTCTCCACCACACTTAAAACAAGTTCCTTTGAATACTCTTTTCTCTTGTCCTCTATCATCTTTTCTATAACCCTCATTCTAGTAACCACCATATCCTCCTCTTTGGTAAGAGTTCCCATCATCTCTACGGTACAAATTATCATTCTTATTGACTTCCTTATCCTTATTCTGATAAACAAAAAAGCCTCTTCCTCCTCTAGTAAAAATTCTTCCTCTATGAAATCTTCCACCTCTTCCTCTTTGTCTTTGCTCATGTCTATTATTTAGATTCTCTTATGCTTTTAGGGCACATTGATATGCCTCCTCCACACTCTGCAACTTGATCAAACTAATTTAATCTTGTATAGACTTCCTCAAGCCATTCACATATTTGGCTACTTGCTCGATCTCATCCTTTGAATGTCTAGATATGATATTCAACTTTTAGAACTCCTCAGCATACTCTGTCACAATTAACTCCTGCGCCAAATTTTGCAACTTCCAGAACAAACTGATTTGATAGTTTGCAGGCATAATATTTTTTTTCAACTTATTCATCATTTGATCCCATGATTTTATCTTTTCTTTTCCTCTTCTTTGCCTATCTGTCTTCAAATGTTCCCACCAAAGGGATACATTTCCTTTCAACTTTGTACAAGAAAATTTTACTTTCTTATCTTTAGTGGTTCCTTCAAAATCAAAATACTTCTCCATCTCTGTTATCCAATCAAGCAATTCATCCAAATCCAACTTAACATTATAATCTGATGGATTGAAATGCAACTTAGTATTTACTCTGGTTAGGGCTCTTATGAACCTCTCTTCTTGATCAAGGCCAGGCTGATCTTCTCTTTCCCTTTTTTCATGTTCTTCTACCTCTTCATCACTCACATCATCAACTAGTTGACCTCTCCTCTAGGCCATTTCGACTACTTCTAATCTGACAAAAATTCCTCTCAGCATCTCCATCATAGTTGGGTATACATTTTCGTGCGCTCCATTTCCTCTAACATTTATTATTCCTACCATCTTTACATAAGTCCTCTATAGCTGTAGGTTAGATCCTTAGTCTACCACCCCACACCAAATCTTCAATTGGACTTTGCAAATTCTGGCGATCTCTCATGGATCAAATCTCACTTTGATACCAATTTGATCCAGCCACGGTAGGAGGGTCCTCAAAGAGAATAGCAAGGACCATGCAACAAGAGTCACACAACATAAGCAACACAAAATATGGAGGAAAATGCAGATTGAAACATTCTTATTAACAAAAATTTCAAATATAAACAACCAACAACATCCAGGCTTTTAGATTTGGCTCACAGGCTTGATACAACATGCTCAAATATAATATTCCTATATGCTCCTTATTGCAAGCAGAAATATTACATATCAAAGCCTATCTCTTTGAAATATACCTTTCTAATGATCCATTACAATGATTTATATCACATCCAAAGATCTAGAATCATCCGTGTCATCCAAACATCATTACAATCTCCAATGAAGAAAATGTAATGTGTGCATGAAATAGGTCAGCCTCCAATTTGAATTACTCCATGGTGAATGCATAGGATGAAGTGTGGACCTATAATTAAGGTCAGGGACACTCCATGAAAAAATTTGAATCACACCATCAAAATTTGAGAGTTACGAGAAAGATCCACAAGCGATCAAACTAGCCGTTAGGTTTGAAAATTATTTTGGTGTTGGTTCAAGAAACTGTCACATAATCTAGAAGTGATAACTTGATGAAAAAAGATCCAATCGCACTTAAATATTGGAATAAGGAAAATGAACATGTCTATGATGTAAACATAGATCCACGGTGTCTGGTGAGTAAATATGACAAAATGTTGAATCTGCCAACTTGCACTAAACAAGAAAAAAAATGAAATGATTTTTTTTTTGGTTGATGCAAGATTTCCAAGAATGAAGGATGCTCCTACATTATCACCATAGGGTGAATGGGTCCTCACTTAGACCTAGGACCCTAATTTAAAATATGTTTTTTTGTGGTATTTTAACATTTTCAAATCCATAATTCAATGTTGGCTTGTGATATTTGAATTTCATGATATTAAGGTAATAGACATATAAATATAAGGTTATTTCACTTAGTTTCACCTAGAGATATTTTCAAGTGTTCAAGTTCAAATAACAAGTTTATGATCAAGACAACATTCAAGAGAATTTTCAAGGCATTCAAGGGCAGATTTGTAGAAGATTATTGCAACAATCAAGATTCCATTTTCATGTCAAATATTTATTGCATCATGCATGTTTTTTAGGCTAATATAGTGATGTAGAGTTCAAGATCTATTCAAGTATTCAAAGGAATTGTTTCAAGACAAGTTTCATGATCAAGATATACATCCATTGAAGCCAATTCATGTTAAGTGCAGATTTGTATTCCAAGGTTTAAATAAGGTTTGGTGAGTTGTTACATAGTGTTTCTCATTCAACATTCTTTCATTCTTTTCTATTTCATTTCAAGGTTTAATTACCAAAATGGGGTTTGACCAAGGCAAACCCCCATTCCCTAACAAACAACATTGTTCTCTCTTTAATCAATGTGTGTTTGCAAATTTTGGGTGGAAGATCTCTTGAAGAACAAAAATTGCAAAGCTATCAAAGTTGCATTTGTTGTCACCATTCTTACAATTTCATAGAAACTATCCTACATAATTTATTTCTAGTTGTCTGACCATGAAATTCGAGGATATCGGAGTGTAGACACAGGAGAACACAACCTAGAAATAGATTTTTAGGAGCCCTAACCAAGGCCCATTTTCCATAGGGCGAATGAGTCCTCAGCGAGCCTTGAAAAAGCACTTTTTGTGAGAGGTGCACAAGATTTATACCTTCCAAACTCTCCCTAAAGTATGTAGGTTCAATCAGTTTTATATTTAAGCTTCTAAATGCAAAAAAGGGAAATTTGCAGATTCACACATTGATTGGACTCACCTTGAGGTTGATAGTCATTTGATTGTGTGGATCTCATTTCCTAATGAAATTAGAGAAGTAGGACCCCTTTTCCCTCTTTGGATCCACTTTTCCATTTTGGAAAACTCCCCTATCCTATTTTTCTATGTTTTAGTTCAAAATAACTGTACAAAGAAAATTATAATTAGAAAATCATAATTGTTATATACCAAATATTTAACAAATATCAAATCATTTTATCATAACTTCAATTTAAATTCATATAATATTGAAGAGGAACCATGAAAAATATTTGAATCAACTACAAATGACACAATTCAGTAATTCTTCTACTTGTATTAAGTTCAAATAAAGTTTTGAGTTCAACAGTTCTTGGTTCAATTCTCAGAATAAACTTTACATAAAAAAATTGATTGCCTTTTATAGAGAAGGAAATAAAAATTAATATACAATGAAGGGTGGGGATTAATCCAATACCAAAGGTCTAGACTAGATTTGTACTTATTTACTAGAAAAACATTAAATATTATATACACCTATCTCTAGCTAATTTTTGTTACACATTTTTTATGGGAAAGAAAACATCTTTTAAAGAGAAAATGAATATTTTAAGACAAATAGCATAACAACTAACAAATTTTGAGATAAATTTGAAACTAGGATTAGAATATAAAATGTGTTCTTGAGAACTAGGGAACACAAGTCAACATGGAACACCTTCCTAAAGAACACATTAGGAAAGGAACTAATTTGTAATATAATGCAAGTACAATCTGATTCAAGGCATATCATCTTCAATATTTTTCACTTGTACTACATCTATGCCCTTTAAACCTTTATTATGTACATAATATAGCCATGCTTGAGTAGCTTGAGCCATAAACCTCATATTTTTGAATCTTATCCACCTCTTGTTCATATAGAACCACTAGTGGACTATAGTGCCATTATCATTTTTCAAAGGGCCCACAAATATTTTCGATACGTGTCTATAATTCTACTACTTGTACCTTTAACTATGCTTTTTATTTTTCATCTTTCTGCATCCTCTCCATAATTGTAGTTGCAACACCCTATAGTTTTTCAATTTCTTGGACGTCGGTAGTGGATGCCAAATTAAGAATAGAAACTTTGAAATCCTCAGGCCTCATATACCTATTATATTTCTCTACTATCAAGATGGAAATATGCCAGACCATGGATCCTTAAGCATCTCTAGACATACGATACCATATCCTTGCTTTATTCTATTATTTATGATTTTCTATTCTACTCAGGAAACCAACTAAGTCCATTGAGGGAACCTCAACAAATAGTAAATATTTTATTTTAATTGTGATTGTAGACATTCATGTGTTACATGGGATCATCTTCTATTTGTTATTATGTAGGAGAGGAGTGAAGAATTACTTGTTGGCTATCTCTGTTGTCTCTTGATTTGAAGTTTGATATTGTGTATTTTCTAATGGTGTATGTTTTGGCACTTATTGATTAGGAAAAATGTTATTGGCAACTTCATATTGTACCTTTTCAAAGAGATTTTGATTCTATAATAATTCATTAGTAACCTTTACATTTTGTTATGTCATATCCATAGTGGAATCATTCTACATAGGGGGAGGGTTATTTTTGTCCATGGTGGTGATCTCTTGTGCTTCCAATTCCTTGTATACTTGATCAATACCTTCTATTGATGGAGGCTCAAGGAGTTCATTAGTCAAAGAATATTCTAAATCAACACTAGTATGAGAAAATAATGGATTATTTACTTCAAAGAGTACACTACTTGCAACCTCCTTGGGTAATGCTTGGGTGAGCTAGAAAAGGAAAGAAGATGGGAAAGTGATGAGAGTAGAAAATCATAGAGATATGGAAGGAATTGTAGAACAAAGTGGACATGGTTGAAATGGCAATGGGAATGCTAGTTGATAGTGATTGTTGAGGAATAACTTGGAAAGGAGAGAAAATAGAAGGAAGTGAAGGAGATGAAATGATAGGTAATGGAGAAGAATTTATAATGCTAGGAGTGATGTAGAACTAGCAATTTCAACACTAGGTGATATGGTGTGGTAGTAGAAGAAAATTACTAGTAAATGGACAAAATATAAGTAGCAAGTGGAGGTGTTATCTCAATAAATGAGGAGGAAACAATACAAGGAATATAATATAGAGTTTGATCTTGACTAGTGGCTTCATTTTTATTTCTTTGTTCTTTCCAATGTTTTCTTCTCAAATCTTTGAGGTTGATCTCCCTTCCTTTTGTATAATTTAGTTCAAATAGTAGGTTATCTTTTATTTTATTTTATTTTCTCTTTTCCCTTTGCCTTATGTTTAGGAGATTTTATTATTTCTTCTCCTTCAATATCTTCACCATCATTTTATGTAGAGAGATCTTCTACTTTAGAAGACTCTGACTCATCAAATGTTGTAACCTTAGACATATTCTTAATATTTGAAAGCTTATATGTTAATGGTACATTTTGAGAAATTAAATTAACTATTTATGCATCCACCCATTTATTATTGTATCTAATTATAGGTTGTGTAATCTCTTCAAGTTTACTAACTTCTTCCTCAACCCAATTAGGAGTCGAGATTGGTTGATCAAATACTCTTTTTTATTCTTTTTGTTGCACCAATTTCTCATGATCAAGTAGTTGATCCGACATTATAACTATCTTGAACTTCCTAATAGTGTCTAGTGAGATCCTAGAAAATAATATATTCCTTACTTCATGTTCATCAGAGCAATTGAACCAAAACTATTAATTTTTTTTCTTATGATGGCATTTTTTACCCACATTCTTCTCTAATTAATGGTATAGGCCAGAATGTGACCTTCCTTGATAGAAGACCCAGTGATACATTTGCATTTCTACATCTGATTATTTTTCATGTTGTGAAGGACAATAAAATAATCCCTTTCCAATCACAAACCCTTTGAGTAGATGCATTTCTTTGTTAGATAGTCTCTGACTTAGACTTCCTTGTAACATTCTTGTGACATGCATGGTGAATGCATTGACAACCCTTCTATAATGAGATAAGGCTTTTTATAGCTGCAACCAACAATAGCAATATTATACCTTCACTTGACATGGAGCATTTTGATTGTTGTATGTGTATGTTAATCCTCTATATCCAAAGCTCCTAGCCAACAAGTAGACCACATAAGAAATCATGTAGAATATTCTAGATTCTTTCATGGTCATAAGTTGCTTTTGGATATTATCACTTATTATCTTAGCCTAGTAAATGTTCTTATCTCCACTCATAATCCATTCAATTAAATAGAGCATCCAATCTTGAAATGATGAAGCAGATGGAAAAACCATTACTTTACTCAACAAGGTTACCAAGACACAGATTTTTGTGATGAAATCATTCTTGTACAAGTTCTTAGGAACTTTTCCAAACTACCCTTGGCTTCTTCATCCAATGGTCATTAGTGACATTCTTGTATTTCTCTAGGCCCTAGTCACATATGGTTTGACCTTGTTCTTTGGCTATATCTATCATGGATGTATAGGATGGAATCCCAAAGGCCTTAGTGATTGACTTGGTAGAAAGATCAACCACAATTCTTTCATTAAGTACCACAATCTTCCTTGAGTTAGAAATATAATGATCTCTACATTCCATAATGAGATTTGGATATTAAGCATAAGTAGGAAAGCCAACATCTTGTGCTATGCCATTGCTAAAAAACTTCTTAGCTATTCGAGTGGGATTAGCTTCAAACATTATTTCTTTGAAGTCCTCTAAATTTGTGTGCCTCAACTTGGTATCTACTATAAAATTCTAACTTGATGTATTTTTTATTCAAGGAAAAATCCTTTGAATCTGTACTTCATTTTGCTATCCCTGGTCATTTGTTCTTGCATGAAAAGACTTCATGTATAATCCTTTAAAACTATTATCGTACAAGAAATAACCTTATAAGAAATTATCTCTCCATAGAATATCATTAAAATTTAAAATTATTTCATACAACAATACTAAAATTTACATAACAAAAGACATTATTTTTTCAAACTTATACAAATTAATTCTTTAAAAATCAACTCAATTTACTATTATTACAAATGTTCTATACATAAAAAAAAATTACCATCATAAAACAACCTTGAAACCAATACCAACAATGATCTTAGAAAAATTGAATAAATCTATAATTTTCTCAAATTTATCTTAAATGTGGGGTTTTCATGTCCTTTAGAATCTAGACAATCACAAGTTATTAAGCTTAAGAACACACATTTAAAAGTTTATTCATACAATCCTTGATTAATGGTTTGCTAAGTTTTAGTCAGGTACGAGATGGGTGAAACTTCTATGGTTATCAAGATATTGTGGGCCTAAATTAGGGTACTAGATATGTCAAAATTCTAGGTCCAACTAACACAAAAACAATATACCAATTTATAGTTCTAGGTCAAAAGTGTTTATATCCTTCTAGTAGCATTTGATACATATGTGGTTTAGGCAGAAATTTGATGGACACATGGATATGTCCATGCCATTAGGAAAATAGTACTAATGCAATATAGCTACTTTTTGGTAAGATCTTGGAATTTTTGGAGAACATAGTGGAGACTCGAAGGATGTTAGGATATCACAGGTTGACCATAGACTAAGGGATATGCCCATGACTAGGTTGAAGACTTGCCAAAGGAAACATAGCAGAGAAACCTTGGTGAACAAGATATTGCAAGTTATTTGGGGTTGACAGGATATATGGAAGACAAGGTTAAGGACCCACAAAAAGGAGAATCAGTGGAATTTTGTAAGCTTAAAGGATGAAGTGGGTATATGAAGGAGAACAAGATATGTCTACACTAGGTGACAGACCCGTGAAATTAACTTTAGAATTTTGAAGGTGAGCTAAGGTTGTGGAGAGATATGATGGGTTAATGAATATGTGAGAATTTAAGGTTTTGGAAACAATTTAGGAGCTAAGAAATGTTTTGATATTGAAGAGGATACAATAGGACCCTAGGTGACCCATGGATATTGACAGGTAAATAGAAAGCTTCTACAGGATAATGTCTTACAACAAAGTGATAAATGAATGTATGAGTGAGATTTCAAGGAGGTTTGGGATATATAACAAATGGGATCAAAGCTCTGCAAAAGATAATTCATGAAAATTGGAAGGAACAAAGGTACAATTTTTAGTTCAATGGAGACATGGGGGGGATATGTAAATCAACAATTTATATCCAAAAGATGGTCAAGCCCCCACAAAAAGGGGACTCCATAACAATGTTACTTGCATTCAAATAGTGGGCATATTATTGAGGGCATGGATGATTCAGTGAGGATTTTGAGTTTGTGTACCATAGAAAAATGGATCATTAACATTTTCATGGTTTGGGTATGTGCATGATCATCATGGGAAAAAAATGCCCTTAAGTGGCAAAAAATTCAGAAAAATCAAAGTTAGGCAACTTGACGTAAAAACTTGAATAAGTTATCTTTATTATTTCAAAAATATGTAAGAATAGAATCTGTAGGAAATTGAATTTAGTTTCTAAACTACTAGGTTTATTTAAAAAAAAAAAAAGTCTATTTGGTGAAAAATTTGAAATTTCAATGCAGAGTACTTAAATTTCAGGGAAAAATAAGAAGTAGGTGTGTGTCTAACCACCCTAACCACAATAAAATGATAATATTTTTAAAATATTTTAGATATAGGTAGAGGACTCATGTCTTGATGTGATGCATATTTTTTGTAATTTTTTTCCAAGTAAATAATTAATTATGAATTTTTTATTACAAATTTTAAAAATATAAGAACTTCATGTCGACCACCTTAACTTGGTCAAAACTTCATGAATTCATTTTTTTTTTAAAATCCTATAGTATATGAAGCATAGAATGTGACACATGTTTCGGATTCAAAAATGTGATACCATTTGAAAGCTATAGATGTTTTTCAATCAGCCTATCAATTAGGACTTTAGTCATAACTCAAATAGAAAATGAATAATAATTATTTATTAAATTCAAAGTAAAGCATAATTTATATTGGTGGAAAGCTGAGAATCTCCTTTAAAAACCCTTTTCTTTTCATCAACTTTGGGTAAAAAAGTCATCACCACATACCCTACACATACCCATCATATTGCCACTTTTTGGCCCATCATGATCCTGCACATACCCATCTTTTAGGTCTTTCTCTCATGATGCTTGATCTATTTTTCTTTGATTTAATATTGTAATGTGACTTATGCATTCACATTAGGTCCTAAACATTCAAATTAAGGTGTCTTGTGAAGGTGTTGTGACACATTTCTACACTCTTCTAGACTCTTCTCATTACAATTCACCTAAAAATCACATTTTCATCACTTATTAAGTGCTATTTTGAAGTGTTGTAAAGTCTTGTAACAAGATTTCATGCTTTTCTAGGCTTAATTTCACTATTTACACCTTTCTTATGCTTTATTTGACCCCTTTATGCACTTATAAGGCTTAATTAAGTGTATTTTTGAATGTAAACCTGACAAACAACATTAAATACAAGATAATTCCTGACACCCACTTACAAGCCTAGAGTGAGACCCATTTTCCATGGGTGGAAAATGAGTCCCTCTTGGCTCCAAATTCAAAATATTTCAATTCTTTTGAGTTTTTATTCAAATTTACCTTATGTTGGCCTGTGATGTTGTATTATTGGGTTACTAAGGCACAAGAGTGTATAGATAAGTGTTTTTCTCCTCATTTTGCATCTCCCATTTCATCTCCTATAATATTCCCATTCACTTGCATTCACTCATTCATCAATTAGCATTTGAGCACTTTGCATCATTCAATCAAGCAACAATCAAGTATCTTGTAGTAGCCATTGGCATATCTTTAGATTTCTTCAACAAGGTTGTGAATTGTGTATGTAGATTTTCCAAGAAATCAGGTGTTGAAAGGTGGTCAAGAAGACAACAAAGTGTTTCAAGTCAACTACAACCTACAGTCCATTTTCTATTGATTTGACTTCATCAACTCGATAAGAAGACAAGTGCATATATGGTGCTACAGAATTGGTCCCTGATTTCACAAAATTTTGGGAGAGGAATAATTCGCCATCAATGGCGAATGAGTCCCACCTTAAGGCTGGAAAACTATATTTTTTCAGATTCCAGATCCTGATAGTCAAAAACCAATTTTTAGGTGTTTTTATCAAGAGCAGGATTGATTCACCATTAGTGGTGAATGAGTCCCATTGGTGATTTTCATTGATTTCTATCAGCATTCACAACACTCCAAATTCATCATTAATTTCCTAGGTGCACTCTATTTAGCCTTGTTTAATTCTGTTTGGAGTAGTTTACTTCTTTATTGCATTTTATACATTTCACACTATGTTTTCAAACATTACACATTTCTTAGGTCTTGCATTCATAATCAGTCAATTACATCATTTAGTTGCATTTAAATCATCTCATTTAGCCTTAATCACATCGTACATACATTATATTGAGTACACCACATTCATTTTGAGGGTTTATCTCTCTCCTTTTAGGTGAAAAACCCTAAGAGTGCAAGAGTAGCCAATAAACCTCCTCAAAATCTTTGGTTCATTTTGGTGAACCTGCATATTGAACACTTTATCTTACTTATTTCCATTAAATCTTGCATCCTAGGTTTCATTTGCATCAAAATTCAATTAGGTTTTGTTTTGTTTTTGCATCCTAGGGTTTCTCAAATTGCATTAGTGAAAGATTCATTTAGACTTCATTTTTGCATATCAAATCATTTAGAAATTCAAAATCTGAATTTGCATCCTCATCTTGCATATGAAAAGTATTCAAATCACTTTAAATTTTTTGAAAAAGACAAAAAAAAATCTCATAATTAGACTCTTTCACCACCCTGGGCAAATTAGTCCACCTGCACATTTTAAAAAGCACTTTCAAGCATTTTTTGGGAATTTACTGCATTTTTGTTCTCTATTTCAGTTTGTAGAATTTCTTTTATAATTTACTTCTAGATTGCATTAATTTTACATTCACCCCATCCTTTGTGGTACTTGTATGAGTGTTTGGTGTCCCATTGATAATACTTTAGTGAAAATGAAGTTCTAGACTCATTGCTTCCCACGATAGTAGTTTTGTTGTGGACCTTGGGATCTAAAGAAATCCTACCCCTAGTATGGATAATGGTGCATTAACCAAGGATACTACCACTACTATTCCTTCACCTTTCCATCCAATACATGTTGAAACACAACCATAAGAAAAATTCATTAGTATTCATGAAGATTTTGCACACTTACAACAAGACTTATCCCTCGAAAACATTTCAACAACTGCCATACCTACCATAAAAATCCTCCATCATTTGATTGAAAGTGATGATGGCTTACAAGTTATGAAAATAATTGTTGAAATATACAATAAAAATGTTCCTTCTACTTCCCAATCAAAAAACATTGTTGTGAGCCAAGGAGGACCTCACATTCCTCCCCCTTCAACCATAACATCCATTCCAACTTATACCACTCCTCAAGTTACAACAACAGTGCAATAGGTTAATCATGTGACTCCTTTTGTTCTTCCAACTAGAATTCCTAGTTCTTTTGTGGCATTGCATGTTCCACCTACCACCTTCATTGCTCTTAGTGTTCCTTTCACTTCTCCTAACATTACATACACTCCATCACCATTTTCCCTTCCACCTCATGCCACTTACACCGATCTCGTCATTACACAACTCTTTAACAACATTTCATCCATGCAACAACAAATCTCCACCATTAGCCAAAGCCGAAATTCTCCACCCACATATCATGTTTTTAGTAGCCCCTTATATTTAGAGATCTTAAGAGCTCTGATGCCACAAGGGATTGAGATGCCTAGGTTTGAGAAGTACGGAGGTAAAGGAGACCCTCCTAATCATGTCAATGCTTATACAGTCTTGTGCAGTGATTTTTTCCTTGATGATAAGTTATTGGCCAAAATTTTTCCTAGGACCTTAAAGGACACTACATTGGAGTGGTTATCAAACTTACCCAATCATTCAATTTGATCATTCAATGAAATTGTAGATGCCTTTATAAGTCACTTCCAAGTTCATATGAATCCCAAAAAGAAAATGGCCGATTTAATGTGATGTAAACAAAATGACGATGAAAAAGTAACTAATTTCATTTCACGATATCAGTCATAGTATGCTCAAATTGATGTCAAGATTCTTGATTCACATCTACAGAAGATGTTTATTGAAAATTTTCACACAAACCTTCAGGATAAGTTGACTATAATGAAATTTCCTTCATTTATGTACAACTCTATGTGACTATCACAAATCAATTACTAGTCATGATTCAAAGTCCACTTCTACCTGAGCTAAGAAGTTTTAACAAAATAACCAAAAAAACACGCAAAACTTTCAAAATCCAATAGAGGCTTCTTAGAGTTCAATCCACCCCCTCCACAACTAACCCAACCCATACCTAATCAAGTGGTAGTTGTTAAAGCAACAATGCCCTATACCTATGGGGATTCGAAGAGACATTTTATCCCTTTACATGATATTGTCCATAACACAATGAATCAATTGCTCCAACAACAAATGATCACTTTTCCTACCATTAAACCCATTGAAACCACCAAAAATTTACCACCCACCTTCAAACCAAATCCTTATTGTCATTTTCATTGCCAAAATGGACATGAAATTGAACAATGTAAGCCTCTCAAACACTTAGTTCAAGACCTCATTGATTCAGGTTGTTTGTCCATTGCGGGTTTCAATGATCAAGGCAATAATTTTGTTCCACCCCCTAATCTAAATTTGCAAATATTTACCAACCCTGTGCCTAAACACAATATTTAATTTGTCAAGTCTAGTGAATCTTCAAACACTCATGTGATGAATATTAATACAACTAATGAACAACATGATATTTCTCCAAGTGTTACCCAAGTTAATCCTATGGATGAAATTGTGGGTACAATAGATGTCTCCCAGAAGGGCCCAACCAAGAAATCTCTTGATATTACCTTTTCTTCTCATGATATACTTAAAAATCTTCCCAATGGTCCTCTTTACATAGCCAACATAATCTATGATAAGTCCACCAATGGGATATTAATAGATCCCGCTTGTGGTGAGAATGTGATCATGGAATAATTTTTAGTATTACATGAGATTTCTCAAGAAGATTATGCTAAACCAACCACATGGATTAAACAAATACTAGTTTTGCATGCCCTACGATCGGATTGATCATGCTACCATTACAAGTAGGACCCAAAACTTTGGATGTAACATTTTCTATTTTTCCACAATTGGATCAATTTCTTCTACGACTAGGCCACCCTTGGCTTTGCTCGATGAAAATGGTCCATTTTTTTGTTCACAAATGTTTGAAGTTTCCACAAGGAAATGAAATATTTACCATACACCATAGTGGTTTTCATCCATTGTCTTCTAAACGTAATTTCTCCTTAGAAGCCTTTTGGCCTGAACCTATGGAACCCATCAATCCTTGCAAGGACTTCTTTTTCATAGCCTGTCAAAAGTTCAAAGCCAAACAAATAGCCAAATTGTCTCTTCATAACATGTCCCCATCCATTTCTGCTTCTCCTATCCTAGATGAAACCATGCTTTAGCCTGAGTTCGAAACTAAACAAACAATACCACCCCATGAGCAACTGACCATAGACACTCCCCCTTCCTCCTTTAATCACCCATGAGATAATGAAACCAATCATGTTATGCTTCTCTACATTAAACAAGTTTATAAAGACAAAGAGAAAGTGATTGACCCATATTCCTCAGTTTCTTCTGTTCTTCCCATTTCAAAAGAAAAGGAACCTATGGTGGATCAACCCACTCTTACACCTAAACAACCTCAAAATAAAATTAAACAAAACCATAGTACTAGAGAGCATAGGTTTCATCATCGTCTCCTTGATCGTTAGTCATGAATGGAAGAAAACAAGGAAAATCAACCTCCACCTTTGACATAAGCAATAGATTATCACCCTCCTCCTTCTGACCCACCACATGATAATACAGTCCAACCCTCAAAACAAAAAGATTTGATCTAAAAGCCACAACTTTTAATACATCCTTCCTTGGAAATAAACCTTCATCCTCCTATCGTAATCAATCTTGATGATGATGATGAGGAGATCAAAAAAATAGATGAATAAGTGCATAATGATCTAAACTCTTTATTTTCATCATCCATGAGCTTAAATGATAAATCTTCTCAACCAATTGAAGAACCAGGTACATCTATTTTGACACTTGCAATTATTCCATTAAATAGTCATCCACCCTTGCAATACACTGAACATGATTGGGAGGCAGATGACTTGTTAGATGGTTGACTTGTATTTTCCTTGCTAGCCTTTTGCATTTTTTTTTTCTTTTTTTTTCTCTTTCTTTTGCAATTGCATGTGCATATCTTGTTCCCTCGTAACATTTGTTTGATGTTCTCTCTCTCTTTGTGCACTTCCTCTATTTGTACCTCTATTCTTCTATATGTCGTACATTGCTTTCACCTTTCATTTTTTGTTTTTTCTTTTCCTTTTGGGGATGATACAAAGTGTTGAGATGCCCTATGTCTCTTCCATGCTGACCCAAACGGTCCCTTTTTCTTTTTACTTTATCTCTTTCTTGTGTTTTCCTTTTGGGGATGATGCAAGGCATTGAGACCGAAATGTCTCCTTCATGTTGACCCAAAAGCTTTATCTTTTCTTTCACCTTTTTTCTTGTGTTTTCCTTTTGGGGACGATGCAAAGCATGGAGATCACAATGTCTCTTCCATGTTGACTCAAAACAAACTTTTTTTTTCTTTTGTTTTCACTCTCTTTGTGTCATTCTTCTAGTTCTATGTGTTTTGGGAATGATGACAGTTCCGAGCTCTTTAATAAAAAAATTGTAGCAATGAACATACTAACCCCAAATTCATAGATCCCTTATGTGTTTGGTGTGTCTCTTTCTAGGGGGAAACCCTCCTTTTCTTTTCTTTTTTGTTTGCATGAAACAACCTTAATTGGAAACATATGACTTGGAATAGGGCTTTCCAAGTTGGCTCTCATGTCTTGCTTTCTTTTTACATCTTTCCCTTGCTACTTTAAAGTAATTTCTATACATTGGGATAATTTATTTTCATTCTTGGTTCTTAGTGTATCCTTGTCACTTCACACAATGCGTTTGTCACTTTGTGGATGACATTGGGTGTGATGTCCTTCATAAGTGTGATATATCTTTGCATATTACATTCCTCTTAGTGGTTTAATGTGACACACTGCATCCCCTAAGTTGTGAATGTTTTATTCTTTGATTTGTCCTCTTTTGGAGACATTAGCCACAATGTTCCCTAACTGATAGACCTTGCATGAACTTACCAAGACTCCTTTGAACATCTTGTCACATTTTTACATTTTTACATTTTACATCTTTTATACATTGCATAACGCAACTTGCATGCCTATGGTACTATCCTTTTTGTTCATGAGTTTTAAGCATATGAAGCTTTTCTTGTCTCATGAAGCATGAACTGACATTTTCCCTTGTGGCACCTTGTTAAATTTATACAAAGGTATAACTTTGATATGGTTGAGTGGGAAGCCCATTCAGTGGCACTAATTTCCCCATAACCACCTATGTGTTTGTGAGTGCATACCAACTAGCATATGTATTTCACCTTTTGGGTCTTCTCACTTGGCGGACTTCCATGAGTTATGTTCCCCCAAAGTGAGTATGCATTCTCTTTTTCTTATAAACAACCTAGATCTAATCTACAACTAGTTGGACAAACGATCGAAGCTTAATCCAATTCTTCATTTTCTTCACATGTGTGTTCCTTTGTCCTTATGTTTAGTTTGCCATGTGATCTTCATCCAGTGGGCTTGATCACCCCTCTTGATCGTTGTTAATCCATCTTGCTAGCATAAGTGCATTTGAACCTCCTCAATATGCATGGCCACTTTAGTGTGAGTTTGAAGCAAGTTCATCCTCTCACTAAAGTGGGGGCTAAATGTACCATAGAAAAATGGATCATTAACATTTTCATGGTGTTTTAGGTTTTTCTCTCATAATGCTTGATCTATTTTGCTTTAATTTAATGTTGCAATATGACTTATGCATTCACATTAGGTCCTAAACATTCAAATCAAGGTGTCTTGTGAAGGTGTTGTGAAGTGTTGTAACACATTTCTACACTCTTCTAGACTCTTCTAATTATAATTCACCTTAAAATCACCTTTTCATCACTTATTAAGTCCTATTTTGAAGTGTTGTAAAGTCTTGTAACAAGATTTCATGATTTTCCAGGCTTAATTTCACTATTTACACCTTTCTTATGCTTTATTTGACCCCTTTATGCACTTATAAGGCTTAATTAAGTGTACTTTTGAATGTAAACCTGACAAACAACATTAAATGCAAGATAATTTCTGACACCCATTTACAAGCCTAGAGTGGGACCCATTTGCCATGGGTGGCGAATGAGTCCCTCTTGGCTCTAAATTCAAAATATTTCAAATTTTCTTTTGGGTTTTTATTCAAAATTACCTTATGTCGGCCTGTGATGTTGTATTATTGGGTTACTAAAGCACACGAGTGTATAAATAAGTGTTTTTCTCCTCATTTTGCATCTCCCATTTCATCTCTTACAATCTTCCCATTCACTTTCATTCACTCATTCATCAATTAGCATTTGAGCACTTTGCATCATCCAATCAAGAATAAATCAAGTATGTTGGAGGAGCCATTGAGATATCTTCAAATTTCTTCAACAAGGTTTTGACTTGTGTATGCCAATTTTCCAAGCAATTAGGTGTTGAAAGGTGGTCAAGAAGTCAACAAAGTGTTTCAAGTCAACTGCAACCTATTTCAAGCTGGCAGACAACCTACAATATGTTTTCTATAGATTTGACTCCTTCAACCCAACAAGAAGTCATGTGTAGATTTGGTGCTATAGAATTGGTCCCTGATTTCACAGAATTTTGGGAGAGGGCTAATTCACCATCAGTGGTGAATGAGTCCCATCTTAAGGCTAGAAAACTATATTTTTTTAGATTCCAGTCCCGACAGTAAGAAACCAATTTTTAGGTGTTTTTATCAAGAGTAGGACTGATTCACCATCAGTGGTGAATGATTCCCACTGGTGATTTTCACTTATTTTTGTTAGCATTCAGAACACTCCAGATTCATCATTCATTTCCTAGGTGCACTCTATTCAACCTTGTTTAATTCTATTTGTATTAGTTTATTTCTTTGTTCCTCACACTTTGTTTTCAAACATTGCACATTTCTTAGACCTCTTGCATTCATAATCAATCAATTACATCATTTAGTTGCGTTTAGATAATCTCATTTAGCCTTAATCACATCATACATACATTAGCTTGAGGGAACCACATTTATTTCAAGGGTTTATCTCTCTCCTTTTAGGTGAAAAACTCTAAGAGTGCAAGATTATCCTATGGACATCATCAAAATCTTTGGTTCAATGTGATAGGATATATCTATGTCCTCGTTAATATCCCATGATCATCTTAAAATTTTATTTTTGTTAACAATTTAAACTTAGCTAAGATCCAAAAAGGTCATTTTCTTCTTGAACTCTTTGCTCTCATCTTAATGATGGATTATAGAGTGTGATCCAAAACCTTGATGCAAAAATTTCTATACAATCAAATCTAGAAATCACTGGAAATGAGCTCCAATTTCCTACAAAACTAGGGTTTTGGATGCTATAGATGTAAAAACATAAGAAAAAATCAATATCAAAATTTTGTTTTCTAAAACCTTAAATCATAATGGCCTTTATTTATGTGCACTGCCCTAAGTTTATTACAAAGGAATGAGGTTAATGGGCTCATCGTGGTCTAGGGAACAATCCCACAAGAGGTAATAGCTCATCTTAGGGCATGTCCTTTTCCTTTTAAAAATAATTCCAACATAGCTACCCTCTACATTGTCAATCCATGATTCATGTGCTATGATTTTTAATTATACGAGAAAACCTCAATTTATACATACTTTTCTTGAAATCCCCCAAACTCAACCTTATTTTTATGGTTTTGATTTTAGCATTCCCCTCCAAAAAAATATGACAAAGGGTGAGTCCAAAATTTTTATATGCTAAAGCCTTTTTCACAAAAGGCTAACTTCACCAATCCAATCCACCAAATGAAGGAGAAATTACATAGGAGAAAAGGAATTGTAAGATCAACTCAAATACTCATTGCATATATTCACCATTAATTCCTATACACGAATGATAGAGTGAGAGGCACTAAATTGATCTTATTTCCAAATTTACAAGATTTTTAATGTGTAAAGGATATATTTGTGTGGCAATCAAATTTCTACAATATCCCAAAGGTAGTAAAACTTCCAAAAATCCCTATGAGACTTATAACATCTTATGTGGGAAAAATTTCTACATTTGTATGAGGAAAAATGTCCTACAACACTCAAAAAAAGATCAATTATGAAACCAAACTTTTAGACCAACTTAAGATTGTTGGCCTTAAGACCTCAATTATCAAACTTACCTTTCCCAAAAACCTTTTCTATCAAAACAGATTTAATCAAAGTAAAACATCTTGGGAAATGAGACTTGGATTGACCAAAAACTAAAGGTGAAAAAAAGGGTCGTCCACATTTAAAATGGGATGTGTGAAAGACAACATTTTTGAGAAGCTAGAAAAAAATTAATCTCTCCTAATTGGCTCTAGCCCCCAAATTTGATGGATTTCATGATCCTTACCATCTCTAGTTTAGAGATTTTTCTTATCATCCTCAACATTGAAGACAATCATTCACCTCTTGATGGAACCCCCCAAAAAAAATTCCTTTGGTTCTATTTTAAATCTTACAAAATTTGGTTCAATCCCTTGTCCTGGGGCTTAGGGTTATGTTCCTCATAATTGTTTTAGGGTTTGTGTTGTCGAAACCCTTCCAAATTAACCATTAAGTCTAAAAGTCCTGATTGGCATTCTATTTTGTTTTTGACCTTCTAATGCAATTTCCTAGTTGTCCCAGTTGTGACTCATGCTATCAAGTTCGTTATTTTACCAGCCCCTAAGTCCTAATGATATCGGTTGGTACCGGTGGTCATTGTAAAATGTTGTCATTATTTTTTGGGGTTGAAATATTTGAAAATTTTCCTAAGACTGTGACTGGTTTTTAATATTTCCATGTGTTCATGTCCCTAACCATCGTATGCCTAGTGATGTCCCTCTTTTAAAAACTAACATTTGTGGCATGTGCAAATTTTTGGTTATGCAATGACTGTTTGATCTTAGTGGGAAAATCACAACCATTCCCCACACACCCACTTTGTTTCATTTTTCATTAAAATAATCAAGTGGGATGGCAGGTGGCTACCACATGTCATGTCTGGTGGTGAGTCCATTTTCTTCCAAAATGGTCAACATGTGAAGCTTTAAAGAAGATTGATGACCCATATCACATGTTTCTTCATCTGGGTCATTCCCCACCACCCTGTTTGTTTTATGTATTATAGTGAGGTGATCACACATGCTAGCAAGTGCAAGACATGTGTCATCTATGTTTGGTGGGCCCAATATCCTTTTATGATCTATGAGTAGTATCAAAAGGAGATCTATAGTGGTTGATGGGTGACGTGGTTTCATCTTGGCCACTCCCCGCTACCCTGTTTGATTTTATTGTGTATTTAAATAATGTCATGGGCTAGCGGGTAGATTGACATCTGTTGCTTCATGGAGGGACCCTCTAGGCTTTGGAAACTATGAATGCTTTATGAGGAAAGAGATCAATGGTTGACGATAGGTTGATGTGGGTCAATCTTGACCACTCCTTGCCATCCCATGAAGGGCCCGCTTGTACCTCTTATTTCTCAGCAAGCATGCAGTCAACTACCATGTGGAACATCTTAAGGGATTAGATGGACTTTAGTGGAGATAAATTATTGCTAAAATTTGGCCAAGACAATATGAAGACTAAAACGATGCCATATTAGAACTATTTTCTTTTGGCACGTTCTCAAGATTTGGGAAATGCTTTTGATTGTGACTGATAATTCAGTTAGATGCTAGTACAAATAGGAAGGTGAAATTGAAGTATGGAAAAGTACAGGCCGATATTCTAAGAGTAAATGATGATTGTTCCCCACAGTCTTCTTGTGATGAGTTGCTAGTGGATTAATTCCCATGGGCGAATGGGTAAACATGACACAAAAGGCTTTATTTAATGCTAGGTATGTGACTAAAATGTGCAGAAAGAGTAGGTGTCTATCCACTTGAGCTTTTCTGATTAGGAAAAGGAATCAAGTGCATGCAATAAGCTTTTTCATAATTAATTGCCATGATTGTATTGATCAGTTGATTTATCTCAATGTGTGATCAATGGATAAGGTTCAAAAATAAAGTTGATTATTGTCAGCTTGCTTGCACAAGCTTTTCTCAAGTATTAATGGTTGGCACACTTACATTGATCAATATAATGAGGACCGATAGTCATATTTTCTTCACAGTTTGCTGAAAATTGAGCTTAAGTCTGTGTAAAATGTTGGTGAAGAGATTTTCTTTGGTAAAGGTTGCAGAGGCATCATGATAAACTTTTCCCTAGGTAAGTAGGTACTCATACCTACTTGTTTCAATTATGGTTATATTAGTTTATGTGTTTTAGAATCCTAGGGTGGTGAGGGTTTATAGTCTGCAATTTCTTTATGAGTTAATGGTAACTGTGAAATCTTGAGTTATTTTTTCATCAAGAGAGTAAGATTGTGAAGGTTTTTCTGCAAATTAAGAGTCTTCCTATGAAAATGTGTAAGTCAAATGACTTTTTCAAGATAGTCCAAAGGTCTAGGAGACTTAATCTGTTTGAGTCCAAAGACAATGCTCCTAAAAATGAGGTTGAGATACTAGAGGATTCTAAAACCCCAAAGGAGAAGAAAGCACACTAGAAATCTAAGAGGATTGTTGTCAGGAGCATGCATAATTTGAAAGGAAGGACCATTTCAAAAGAATTGTTCAAGTTTAAAGGGAAGGAACCAATTGATCCTATGAAGAGAGAAAAGAAAATAAACAAGTATTGTAAGGCCTACCTGGGGAGGCACAATTCTGCCATTGAAGTTTCAGATTTCCCTTCAAATGGTGGAGGTGATACTGACCTAGAGTACAACCATTATCTTCTTTCCCTAGTGCTGTTTGAAGACTCTGATGAGGGAGGAGTGATGGTTCCTCCAATTTCATCATGAACAAGAAGAAAGTGAGCATACTTTGATGCTAATGAATCAAAGTAGCATCCCCACCCTAATTTTGTTTCTGATGACACCTTTGCTATTGCAGCAAACTCATCCTCTTCAACATGTCTTTCATTATTTGTCTTTGATACTGATGTGGAAATATTTTGGGTTGGTGTGAGGTGGATTTGTTGAACCTCGTGGCTTTGATGGTGAGTATACCTTTTCTGAATAATATATAAGTTTTTTCTTTGGCTACTAATGGAGAATTTTCTTTGGTCAACAAGGACAAGGTGTTTTGGTGCTACTGCAGCAATGAACTATGCCTTTTGGAAGGCTGGTTGATCTGCTTCAATCAAATTACATGGAATTTTGTCTTTTTCTCTCCCCTATTCTGAAATGATTACATGTAACTAATTAGGGGATATCTCAAATTCAAGTGAAATTAGCTCTCAAATGAAATGTAATTGTAATTCAACATGTTGCTTGTTGCTCCCTTGTTGTATAAAAGGGATTTCAAGGCTGATTATAGGGGGCTTCAATTTTTGAGTCTCAAAATGGTCAAAGAAGGAAAACTAAGCTCATGAAATAGCATAATTTATATCAAAGTATAGATGAATACTCTAGTAAGGAGTCTAGGGTGTATGTTGATTTTAGTGATCTTAAAAGGTTTACTGTAGTAGCAGTTTATAAAAGAAAATGCTAGTTCCTAAATATATTCTCTCCTATGTAATTTTCTTCCTTATTATGAATGAAATGGTTAATGATCTTTTCATTTGTATTCAATTATTTTAATTGAATGAGTGATTTCATTTTTGCTTCAATTAAAGGAATTGATTAAATGCTAAAATGAGGTCACAAATTTGTAAGGAAAGAGCATAGGATTGATAAGTAGTTATGTTTTAGGCATAGTGAGTTGAATACTGTAATGTAGTATGTCAATAGTCCATTAATCACTGGTTCAAATTGCTAAAGTATTACTAGTTATTATGAGTTTGACTCCATTACCTTGTGACAAGGCATTGGTCTTTTCACTTCATTAAACAAAATATAAATGAATTAGTTGTTCACTTGACCAAGGGTTTGAAATGAAAACAAAAATCATCTAAAACACCTTCAATTATAACGTACCAATCTGAAATACCATCTTATTCCTTGCAATAGATAGTAATTTGTTTAGAGGTCATCCAAATATTTAATGAAGGAAATATGTTTGCACTAAATATAGGAATTTATATGTGTGTAGAAATGTTCTTGATTGCATGAATATCACACGAACATATTTAGGATTACCCTCTTGGGTTTAACAAAGTCCAAAGTGTTGAAGTAAGGGCCTAAAAATCATTACTTATGTGTTGGCCAATCCTTACCCTTGCTAATAATTGAATTCTTGCAAATTTATAAGTAAGTGGTAAGATTAAGTTTGGTTCATAAAAAATAACCAACAGAAATGGCAACTCCACTAGGAACTGACCTAAGAAAATTCTTATAGAAGATCATCTCTCCTTAAAGACTCAAATATTTGTTAGAAAAGTATATTTCCAAGTCTAGATTTGTGTTAGTGAGTCAATCCTCAAAGATGTTGAAGGATTTTACTGTATCTACTTTGAAAATTTGTAAATGTTTTTAAGATCTATTGCACTTCCATTTATATTGAAGTTCTCACTAAGTGTGTGTGGCAACTTCGAAGATCTCTGTGCCAATGTGAATTATATAAGAGACTCAAGTAAAACATAATGAAAAGCTGTTGGAGACCAAATAACAAAGTATAAAGGACTTATTTAAGCTTAAAGTGAAAGCAACTTGTGAAAGAGACTTCATATTATTGAAGTTTGTTCCTCTATAAAAGAGGTGTCGACTCTATACAAAGAACCTGATGAAGACATGAAGAGAGCTTAAGAACTGCAAGGTTTTTCAATCAGAAGCACGATTCAGAATAGTTGTAGTATATCCAAGTATTTTCCCCTGTTTTTATTTTCAAAGAGAAATGAATCCATGTGAAAACCACATTGAAATGATTTGGTGAAAATTTGGTTTCCCTATTATGTGAATTAAGCACAACTAGAGGGAATGGTAGCCATTTTACATACTTCAAAGGTGTGATTTGTAATATCTGAGTTGGGTTGAAGAAGTATGCTTATCTTTGAAATTTTCCTTTAAGAAAGATTTAAAGCATGAATGTGTTTGATCTATGCATTTTAAAATTATGATTAAATCAACAAATGAGGCAGTAGTAAATCAACTATGAAGTTGATATTTAAATATTAAATAGGGATACAAGAGAAATGTATCATTCCCTTGTATCACCTTGTAGAACATCAAGTAAAAACATGCAGGGTATGTATCCTTTATCATGCTATCAAAGGAAATTCTCTATTGAGAGATATAAGTCATTGAGTTTTCTAATGGTATTCAAGGTTTACCTATCATGGTTCCTAATGATATTAGGAAACATTTTCCTAGATTTATAGGGAAAAGTTTTGAGTCGGCTTCCAAACATCTAAATGTATTCATAGATTTGATGGGTGATTTTGAGATAGATCATGAGGATGTTGTTATGAATCCTTTTGCTAACTTTAAAAGAAGATGCCAAAGATTGGTTCTCATATTTTCCAATGTGTTATGTAGCTTCATGGAATGACTTCATGATAGAATTTGTGGAAAAATTTGGTGAAAGGATTAGTCCAAATGTGATAAGAAAAAGATTTATGGAAATCCAGAAGGATGAAGAGTTGGTTCCTGCCTTTAACCTCAGATTTGTAAAAGTAGTAAGAGATATCCTTGAGCATGTGAGACCTAGTGATGCTAAATGTGTGTATATCTAGGTGAATTTTATAATAAGATGAGTTATTTGATATGGATATTAAAAACAAAATGAAATATTCAATGATGAGGGGATATATAGCTACAAGTGTTTTTATCCTCGTACACATCATATAAATGAAATAAATAAGGATGAAAAGCATGATCAAGGTGATGATGCTTTCTATACCTCATATTTTCCATGCTCATAGCATGACAATCATAGAGTAATTCAAGATGAGCCTCAACATAGTTTAAACAATGTTGATCAAACGCTTTTTGTTCAAAGACTAATTAGCAGGAAAAAATATGAGGGAGAATCACCATATGAATTGCTAGCAAAATTTTTGGATATTTTGTTGGAAATCCCCAAAAGGTTGAGACCTAAGGACTTAGTATGCATTGACATATTCTGTGAAATTTACAACTCAAGGCTCAATGCCTTATCCAAGGAATTGAAACCTCAGGATTTTGATTAGATAATTGGTTGGATCAAAATTGCTGAGGAGGCTAAATGTGATTATATACAAAGAGTGAGGTCTCAAGATCACACTGGGGGTTGCCCTATTGAGGATCAAATGTTTATCCAAGCAATGGATAAAATTTTTTTAGAAGATGAATTTCTTTCAAGTAGTGTGGATGATGATATTTTCATACTCACAAGAACTACTAATATACCTTTGGAGGTTGATAACCAAGATAATGAAAATGAGAATTCTGATTAATCTCATGAGGAATATGAATCTTTTTGTGAGGATGACCTGAAGGCATCCTTCCTACTTGAAGAATGTAATAATATCAGTACTTGTGAGGTTTTTCCCTCACCAGTAGATGAACAAATTGTATGTGATGGATTCTTGATATGCAACTTAGCCGTGTCAAAATTGGAATGCCTTGGCAATATGACTAGTGATGAATTTGAAGATAATAATGTCTGTATTCAGGGTCTTGAACCTGAGGTTAGTGTTAAAAATAATGGGATTGGTGATGCTAGCTAGTAGGGTCATATTTTGGAATGCTTGTATGAAGCATAAATGGAATGTACAAGTTTTGTGGTAGAGATGGACATAATTGTTTTTAACCAAAAATTTGTTGAGAAAGGGAATGAAGAAATGTGCACAATTGAACATAAGGAATGTTCAAGTTGCATCCATTCTTGTAAATATGAGCTAGCAAACCTATCAACTAATGATGCACTTGAATACCTTATTGTTGATCATATCAATCCCGAGTCATTTGACCCATCCTTTGAAGAATTTTGTTTCAAGTTGAGAGGTAATTGGAAGGAAGGATTGGAGTATGTTAATGAACCTAAAATAGAAATATTTTTTCATGCCTGGGATGGTATGGATGATGCTCTTTATGGGAATGAACCCGATCGAAATGAATACAAGAATGCTAAGGGATCTGATGAATTAATTTCCCAAGGAAGTGTAGCATTTGGTAGCACAACTGATTTATACTGCTATGATGAATGTGAACACCAATTTGAACAGAAGCCTATATATGAACATTTCTTGTTCATCCCACAGAGTGAATGTGTGCTTGGTGTAGAACAAGAGCTAGATATAAATGACCCTGAAATAATAGAAATATAATAGTAGCATCACTTTGAAGGGATAAGATGTGTGTCCTTGAATGCTCATCCTGAAAGAAGTATGTATGATGGTTTTCAATCTAATGATCAAATTGAATTTAATGTTAGCCCTTATGGTGATAGTGATCAAATGGATTATGAGTATTTCCAATTCCCTATCTTGTTAGAGGAGAATTTTCTAGGGTATAATTATGAAACGAATAAGAAAAAATGCTATATTTATTATGGATTCTAGTTAACATCCGATTATGGTTTTCAATTGGATAGGGATAATGATGATAGTACTAAGTTCAGACATATGTCCATAGTGGTTGATTGCATTGACTGCAACATGATCAATGGATGGGTGATACAGAAGAATATTTGTAGCATTAGCATGGTACATACAATGAAAAATAAGGTTTTTGATAGGGGCAAGTATTAGCCCTATGTTTGGGGGCCTGGGGTCCACCAAGTAAAGTTAAAGCCTAGTAGAGGAAGGTTTCAAAGAAGATGGAGATTGAATCTCTTAGTTTAAGTTTTTTAGCCTATGTAATTACTATAGATATGTTGGTTGTTTTGGTTTGGTCTTTAAGTGCCTGGTCCGGGCAGGTCCTAGTTTTGTTTTTTGTGCCTGGTCTGCTTCAACCTAAGATTCTTGGATCTCACCATGCTTGTGAGAGGCATGTGTCCCCAAAACGAGCCACTAATGAAACTCCCCCAAAAAAATTTCTTTGGTTCCATTTTAAATCTTGCAAAATTTAGTTCAATCCCTTGTGTTGGGGCTTAGCGTTATGGTCCTCATCACTGTTTTAGGGTTTGTGTTGTCAAAACCATTCCAAATTAACCATTAAGTCTAAAAATCTTGATTGTCATTCTATTTTGTGGTTGACCTTCTGATGCAGGTTCCCAGTTGTCCAAGTTGTGACTCATGCTATCAAGTTTTTTATTTTACCAACCCATAAGTCCTAATGATACTAGTCGGTGCCCGTGGTCATTTTAAAATGTTGTCATTATTTTCTAAGGTTGAAATATTTTATGAAAATTTTCCTAAGACTATGACCGGGTTTTAATGTTGCCTAGGGTCTTAATCCATGTGTTCATGTCCTTGAACGTCATATGCCTAATGATGGACCTCTTTTAAAAACTAACATTTGTGGCATGTGCATATTTTTGGTTATGTAATGACTGTTTGATCTTAGTGGGAAAATCGCGACCATTCCCTGTGTGCCCACTTTGTTTCATTTTTCAATAAAATAATCAAGCGGGATGGCAGGTGGTTTCCACGTGTCATGTTCAGTGGTGGGTCCATTTGCTTCCAAAAGGGTTAGTACGTGGAGCTTTGAAGAAGATCAACGTCCCATATCACAACACGTGTCTTCATTTGGGACATTCCCTGCCACCCCATATTTTTTATGTATTATGGTGAGGTGATCACATAGGCTAGCGGGCACAAGACATGTGTCATCTATGTTTGGCAGGCTCGATATACTTTTGTGATTTGTGAGCGATATCAAAATAAGATCTACGGTGGTTGTTGGGTGACTTGGTTTTATCTTGGTTGATCCCCACTACCCCATCCGATTTTATTGTGTATTTAAAGAATGTCACGGGCTAGTGAGTAGATTGACACTTGTTGCTTCATGGAGGGACCCTCCAAGCTTTGGTGATGATGAATGCTTTATGAGGAAAGAGATTATTTATGGTTGATGGTAGGTTGATGTGGGTCAATCTTGACTACTCCCCGCCATCCTGTGAGGGGCCCGCTAGTACCTCTTATTTCTTAGTGGGTGAGCGGGTTACTACCACATGCAAGATCTTAAGGGATCAGATGGACTTTAGTGGAGATAAAGTATTGATAAAATTTGGTCAAGATGAAATGAAGATTAAAATGATTCCATATTAGAATTAATTTCTTTTTGCACATGCTTGATATTTGGGAAATGCTTTTGATTGCAACCAATAATTCTATTAGATGTTGGTACACACAAGAAGGTGAAATTGAAGTAAGGTAGAGTACGGGCTGATATTCTGAGATTAAATCATTATCATTCCCTCCTGTCTTCTTGTGATGAGTTGCTAGTGGATTAATTCCCATGGGAGAATGGGTAAACATGACATGATAGGCTTTATTTAATGCTAAGTATGTGACTAAAATGTGTAGACAAAGTAGGTTTCTATCCACTTGGTATTTTTTGATTAGGAAAAGGAATCAAGTGCATGCAATTAGCTTCATAATAATTAATTACCTTGATTGTAATTATCCATTGATTTATCTCAATGTGTGATCAATAGCTAAAGTTCAAAATTCAAGCAGATTATTGTCAACTTGCTTACACAAGCTTTTCTAAAGTATTAATGGTTGTCATGCTTACATTTCTCAATATAATGAGGGTCGATAGTCATATTTTCTTCACAGTTTGCTAAAAATTGAGCTTAAGTCCGTGAAAAAGGTTGATGAAGAGAATTTATTTGGTAAAGGTTGCAAAGGTATCATGATAAAATTTTCCTCAGGTAAGTAGGTACTCATACTTGCTTGTTTCAATTATGGTTATATCAGTTTATGAGTTTTAGAATCCTAGGTGATGAGGGTTTATAGTCTTCAATTTCTTTATGAGTTAATGGTAATTATGGAGTCTTGAGTTATCTGTTCATCAAGAGTCTTCTTAAGAGTAAAAATGTGAAGGGTTTTTTTGTAAATTAAGAGTCTCCCTATGAAAATCAGTAAGTCAAATGAATCTGTCAAGCTAGTCTAAAGGTCTAGGAGACTTAATCTGTTTGAGTCCAAAGACAATGCTCTTGAAAATGAGGTTGAGATACTAGGAGCTCCTGAATCCACAAAGGAGATGAACACACACAAGAAATCTAAGAGGACTATTGTCAGCAGCATGTATAATTTGAGAGGAAGGACCATTTTAGAAGAATTGGTCAAGTTTAAAGGGAAGGAACCGGTTGAGCCTATGAAGAGAGAAAAGAAAGGAAATAAGTATTGTAAGGCCTACCTAGGGAGACATAATTCTCCCATTGAAGTTTCAAACAACCCTTCAGATCATGGAGGTGATACTGACCTAGAGTACAACCATTATCTTCTCTCCCTAGTGCCATTTGAAGACTCTAATGAGGGAGGAGTGATGGTTCCTCCGATTTCATCATGAACAAGGAGTGGGTGAGCATAATCTAATGTTGACGACTTAGAGTAGCGTCCCCACCCTATTTTTGTTTTTGATGACACCTTTACTATTGCAGTAAACTCGCCCTCTTTAGCATGTCTTTCATTTTTTTGTCTTTGATGTTGACGTGGAAATATTTTGATCTCGTGTGAGGTGTATTTTTTGAATCCTATGTCTTTGATGATGATTATAGCTTTTTTGTATAGTATATAATTTTTTTCTTTGGCTACTAATGGAGAATATTCTTTGGTCAACAAGGACAAGGTGTTTTGGTGCTACTACAATAATGAACTACTCCTTTTGGAAGGCTGTTTGGTCTGCTTCAACCGAATTACTTGGAATTTTGTCTTTTTCTCTCCCCTATTATGAAATGATTACATGTAACTAACTAGGGAATATCTCAAATTCAAGTGAAATTAGCTCTCAAATGAAATGTAATTGTAATTTATCGAATTGCTTGTTGCTCCTCTGTTCTATAATAGGGATTTTAGGGCTGATTACCAGGGGTTAAGGTTTTGAGTCTCAAAATGGTCTAAGTGGGAAAAATAAGCTCATGAAAGAGCATAATGTATATCAAAGTACATATGAATAGTCTAGTAAGGAGTCTAGGGTGTATGTCGATTTATAGTGATCTCAAATGGTTTTACTATAGCAGCAGTTTATAAATAAAAATGCTAGTTCCTAAATATATTCTCTCCTATATAATTTTCTTCCTTATTATGAATGAAATGGTTAATGATCTTTTCATTTGCCTTCAATTGTTTTAATTGAATGATAGATTTCATTTTTTCTTTAATTCAAGGAATTGATTGAATGCTAAAATTAGGTCACAAATTTGTAAAGAAAGAGCATAGGATTGATAAGTAGTTATGTTTTAGTCATAATGAGTTGAATATTGTAATGCAGTATGTCAATAGTCCATTAATGACTGGTTTAATTTACTAAAGTATTACTGGTTATTATGAGTTTGACTCCATTAACCTATGACAATGCACTGGTCTTTTCATTTGATTAACCAAAAGATAAATGAATTAGTTGTTCACTTGACCAAGGGCTTGAAATGAAAACAAAAATCATCTAAAACACTTTCAATTATAACGTACTAATCTGAAGTACCATCTTATTCCTTGCAATAGATAGTAATTTGTTTAGAGCTCAACCAAATCTTTAATCAAGGAAATCTATTTACACTTTATAGGAATTTATCTATGTGTAGAAATGTTTTTGATCCCATGAATATCACATGACATATTTAGGATTACCCTCTTGGGTTTAGCAGAGCCCAAAGTGATGAAGTAAGGGCCTCAAAATCCTTACTTATGTATTGGTCAGTCCTTACAATTGATAATAATTGAATTCTAGAAAATTCATAGGTAAGTGGTAAGATTAAGTTTGGTTCATAAAAAATAACCAACACCTCCTTGATGCCCCTTCAAATTAAAAACAAATTGGCTTAAAAATGATTCTAATTAGGATCTCATCTAGGAATAGTGGATGAATGCAACTATTCACAAAGGATCAAAGATGTTTATGGTGATCAAAAAGTTGATCTCAATTAAAAATAAGTTGAAGGAATGGAATAAGAACACTTTCAAAAATAGTGGAAGGGAAACCACACATTCTCAATTAGAAAGTCAAAAACTATGGAATGATCATGGAAGATTATGAGAGAAAAAGAATTGATGGGATACCATGTTGAACTTCTTGCTCGAGAATAATTTTTTTTGAAATTAAAATCACATGAAACTTGGCTAAAACAAGGTGATAGGAATACTAAAAAGAATCATAATTCAACAAAATAAAGAAGATCCCAATATCATATTACAAACATTGAAAATTTACATAGTTCTACTATGATTGGACAATGTTTCTATTATTCTATTTCCCACTCCATAGAGTGTTCTACCTATCCAAAAACATTTCACTCTAACATGGGTGACGTTTAATGCCTTGGTGCGAACTAGGGTAGTGTTTTTTGTGGTTCGTTGAACCTTTCACTTTGCTGCCTGTGCCTCTTTTATCTCCTTCAAATGTTAACCCGGGCGGTGTTTTATATATTTTGTCAAACCTTGTTGCCAACATGATGAATGTTAATTCGAGCGGTCTTTCACCATAACTTTCAAACTCGGGCACATACTTGTGGAGTTCTTTGAACCTCTTTTATTACTGCTTGTAGACATTTGTTTTTAAATTTTTTAAAAGACAATTATGTGGGGAATGATGAAAGCAATAGATACCACGTGTCATAATGTAAAATCAAGGCATTAATGTCCATGTACTCCCATGTTTTTCCATGAAGTCGTGTTTGATAAAATAGAGGGACAAACAAACATTCTTACATTCTTACTTTGTTACCCAATCGATAAGACATTGATTTTCTTCCATTTGTTTTGGGTTCTTTGGTTCATCCTTATCAGTCTTTGTCCCTAGTTAGAGCCAATGTTGCTATTATTCTGTTTCCCACTCCATAGAGTTTTCTTCCTATCCAAAAACATTTCATTCTAACGCAGGTGACATTTCATGCTTTGGTGTGAACCAGGGCAGTGTTTTCTATGGTTCGGTGAACCTTTCACTTTTCCGCTCATGCCTCTTTTATCTCCTTCAAATGTTAACAAGGTCGGTGTTTTATATATTTTGTTGAACCTTGTTGCTAGCATGATGAATGTTAACCTGGGTAGTCTTTCACCATAACTTTCAAACTCGGGCGCATATTTGTGGAGTTCTTCGAACCTCTTTTATTACTACCCAGAGACATTTGTTTTTTAATTTTTAAAAGATAGTTATGTGGGGAATGATGAAAGTGAAAACTATTGTGTGTCATAAAGAAAAATCAAGGCATTAATGTCCATCTACTCCCATGTTTTTCCATGAAGTCGTGTTTGATAAAAGAGAGGGACAAACATACATTCTTACCGTGACAATTTATGAGGATGCACTGGAGAAGATGTACAATTCAAATTACAAGGTTCACCATTAGAGGTATTTTTGGTTTTTTGTTCATTGCAACCTATTTTTAGAATTGTTTACTCTTGCATTGAATAAATATATTTTGTCAAGAGTCACGACTACAGATGGAAAAGGTTAGATATGTTGGCTATGAATATGTATCTAGGTTAACCTATGAGGGACCTAAAATTGGTGATACTCGGCTAGGGCCTATTAATTTGGATGAATTGTGAAATAAATTTAACAAACCTGACCCTACCCTATCATTGAAAGAGTAGTGAGTAGTGGGTTAATGGATTTTCCACCACATTTCCAATAGAAGTGCAATGTCTCAAATTAGTGTTGGAATTTATCAGACATTATAACACATAGACAGGAGAGGTTAGGACATAATACAATAGACTTATTCTAAAAATTCAAAGGTCTACCTTCGTGTCTTGTTTAAGGACTCCAAAAAGAGACGAATACTCGCCCATGGACATGACTAGTTCTTAGATTGAGTTTACTACCAAGAAAGGGGTTTACAAAAATGTAATAGAAAAGAACTGGCTAGCCAAGCTGAAGAAGGGTAAATCTTAGTTGCCTCACAACTTGCACAGGAATCACTTTGTAGATGAAGTAGCCAATATTGTTGTGCTACTGCATGAAGCTAGGGGTAGTGAAAATGTTCACAGTTTTGAAGAATGGATGTATTTATTCATATAAATCATATTGAATGGGAGTAATTCCTAGATTGGACTAAGATTATCAGTGATTGTGTGCATGAGTTGATGATGTTGTTCACTCCGAATAGGTTTTTCCTCATGTCATCATATTTGATATATGCCCTTCCCAACACCTGACCCTAGCCTAGATTAAGGCCAGATGATTTACCACAAGATAAAGTACTGATTTATGATTACCTTGATAAGCTCCACATTCACAAAAGCTTCTTACATTTTAGGAGGATTGCTAACACTTTTACTATGAGGATGGTCACTTTATCCAATTCTAGAGGTTTTCATACCTAAGAGTGGGTGAGTATGCACATTTTCCTATTAAATTTCCCAAGTATCCCGAAGATAAATGGGTGCTCCTTGGGGTTAGTAGATAGTTGGCTGATGTTAATTGATTATGCCAAGGTAGAAAGAGGCTGACAGTCAGTTTTCCATTTGGTTTTGGTGCATATAGCTCCCAATCTATGTTTGATGCTTTGAATATTGAGACAAAATTGTTCAAGTATAACATGCCCTCATATGATGAGCGTGTTTCTTTTGACCTAAAAGACTATATTAAGAACAAATTGAAGCTAGGTTCTACCTACAATCACCAATCCAACCTTGAGGATTACTTGGTCGATTGCTTTGATGAATATGAGGTAAGACGAAGTTGGATGAGATTAATAGTATAGAGCAAATTATCATTTATGATTTGAAATGGGATTTGCAAGGTATTATTGAAGATAGATCTGACATGGTTGACCCAGTATATACTAAGCTCATAGAGAGCTAGCCCATTCCTACCATGGATTGGAGCTTTAAAGAAAAGAAAACTATTGAAGCCAAAACTGTTGATGTTCTGACTAGGACTAGAGAATGGGTGACTAAAAAGAAAATTGAGCAATCTTGCCCTTGTACTAGATCAAAGGATTCACGACCTACTGAAATTACTTACTACACCTCTACTAGTAGGAAATGAACTAGTAATTCTCCTCATTCTTTGTCATCAGGTGCCCAAGGAGGTGGTGATGGGGATCCACTAGAAAGAAATGTATATTCACAAACCTGTGGGGATGATATTTTCAATCTACCTATTCTGGAGAAGGATAACGAAGGAGAAGAGGAAGAGGAGGGATTAGAAAATTTGAATGTTGATTCTACCCCCTCTCAAAATGAATCACCTATCAGAGAGGTAAACCCCTCTCAAGGGCCAAAAATAACTACACCTGCAGAAGATACCCCTCCAGTCACTCAGACACTATTTGATTCCCTAGGCTTCAAGGCAACTAAGGTCATAGTAACCCCAACCTGGCTAGAAGATTCACTGTCCATAAAAAGAAAAGCCATACAATTGAACTTTTCTAAGAAAAACATATTAGGTCAATTGCTATAGAGGACTAAAAATCCTAAATATAAGAAGTTAAAGACTACCACTAGACTTATAGATGACACAAAATCAAGGATACTCTAGTTGGAAATTGCACACCCTTATGTGCAGAGAGATGTTTCTCAAGCAGTAGCAAGTGATTTTGAAGTGAATAGGGCCAACCTCAGTCCTCCTACCAGGGATGGTGACGTTCAAATTTTTTAGGTATTAGTAGCCAGGATGGTTGAGAGATTAAAGAAAGATAATGCAAGCAAAGATGAATTGAAAGCTTAGGCTCAAAACTTAACTACCTATTTAAAATCTATTTTTGAGGTTGTTCCACAACCTATTTCCCAAGTAGATGCTTATGTTGAATCTCTCACTATGGTTGGAAAGGAAGCCCTAACTAAAATCAAAAGTAGTCAAAGTTTAAGTTGGGTTGTAGATGATTGTAATGAATCCCTCATCAAGAAGGGAAACCTTATCATTTTTGAATCCTTCAAACACTTCCAAGAGGAAAATACTCTAAAATTGACCTTAGGAGATGAGGCCATTTCTATTGAAAAGGAAGAGAAATTTTAGGTTTATTATCAACTGAATTGAAGTTATTGATGAGCTCAAATATGGAAAAGCTAGTTGTAGATCAAATCATACCTAATGCTTCAGATACCTGCTACCTGTCATGGACTAAAGGAGTAGAATGGAAATTGCAGGTTCCCAAACAAAGCTTGCAGAAGCTTAAAGAGATCATTGATGAATGTGTCACTATTTCAGACAAAGCATTGAGTACCTTGGTAGCTCTTGGTCTGCTTTAGGATAAAGATGGAATGGGAAAAAAAGTAGATGCTATAAGCTTAACAGCTGATTTCTAGAAAATGGTTAAAGAAACTCTTGACTTACCCACTTTTAATGTTGAACACTTATAAAAGCTAAGTGAATTACACTTGGTGACATCTCAGGCAATGGATCTCATGAAGGTTTGTGAATAGCGCATGGAAATGGCTAAAGATCTTCATCTGACATGGAAGGTGAGGATGGAAAATGTAACTATTCCTCAACATAAGGACCTAATGCATATCCTTAAGGATTTCCAAGCGTGGCATAAGAGACCTTTGGTGACCCAGGAAGTTGGAAATGAAGTGACACCGTCGCAGTGGCATGACTCCTCTTTGTTTCTTTTACGCGTCTTTTGTTTAATTGGCTATGAAAATGAAGAGGCGAGGCCCATCCGCTTATTTAAATTATATTTATTTTCATATGCTCTATCTAGACATTCTTCGCAAGTTTTTCTCAATACTATTGATAAATGAAATTACTTTTTTTTTGTGTGCAATTTGGTGGAGTTAATCTAATTTCCTAAATCTTTGCATTTAAGAATATCTTATGCATGTCTTATCTTGGTATGAGCAATGCAATTCTTATATTGATTTCATTTCTCACATGGTATTGAGGGAATGTTTGTTTTTTATGATTAATTAGTCTTTGTTCTAATACTTCTATTTGTTGTAGTATGCACCTAATATTCAAATTTTTTGTGATATTGGGTATGCCTTTTCCACTTTTTGGTTAAAAGCATACATGAAGTTTTGTTTCTTGTTGCTCTAATTCATTGAAAATTATATGAGGGAGCTATACCTTAAAAAAAATTCAGAGAATATTCATTTTGTTCAAAGATTAATATTTAGAGTTTTTGGATAATTTCTTTTGCACCTAGTGGGTGTACATTGTAAATTCTTAAGGTGTCAAATTTGTTAACCAATAGACAAGAAATATAGAAAGAAGAAATTTTTATTTTTTCAAAAACCTCTTGGCATGTACATATGATTCCAGTCTAAATGATCAAAATATATTTTTAGACTTCATTCCTAACATCATATTAAAGGTTGACCATAGGATGTTGATGGATTTGATTAAAAAAAGTGAAAAGAATGATATTTCAAATGCACATAGATAATTTAATAACATCAAGTGTGGTCCTTTCCTTTTTCTATCAATAATTTTGGGAAATCATTAGTGAAGAGGTTTGGAAATTAGTTGATAATTTGAGGAAATCTAAGAAAATTCTGAAAGACCTCAATGCAACACTCATTTCTTTGAAAATGAAGAATCCAACTCCTACCTCTTTTGTAGATTTCTAGAAAATTTCTCCATGTAACTTGATTTATAAGATTATATCTAAGGTGATTGCTAATTAATTAAAACCAACCATTTCAAAAATCTTCTCTGACCAAAAAATGGCTTTCCTCTTTGGAGGGACATTACATATGGTATCATAATAGCTCATTAAACCACACATTTAATCATAAAATGTAATCAAAGTGGCATGGTTCTCAATTTAGATCTAACTAAATCTTACAATAGAGTAAATTAGAAATTCCTTATGAATACTTTAAAGAAATTTGGATTTGATCAAAATTGGTTGAGCTAGATATACAAATGTAGATCAAGTCCCTAATATCGCAAGAAATGAATACCCTAATTTGTGCTTGTCAACAATTAGCTTATGAATATTTGTTACTTGTCTACACAACTCTAACAAAATCATTTTATATATTGGGTATCCTGGAAGTTTGAGGGGTGATTTGTGAAACCCAACCACTCTAATATATGTGAAAGATTTGAATTAGATATACCAATTCCCCCAATTCTTCAATTCCTCCATGGATTTTAGGGATATTCTCTTGGAAAAATAATTTTGTAGCCCTATGATTATGACATGAACAAAATTATCATTCACCACATAATAATTCTTGTAAATTGCATCCAATTCCAATTATGGGTAATGTTGGTGAAGTTTTACTTCTCCAAGCTAAAAGGATCCCACCCTAGTGAGCCCTAGGAAAGTTACATGAGAGGCCAACATGTATACCAAATAAGATGTCATATATAACCTATTTCTATACAACACATCTTTGAATTTCTCTTGTAGGTTGTCACTTATGATGGTAACCCAATCAATTTTATTATCATCAAATATCATTAGCATGAAGTGACACATCTAAGGGTAGAAGTCTTTGGAATTGGGATAGCCATAAAATCTACTTAGGAGGGTGATTTTATCTTTGATATCCTCCTTGAACTCACTCCTATGTTGCACCTTAGCCATCTTGAGGTATATCTTCCTTGGTTTTAGTAACATTTGCGAATTGATGAGATTGAGGCAACTAGTTTCATTTTCCTCAAAATAATCCATTTCTTTCATCATACTCATGGCATCATATTTGGGGAGACAGGGACTTGCAATACCTTTTGAATCATGTTGGAACTAATATCAATAACCACTTCTCTAGATGCTCCTAATATCCTCCTATGCTTATAGTCATAATATTGAGCATAATTCATCACTAACTCAGGTGATCACATTGTAACTAGGAGGGAAGTGACCTCCACTAACCTTGAGTTAGCCAATGAAGTGGCTTTGATAAACCTTGTTGATTCATCATGAACTATTTTATGGAATTTATCCATGTTGATATATCCTAGATCAGTATCTCTGATTTTTGTATATGGAGAGAATATCTTTGTTGGAGGATGATCTAGCCTTTGTATTTATATTTCATCTCTACTCCTTCATTTGGCATACTTTCTACATATAAAAATGCCATCTATTAAATCTTTGAAGGAAATAACCAAAGGAATGAGACAATCATCCTTAACTAAATTCCAAAGAAAATTTTGAGGGAAAGTGCACCAATATGTGATACAAAAATGGGGTCTTAAGATGCCACTTTTTTTCTAAAATCAACAATCTAATATTAAATGAGAAAATGAAGATAATTACACTCAAAATTTGAAGATGCAACAAGAACAAGTGTTGTAGTGCTTTGATTCTACTTTCTAAACTACTAATTTTTTAAAATGGTGCAGATTAAAGGTTTCAAATAGGGGGAGTACACAAAGTGGTCCTAATTTTCAAAAAAAACACAACATAGCATTTGGTGTGCTCCCCCTATATAATCTATAGAGATTATTTGGAAAATCACTAGCTAACCCCTTGAAAATCTCTTCATCCCAAAACACCAAAGGGAGGTCAAGAAACTGAACACAAATTGGATCCATGGTGAATGACTTTTTGGAGGCACTAAACCCAAAAACCATTTTTTAAGGGCTAGTATTGATTTACCAAAGAGCCATTTCCCCCTATCAAGGATATTGTGGAAGCATTCTTTGCAAGTGAATGCTAAAGAAAAGAAACCTTTTGGAATATAAATAGTTTCTAGGTGGCCTTTGGTATGACATTTTTTCCCATGAAATACCTAGTAGTTTCAATGTTAGGTATTGACTCAGAAAACATGCCAACCAGGTTCATATCCATTTTATTCATGCTTTTCTCAACTAGACCATCAAGAATCACGATAGAAAACTCACCCAAGAAAGGGACATATGATACCTTAACTAGGGAGAAGGAAATTTTTCCTCTAGGTTTGGGGCCTTACCAAGAAGCCCATCTCTTTTTCTCTACCATCAGAATCAAGTGATCATTTAACTTGAGGCCTAAATATTCCTTAGTGACCACAAAATGATTAACCCCAGGTAGAAGGATAATAGAACAAGGAGAAGAGCTCTTGGGGATCCCACCATTTATCTTATCACTACAACCAACCACTTACAAGATTGGAGTGATGTCAAGAAGTCTAATAGAGTAACCAAAAAACTTATTGTGTCCTTAACCTTCTTGTTCAAAGACTATTCATCAATAGTAGTATTATCTAACTACCCACTATCATCTCCACACCCTTCTCCAATCCATTTTCCTCCCTATCACCACTGGCATGCTCACTACCTCTCTTGCTACTACTCTCACCCATTATGCATTCAATGAAGAGCTCATATTTTTTGTTTCTCATTGGAAAACAAGGATGTTATAACTTGAGGTAGGTATCAAAAATGAATTTATACTATATCCATGGGATAAACCTCACTTGATATGAATAGTGGTTTTAAAATTACTTACCCTTGGTAGAACAAGGTGTGCAATCAATTCAACTAAACTTGATGTAAACCTTTTATTTGGTTGGTATGCCACATAAAATCCCTCACTTAAAATGATATTAAAAAATAAATGGTTTTGATTCCCTTTGAGATGTTTTTTATGTAATGAAGAGGGAAAATGAATGGGTCACCTCTATTTAAATATATCTTTCCTTCTATGGGTATGTGCAGGATCATCATGGAAAAAACATGCCCTTAAGTGGCAAATTCAGAAAAATTAGAGTTAGGCAACTTGACATAAAAAATTGAATAAGTTATCTATATTATTTCAAAAATATGTAAGAATAGAATATGTAGCAAATTGAATGTAGTTTCTAAATACTAGGTTTATTTTAAAAAAATCCATTTGGTGAAAATTTGAAATTTCAATGCAGAGTACTAAAATTTTAGGGAAAAAATAAGAAGTAGGTGGCTGTCTGACCACCCTAACCACAATAAAATGATAATATTTTTTTATAATATTTTAGACATAAGTAGAGGACTCATGTCTAGATGTGATGCATATTTTTTTGTAATTTTTTCCAAGTGAATAACTAATTATGAATTTTTATTACAACTTTTAAAAAAAATATAAAAATCGTGATGTCTAACCACCTTAACTTGGTCAAAAATTCATGAAATTCAATTTTTCTTTTAATCCTATAGTATGCAAAGCATAGAATGTGATGCATGTTTTGATTCCAAAAATATGATACCATTTGAAAGCTATAGATTTTTTCAATCAACCTATCAATCAAGAATTTTGTCATAATTCAAATAGAAAATGAATAATAATTATTTATTAAATTCAAAGTAAAGAATAATTTATATTAGTGGAAAGTTGAGAATCTCCTTTAAAACCCTTTTCATTTCATCAATTTTGTAAAAAATAGTCAGCCACATACCCAACAAATACCCATCATATCGCCACTTTTTGGCCCATCATGATCCTGGACATACCCCTATTAAATAGTGGCTTAAAAGATAATAAATTCATAGGTATCCTACTCTTCATGCTACCTCATTTCATAAAACTTATGAGAGCTTGGGTCATATTCCTTATAATATTGTTATTCTTAAAGTAACTTGACATATTTGATTAAAATTTATCGTTTGGAATATTTGGCTAGAGTGAAACCAATATTTTTTCCAAGAACATGAAGGTAATTTTACATAAAAATAGCACAATATTTTAGACCAAATAAAAGAAACCATGGCTACAAAATGAAATACCTCTTATTATCTATCTCTCATTGATTAGTGGACATCTAATCTCCTTGGAGTGTGTCCATTTTTCTATACTCTCATAACTCTTTCCTCACTTATTAGAGTTAAAAATTGTGAACAAGCTTGGAAAGTGAACCCCTTCTCCACGTGTTTCACTAAAATTAGTATTAATGTCTCTTCTAAAGGTAACCTTGTCCATGGTAGAGCCTTGGATGGATTGTGAGAGTTGACGATATGTATTTTTTCTTATTTTTCTCCATGGTTGTTCTAGTCAATACCAACCTCACTGTGGAATCCAAATCACTCCTACTTTCTCTTTTTAAATACATGTGAATTAGGACTCAATAGTGTCTTTTTATATTTTTCAAGCATCTCTAGAGACCATAATTTCATGTTTCTCAATATTTTATTATTGGTTGGGTTTTCTTGTGTTTGAGATTTGATTAGTCTTTCTTTATTATTGAGAATAGTTTTCATAGGGACTATTCTAATCCATTCTATGTTTTCTTCCTTCAATCTTTGATTATATCCCTAGCTATTTGGAAATCCTTATATGTGTGTTTTATTTCATAATTCATTAAATATTTTAATTTCCAAATTAAAATTTGGTATTAACTTAAATTTAAACCTATATTTTTCATAATGTGTTTCTCTTTGTATTATATATTTGAATTAATTTATTCAATTGAAGCAAGGATACCAGCGCTTAGTGAAGTGTAGTTTATTAAGAATTTTTATCATAGTTTGTTATTCTTACCATTATGAAACATATAGATCATTATTTTCAATATTGGACTTGTGTTTATTATAAACTTTAAAAATATATGCTTATTAAATATAAATAAAATTTTTATTTTTAAAATGTTAATAATGAGAACTATACCCCTATAAAAGATTACATTTTTATGATTTTGTTTGACCCCCAAAATTATGATATAAAGTGGTAAATTCTAGCTAATAAAATTGATACATGTTTATTGGAGGGAATTATGTACCACATAGAATGTTTAAGGGAAACACTTATACATGTAGAGAATGTTAGGAAAAATGAAAATAAACTATTTTTCCTTATCTCCCCAAATTAGGACACACTATTTTATATAAATTGGTAATTGATCATGTAGCTAAGGAGTACACCAGACTATTATACTTGAACAACCCTTAGATTTTTCATAACAAGACTTAATGACCATATAACCTATATATGTTGTACCTTCCTACCATGAACACAATTAATGGTAATACCTTATGTTTTATTTTCTTAAATTCAAAAAAAACCATAAATTTAATGCTATATAAAAAAAAAAGTAAATTATGATGATGGATTAAACCTACATTGAATCTTCAATGTTAAATATCTTGATTGGTTTATTAGTTAAAATCCTTCAAAATATGATATTCTTGGTATAATTACCATGTCATCAAATTCAAATTCTACATCAATGATGAGAATATTAAATAGTTTTCCGCTTACTATCATTCCTAATACAAATACTAACCAATGTTCTCAATAACATTACATGATAACACTCCTCAAATTTATAGATAAACTAAATCACATTCAATATAAAGTATGCTGCTGAATAACTCAAATATAAACTCAAATAATATAAATACAAATTTACTCAACACAAATAATTTAGGGACCAACTAATTTTTTTTTCCATCTCATCCTTTTCCTTTATATGGGAAATGGAATATAATCCCACAAACTCTAATTAATAAAAACATGATTTTAAAATTAAAAAAATCAACCTTTATCTCCTTTCATCACATCTAGGAAAGTGGGAGAAGTTGCTCTTCCTTTTTCTTATGATTGGTTCACAAACCCCTCCTTGCATTTACTAGTCGTTGGAAATCCTTCTAATTTTTTTTTTAATACCAACACTTATGTTTCTTTTATTCTCTTAAAAAATCCTTAATTAGAGATGATTTGGATTGATTAAATATAGCCATGTATCTTGGAGCCAATGGATGAATATTATATGAATAGAAGATATAGTTAATGTCTTAAATGATTTCAATAGCATCATCTATTTGAAAATAGTATATAAAATTTTATCAATGTTAAAGAAAAATTCACAAATCAACCCATGGTTTTGTAATACCCCTCCGTGTCGGTTGTTCTGAACTTGTGTGTGAGTTTTTGTGTGTGTCTCATTGGTTACTGTGTTATTTGATTGTGTGAAAAATATAATATGTTAGTAATCATGTTTATATAATTAATTAAATCATAAGTGATTTGCTAGGTTATTTAAAATATGATTAGAAATTAAAATAATAATCAATTAAATTAAATCAAATGATTTAGAACAAATGATCAAATTAAACTAATTGTTTTGTAAAAGTATTATTTAATAATATTCTATAATAATTAATAATTCATTAGTTGTTCAAAGATCATTATTATAATAAGGAATTTAAATAGATAGGAAGCTGAAGTGTCTTAAAAGAAGAAAAGCTGTAAAGAAACATTACCTTTAGAGCATTTGGAAGTTGAAGTGAACGGGTAAATATGTAAAATAAATAATAACTTTATTCTGCTTACGGGGGAGGGAGGCAACCAGTCGGGGGAGATTGATAGTGGTATTCGAAAAAGATTTGGGAAAAACCTTGAAACAGTGGGCTGGAGAAGATGGGAAGCTAAAACTCGATACCAAGTTCATAACCGTGCCAATTGATTTCATCCAGGTTTTTTTTGTTACCTATACTTTAATTCTGTTTTGGGAAAAATGTATTAGCATTTTGTGAATTGCCTCTTGTAAGCAAACTCTCTTTGTGTTTTCCATTTGTCAATTGAAGAAATTGAGGACCAATGAGCAGATTATTTAATTCTCTTGGTCTGCGCAATGTTTCAAGCCTTTGCCAATTACCTCGTTCAGTCGAAGCTGAGAGAAATTGATGTTATTGGATACAGTGTTTAGATGAGCTCCTTCGCATAGTCTGGTAATCTAAATTTATATAATCTCCCTGATACCGTTGGCAGCCTACCACAGCTGCAGTGTTTAGACTTTGGATCGTGGACAAATTTATATAACCTCCCTGAAACCATTGGCAACCCATCTCAGCTACAACGTCAAAAATTCATTTTTCTGATATACTTGGCAACTTGTTACTGTGGCGCCATTTAGAGTAGAGGCATTGTACAGAATTAAATTGTCTCCCTGAAACCTTTAGCAACCTATCATTGTTGCAGTGCTTAAATTTCAAATAATGTCCCTGGTCCCTTAGGCAACCTGTTACAGCAACAATGTTCGAACATAAAGGTCTGTAGAGATGTAAATAGCCTTCTTGCTTCCGTTTGTAACCTGTCAAATCTGCAGAACTTGAAGTTTCCTGTCAAACAAAGTGCGTGCCTTGTCTTTGCATCGAATGCCTTGATGAATGACTTTATGTTAACTCTGTTATAAGCTTTGCGTAGGAATGTTTCTCTCACTGCATTGATGTATGTTGTGTTCATATGCTGAATGTCATTTAGATTATGATATGCTATTAGATATACTTAATTTGTAATAACAACAATTACGTTTAAAATATAAATTTATTAGATATATATATATATATATATTTATATGTTGATATTAATATGGTTACTTTTATATATCTATTTTGTTGTTTTGTAAACAACATTTTGAAGTTGTATATATAGGGAGAGATGTATATATATATGCATCTATAGTTATTGTAAGATATGTTTTAGTAATTAAGGGCAACTTCAAATGAATAAATTTCATTTAATAAAAAGATCCTATGTGGAGAGTTTTAAGCCTTTACACTATAAATATTCGATTACTTTACATAATCAAGCTTTGTAAATATATGTATTTATAAATCTAGTAGTTATGCATTAAATGAGTATCATTTTGTAATTCTTCTTTAGTCTCTCTAAACTTCATGTTGATGGAATGACTTTATTTGGATGGTCTGGGAAATTTATGTGAGCCTCCTTTATGAGTTCAATTATAGGAGTCTAAGTATGTTTAGTTGATCAAAAGTCTAGGAATGTATTGTTAGGTTATTTCATATAGGTTTCGTTTCCATGTTTATACTTTCTTGGTTAAACTCTTAATATTTCTAAAGGTAGTTGGTTACTTAAATAAAGATAAATAAAGTTAAGTTTCCTTGACATTGAAAATTGAATGAAGGTTATTTCCATTATTTGTTTAGCAAATTGTCTTAGAAGAATAAGTAATTTAGGATATTATTATTACCACAATTATTATGGTTTATTCTTTGTTAATTTATAGGTGAATATTGTTATTTTATAACCTTTAGAGGGGAATGGTAAGATTAGTGTGTAAGCTAAATAACTAGGAAATTGTGTTAAGATTGTCTCAAACATTATCATTTGAGGGTAAGATTCTTTTAATTTAATGATAATGAATATTATGGAATGTAAAAAAATATGCCTTGAGATAATTACGATATGTGATTTTAGAGTTCCTTTATTTATTTATTTTAAATTAATTCTTTTGAGCAAATGGATAAATTGTTTTGATTGGTCATTGATCATTTGAGGGTAATTTGGTGGATCCTATTTGTGGTATCCTCTTTGGAATTGCTTGGCTTTGGAGGTATTTTGATTCCTTTGGGTTCATGTCATTTTTTTTGAATGTTTTGACATACTCTTTCATTTTAACTTTTCTTGAGTTGACGTGAGTTGGTGATCTTCTTTAAGTTAAGTTGTGTTGCTATTCGTTCAACCTTACGTGGTGAATTCTTGGTTTGTTTTGAGTTGTGGGCGTCTTATTAATTGTTTTTGTGGTGGAGTATTTTGGATACTAATGCAATGCTTGGTTGTGATAAGTTTATGCTTCTTATTGAATGCAGTCTTTCCACTTTTATTATTTTAGTGAAACATTAAATTATATTGTTGTCATTTTGTCGAAGGTCTTTTGTATACCAACTGCATGAGTATCTTGTGAGGAGGAAATTGAGGTCTCCCATGGATGCCTAGTTGGTGGCTTTTGGTTTTATTAAGTAATTTCGTTGAATTAAAGGTTGATTTTCTTGTGCGTTTTCCTATTTGAGGTAACACCATTGTTGATTTGTAGATGGGTCTTGATGAATCTTCCCTTTTTATGGCTTTTCTGATTTACTCGCATATTTGAGGAAATTTTATCCTTGTGTTGGAATTATTGGAGAAATACTCATGTGGCTTCACTTTACCCTTGTTTGTGGGTTTTCATTCTTTGGCTTCCAGAGGCTTGAGATGATTGATAATTGATGTTCTCTCTCTTTATGTGCCCTTGATGTGGCAAGTGTTTTGGTTTCATGATTTTGAGCAAGGGTTGTACGGGAATTGTTGAGACTTTGATTATGTACTTGGAGCGAGATGGGTAATGCCTCGCATGCTTCTCTATTGTGATTCTTGGTTCAAATTATGATGGTACAACCCTTGGTTTTTTTTTTATGTTGTTGGGTCTCTAGGGAGAGTGGCTCCTCGTGGGGGCCGGCGCCCCGCGTAAGGGGAAGAGCACAGGAGAACCCATGAGTGAGTTGGTAATCAAGTGAAAACCTAATAATTAACTTAGGAGGGTTGGGTAGTAACATCATAATAAGATTTTAAAAAAAATGGATGCCTTGTCTTCATTAGTGCTTCCGCAGACTAATGGAAGGCTGAGAAGGCCATGGTTGGCAAGGTCGTAACCTCGTCCTCATGAGAGGTTATCGGCTCCGCATGAGCTACCCTATGGTGCCGGCGCCTCAAGTAGGAGGAAGGGCCAGGAGATCCATAGATGGGGGCCGGCGCCTCAGTTTGGAGGAAGGGCCAGGAGAACCCATGTAGGCTATGCGATGACACTCTTCCCTAGTTGCCCATTTGTTTTACTTTATTGTGTTCCTCTGGAAGTAGGTTATGGGAGTTGGTTTAGATTGTTGTTTTAAATTGATTTAAATTGATTTATGATTATTGTTTTAATCCATCTTTAGTATGTTTTGCGGTCTTGTATGATCTCATTTATATTTGATTTACAATCTTATATCTTATGATACTGTGATATGATGTTATTATATTGTTTAATTGTAATTTGAATTGTAAGTGCTTCTTGATCATTCTTTGGTTACTTGTTTATTGGTCATTGCTTTGATTTATGTGTTGGGATTTGTGACTTTAAGTTATTATATTGACTCTTGTAATCCTTGAGTTTTATGATACTTTTGTATGTCATTGAGTCCTGTGGTTCCGTGTTTGGATGTCCTTGGTTGAGGACTCTTTCTTGTTAGCTCCTAGCACAGGGGGTGGGTCTTCGGACTCACATGGTCGGGTGGAACGTGCTAAGCACCCCATTGGGTCCCCAGTCGAGGATCGAGAGGTGCGGATTGGTGCGGTTGCAGCGACTCCAGAGTTGTATCTGTCTTGGAGCCAGTTTTCATCTATTTATTTGTATCATGTTATCTTGTGTATGGTTTCCATTTATGTTTGGAAACACTTTTGTATCATTATACCTCTTGAGGATTGTACTGCAATGTAATGTTAACTCGGTGCGGTTATTGGCCATGGCAATTGTAATTCAATGTGTTAAGTTAATTATGCATATGTTGTATTTGTGTACTCAGATGGTTTCTTTTCAATGCTTTATCTTGTATGTGTTATATTTGTTAATATTTACTTTGTTAATGTTTATATCTTTGGTTCTTATTATTGTCATTGTGTGGATCTCAGTCTCGTAATGACTCCTCGTGTACCCCAAGGGATGTATGTGCTAATGAATCTACTTAAATGAAATTCATGTCAGGACTTAATGTGTATTGCATGTATGTTATGTTTACTTTTAAAAGAAAAATAAAATTGTGCAGTAATTATTGTGTTGTTGTCCTTTGGGGTTCAGAGACGACGAAGCGCAAGAATGCCATATATTATTTTACCTTCAACAAATATTAATTAATTTTATATACTTTCAAGATGGTTATATCACTTATGGATATTACTTATATGATAAATTGTGATACATATGCGTTTATGTATTCAAATATATATTTCTTACTTCAGAAGAATATTTTTATATACATTATAGATGGTTATATGGGTTTTTGAATTACATTTATGACATGGATTATGAATGTTATGGTTTGTGTATATACATAAAGAATAAAATATTTATATAAATTAGTACAAACATAGATTTATATTATCATGGATAATATTTATATTATTTATAATTTATTAAATAATGATTATATGCCTTAGAGGTTTTCATTATATGATGGATAATTAGTGCTATGGTTTAAGTAACATAATATGATTTTTTTTATTTTCAAAATATAAATATTACATATATCACTAATATCTCAATATATATAATCCTAACCCTAACCCTAAGACTACACAAAACCTAACCAGATCGCTAACTATTATATACCCCTAACCCTAATCCTAATCCTAACCTTTACCCTACCCAAAAATCTCATCCTCACCCTAACCCTAACATTTCCCCTAACTACACGATATAGCCCTAATCATCACCATAATCCCTACCCTAATCATCAACCATAACCCTAACCATAATCCTAACCCTACCCTAACCCTATTCATGATATAAATCCTTACCCTAACCATAACCCTAAATATTAAGCCTAACCAAAATCATAACCCTAACCCTAACTATTATCTTTACCCTAAACCAAACCCAAACCCTTCCCATAATTGAGTATTAATCACAAATTTAATTGAACTCTAAATCCTAAATTTATTTGAATGATAACCCTTATCATTTATAAAATCATAACCAAATTGAACCCCTACTATAATTGAACACTCAACCTAATTTAAACCCAACCCTATTTTAGCCCTACTAATAACCATATCTTTAATTCTAATTAAATCCATAGCACTAATTCTATTTATAACACTAACCATAACTATATCTCTATAATTCATAATCTTATTTTAAGACTCACCAACCTTATTTAAAAATTTAACCCTATAGGATTAAACCGCTAATTAAACACTAACCCCTAACATTATTTGAATGTTAACCATAGTTTAACTTACAACACTAACTCAAAAGATTTCCCTAATTCAAACCTAACCCTAACTAAATGTTTTTTCCCCTAATTGAACCCTATTTTACTGTGTGTATGTGTAGGATCATCATGGAAATAACATGCCCTTAAGTGGTGAAAAAATTAGAAAAACCAGAGTTAGGCAACTTGATGTAAAAATTTGAATAAGTTATCTATATTATTTCAAAAACATGTAAGAATAGAATCTATAAAAAATTTAATGTAGTTTCTAAACTAGTACTAGGTTTATTTAAAAAAATAAAAATCTATTTGGTGAAAATTTGAAATTTCAATGCAGTAGTAATTAAATTTAAGGGAAAAAATAAGAAGTAGGTATCTCATTCGATCACCCTAACTACAATAAATGATAACATTTTTTTTATAAGATTTTAAATATAAGTAGAGGACCTAAGTGTCTCGATGTGATGTATATTTTTGCAATGTAAATAATTAATTATGATTTTTTATTACAACTTTTAAAAAACTAAAACTCATATGTTTGACCACCTTAACTTGGCCAATACTTCATGAAATTCATTTTTTTAATCCTATAGTATGTGAAGCATATAATCTAATGCATGTTTCAAATTCAAATAATCGGATACCATTTGAAAGCTATAGATGTTTTTCAATCATCCATAGATCAAGACTTTAATTTGTAATTCAAATAGAAAATGAATAATAATAATTTATTAAATTCAAAGTAAAGCATAATTTATAATAGTGGAAAGCTGAGAATCTCCTCTAAAAATTATTTTTGTTTAATCAATTTTGGGTAAAAAAAGGTAGTTAACCACATACCCTACACATACCCATAATATTGCAACTTTTTGGCCCATCATGATCCTGCACATGCCCTTAACCTTTACCTTAACCCTAATTATACTTGAACCTCAACCCTAAGAAAATTTTGAACCCAACCATGTTTGAACCCTGACCATAACTTAGATTAAATTTTTATATTAAATGTACTAAAATATTTGTATTTATCTAATAATATAAAAGAATACTATTGTATAATTATATATTAATTCAAGTTATGTGTTGTTTCGCGACTGCTAATAGCATATATATCTTAAATTTAATCTATATAAATTATGCTGAGATATATCTATATTAAATTTGAATGATGAAAACTTAAAAGACCTCAATATATCTTGACATAATTTATATAGATTAAATTTAAGATATATATGCTAGTGATATTGAATGATATTATTTCAATTGTTGATATGGAAGTGATAAGTGAAATTCACATATTTTATCATAGTTCTTATTACATAAGATATCGATTCAACCTTCTTCTTTTTTGTGTGTGAAATGTGGGAATTGTTAGTAAATCAACACAAACACCAATGAGATGTATTATACTAAAGATTTGAATCAAATAAACTACACTAAATTGCAGCAAAACCAATCTTTAAAAACATTCCATTGTTCTCTATTCTCAATGATTTATTAAACCATATTGGCTCTTAGATTTTAGATGTCCACTATTGTTGTTAAAATGACAACTTGAGAAATGAGATCCTATTCAACATGCAAGCCAATTGAGTTCCTATATGAAACTATGTGAAGAAAGATATGATGGAGATTATGATCAATGGATAATGTGGCTAAACTATATGATACAAATGTTGTGATAAGATGTTAGAATGATTCTTCATATTCTCAAATGATTAGTGATATGATAATTTAAAATGAAACTATAAAAAAAAGCATGAATTAAAATGCTACTATAAAGAAAAAAATGATTCCATGTGGTTATCTCCATTGTTTCCCAAGGGAGGGTCTCCCTCCCTTGGTACTTAAGAACTTATTAATGTTGGGGAACTTTTTTGCACCAGCCTCCTCTTCCCTCAATTGCTTGAAGGATTTTCTTCCCTGGGAGTTGCCTGATGTGCCAATTTTTCCCACACCTAGATGATTTGTAGCCAATTGAGATATGCATCTGTTCTTGATGATATCCAGTGCATCATTTAGGTCAACATTCAAATTGAGGTCATCACTTGCTAATGAGGCAATCTCCTCTGCCTCTTCGAGCGCCTGATCATGGATCTTCATATGACCAGGGGACTTAGGCTAGGGAATCTACGGAGGGTTTCCCTCATTCAGTGCCTCAGAGGATTTCTCAATAGGTGCAACAATCCTCCCACCATTTGATACATCCCCCTCTTGAGATTTCTTAATTTCAGGGGCCATAGGAGAGGGCATGTGATCAACTAGAGGTAGGTCCATGGGTGATTTATTCCTCTAGACACTGTTCCTTCCAGTGGAACATTATGAATATTTATGATCCTGGGTGCCGCAATTAAGACAAAACACTTTGGAGTCTTCCACTTCTAATTCCTAGAACCAACAAACCCTTTCCACTAACATACAAACTTTCTTTGAAATGGTATCAATTGCTATGACTTTCAGCCTGGCATATTTGTAAAGCTCTCCTTCTAGAATACTCATACCAATCTCCATTAGGGTATGCAATGATCGGCGTATTTTTTCTAGACAATCACCACCCTAGTATTCCATCAGGAGATTGTAGAGCCTGATCCAAAAAGGCTGATCATACGGCTTCATTTTTATTGGATCAAACTTTTGATTCTAGGGCTACATATAGAGGGGAAAGTTGTTCATGTACCACATGTCACCCTCTGTGCACCATTTTTTTGCTTCCTCATTTGAAAAAACAACCAGAAAGAATCCTTTTGGTAGGAACCTTATCAAGACTTCTGTTTCCCAATTTTCTTTGATCTAGAATTTGATTGAGGATCTATCCAACCGACCTCCAATGAGGTGGAATATGAATGCGAAGTCCTTAAGAATGGATGAGTTCACCCTAATTTCATCTTCTACATCGATTTCCAACACTCCTTTTTCAACTTCCAAATTAGGGCACAGTTCCTCTGTCGACCCCCAACTATCCTCAGGCCATTTCTCAAACCTAACATTTCTTTCCCAATGAGAATCACTTGGCCAGCTCTTGTTCGTCCTCATTTTCATCCTTTTCTCCTCCCTCTTGATCTTTTCTCATGAATTGAAATGGTAGAATCAAAATTTTGAATTGTTCCTGTGTCAGAATAGAAGCACCAAATTTTTTTTGAGCTGTGCCCAAACCTTTCTCTCAGGCTTCTAATTCAATAGTGTCATCCCTTTTGTGGGCCAGAACATAACCATCCCCAAGATCTAGCTTTGTCTTCCAATAGATTGGGTGGCATTTATCTATCCATCTCCCATCTGCAAATACCCATTCAGGGTGGTAACCTTATTGCGATCCCAACGACACTCCCTTCACCACCTCATCCCCCCAGCATTGCTTCTTGCTAACCTCACTTCCCTAGTGCTCTACTTAATTCTTTAGTGACTCATTTTTCTTCCCTACTTCTCTTGCCTTTGCCCCTCCACTTGAATGTGAGCTTGCTCTGCTTTGCACCATAAAATTATCCTCCAAATATACTAAAATATTATTATTTATCTAATAAATGAAGGTGAACTATAATAAATTGAATTAATTAAATGGTTAAGACTATTTAAATAATTAAAGGAATTTGAACGTTAATTTATGATTAAATGAATAATATCATTTAATCATCTCACAAGTATCTTGAATAGATAATGAAAAATGTAGTCGCAGGCCTAAGCCATTTTTTCCTATATACAGTATAAAAATAAATTTATTAAAAAAAAATGTGGAAATAATTAACACTATAACATAATTTCTATTTTAGGTATAAGTTAATTACTTGAAGATCTCCACTAAACAAAAAACAAAAATAAAAAGTCGTTGTTTAAGCTCTATTTCATACACTCTAAGAAAAAAATGAAATTGTGTAATGTGTATAACTACTAAATATTCATTTATTTCTAATATGATGTGTACTTATATTGAATTATTGTATTCCATGTATTAACCTATTTCATTTCTATACAGAATATGGATTTTCAAAGTTTGGAAATTTAAAATATAGTTGATTCCCCCATAAATCATATTGAGTCTATTGGATCAAATGGGATTATTGAAACAAAGATGGATAAACTCATGAGATCAGTGAATGAATATCATACATAAATAATAAATGAAATAGAGGATGTAACGAGAAGCATATTAGAAATCAAAGACTTTGAAATGACTCAAGAAAAAGAACACTTCAACAACATATACAAGGCCTCTTTGAAGGTTTGAGGATTTCCTGAATTCATATGAGAAATGTTCTACGATGAACAGTATGAGCAAGGAAACTACAATATTATACATGATGAGTTCATAATCTACTTGAAAAAAGAATAGAAAATTAATATTAAATCCTAAATAAATATAGATATTACAAATTATGTTATCTATATATGGGGATGTGCAGGATCATCATGGAAAAAAAAGGCCCTTAAGTGGTAAAAAAATCATAAAAAATAGAGTTAGGCAACTTGACGTAAAAATTTGAATAATTTATGTATATTATTTCAAAAATATGTAAGAATAGAATCTGTAGAAAATGGAATGTAGTTTCTAAACTACTAGGTTTGTTTAAGAAAAAAAAAATCTATTTGGTGAAAATTTAAAATTTTAATGCAGTGGTACTTAAATTTCAGTGAAAACATAAGGAGTAGGTGTCTATCTGACCACCCTAACCACAATAAAATGATAATATTTTTTATAAGATTTTAGATATAAGATATGACTCATACCTGTGATGCATTTTTTTTTTTGTAATTTTTTCTAAGTAAATAATTAATTATGAATTTTTATTACAAATATATATATATTTTAAATTGTATGTCCTGACCACTAACTTGGTCAAAACTTCATGAAATTCAATTTTTCTATTTTTAACCCCTATATTATGTGAATCATAGAATGTGACATGTTTTGGATTCAAAAAATGGATATCATTTGAAAGCTATAGATGTTTTTCAATCAGCCTTAATAATCAGGATTTTAGTTGTAATTTGAATAGAAAATGAATAATAATTACTTATTAAATTAAGCAATTTTTTGGCCTATCATGATCCCGTATATACCCATATTATCAGAGATAATTTATATTTCAGATGAGCATTTTATATACTTTGTGCATGGTTATATGACTTATGCTTGTTATTTATGTTATTGGTGATTATGACTTTGTGATTTCTCTATTAAACTACATCATGGATGGTTCATCTAAACATTTTTATATACTTTATGTATGGTTAAATTTTTATTTTTATTAAGCTCCATGATATACTTTATGGTGGATTATATTGTTATGGATAATTTATTTATATTAATTATTTACAATGTATTAAGGTGAATGATGGATGGTTAGACTAAACATGTTTATATGCTTTATAAATGATTATATGGCTTATGAATTTTATTTATATGATGCATTATTAGTATTATGTTTTATAAATTAACTTAAATTTCACATGGCTTATATAATTTCATTATTTTCAAAACTATAAAATATATATATTTAACTAAATGATGATACAATGTATATATTTATATAAATTTACATAAATTGATAGTTTTCAATTATTTTATCATTTCACTAAAAAATTTAAAAAAACATTTACCGCTTAAAAAATGTTCAGTTAAATAAATATTGTTAAACCATTATTTGAGCAAATAAATAAGCTCGGTGATGATTAATTTATTTATACTGCTACCATTGAACATTCACCTTCACAATTATAAAATAATGAATAACTTCATCATATTCAATAACTTTATGAAAATATTTTAAATCAATCAAATTGAAAACATATTATGAATAGTTTTATTCTTATCATTCCTAGATACTAACCTTAATTTTATTGAATTACACTTTGAACACCAAATAATTGATACTATGGATATTTCAGAAAATGAATAATAAATCATTCTTTCAAGCCTACATGGATATGTAAACTCAAGCAATATTGTTGAAACCATTATGGATAAATGTGAAAGAGTTGTTTTGGAGCACTATAGAAATTTTTTCAAACAAATTGGAAACACCAGCTTAATGATCAAAGATGTTGATGAACTAGAAATATTGCAAATGGAAGATGTTACAGAAAGAGTAAAGAGATGTATACAAGAGTAGTTTCATTTCCAAAGTTTCTCAATCAAAGAAGTATATCATGATCAGTTTGAAATTAAAGGGCGTAATACAATTCTCATCAGTGAAGAATTTTTCATGTATTTACACCATTACAATGAAGTTTTATTTCTATATGGCCTACATCTTATTTTACCTTCAACAAATCTTATTTAATTTGATATACTTTCAAGATGGTTATATCACTTATGGATGTTACTTATATGATAAGTTATGATACTTATGCATTTATGTATTAAAATATATGTTGCTTAGTTCAGAAGAAGATTTTTATATACATTATAGATGGTTATATGGGTTTTGAATTACATTTATGACATGAATTATTAATGTTATGGTTTATGTACAAGCATAAAGAATAAACTATTTAGATAAACTAGTATAAACATTGATTTATATTGTCATGGATAATATTTATATTATTTATAATGTATTAAATAATGATTATATGCCTTATATATTTTCATTATATGATGGATAATTAGTGTTATAGTTCATGTAACATAATATGATTTTTTTTATTTTAAAAATATAAATATTACATATATCACTATTACCTCAATATATATATATATATACATATATATATATATATATATATATATATATAATTCTAACCCTAACCCTAAGCCTACCCAAAACCTAACCCCATCCCTAACTATTATATACCCATAACTCTAATCCTAATCCTAACATTGACCCTACCCAATAATCTCACCCTCACCCCAACCATAACATTGTCCCTAACTACATGATATACCCTTGATCATCACCATAATTCTTACCCTAATCAGAAACCATAAACCTAACCATAATCCTAGCCCTAATCCTAACCCTAACCCTAACCCTATTCATGATATAAATCCTTACCCTAACCATAACCCTAAATCTTAACCCTAACCATAATCATAACCCTAACTCTAACCATTATCTTAAGCCTAAACCTAACCCAAACCCTTCCCCTAATTCAACATTAATCATAAATTTAATTGAACTTTAAATCCTAAATTTATTTGAATGATAACCCTTATCATTTATAAAATCATTTAACCAAATTGAACCCCTACTATAATTGAACACTCAACCTAATTGAAACCCAACCCTATTTTAACCATACTCATAACCATATCTTTAATTCTAATTAAATCCCTAACAATAATTCTATTTATAACACTAACCATAATTATATTCTATAATTCATAATCTTATTTAAAGACTAACTCTAACCTTATTTAAAATTTAACCCTAATTAAACACTAACTCGGACATATTTTGAATGTTAACTAGTTTTTAACCTTAACACTAACTTAAAGATTTCCCGTAATTCAATGCTAACCCTAACTCAAAGTTTTTTCCATAATTGAACCCTATTTTACGGGTATGTGTAGGATCATCATGGAAAAAACAGGCCCTTAAGTCATGAAAAATTCAAAAAAATCATAGTTAGGCAACTTGATGTAAAAATTCGAATAGGTTATCTATTATTTAAAAATATGTAAGAATAGAACAGAAAACAATTTAGTTTAAAACCAGGTTTATTTTTTTTTAAAATGTATTTGGTGAAAATTCTAAAGTTTCGGCAAGAGTATCAATTCTACGAAAAAAGAAGTAGGTATCTATCAACCACCCCAACTACAATAAAATGATAATATGCTTTTTATAAGATTTGATATAATTATGACCTATGTCTCAATGTGATGCATATTTTTTTCTAATTTTATCCCAAGTGCTAAATTAATTATAATTTTTTATTACGCCTTTTAAAAAATATAAAAGTTTATGTCCACTTCAATTTGCCTCTAAAACTTCATGAAATTCATTTTTCTTAATCCTATAGTATGAAGCGACAGAGTGTGATGTATGTTCTGCATTGAAAAATGTGATACCATTTGAAAGATATACATGTTTTTCAATCAGCCTATCAATTAGGACTTTGGTCATAATTCAAATAGAAAATGAATAATAATTATTTATTAAATTCAAAGTAAAGTATAATTTATATTGGTGGAAAGCTGAGAATCTCCTTTAAAAACCCTTTTTGTTTCATCAATTTTGGGTAAAAAAAGTAGTCAACCATATACCCTATACATACCCATAATATTGTCACCTTTTAGACCATCATGATCTTACACATGCCCTTAACATTTACCCTAACCCTAATTAAAGTTGAACCTCAACCCTTATAAAAGTTTGAACCTAACCATTTTTGACCCCTAACCATAACTTATATTAAAATTTTATATTAAATGTACTAAAATATTATTATTTATCTAATAATATAATAAAATACTATTATATAATTATATATTAATTCAAGATATGTGTTGTGTTGTGACTGCTACTAGCATATATATCTTAAATTTAATCTATATAAATTACACCAAAATATATCTATATTAAATTTGAATGATGAAAACTTAAATACCTTGATATATCTCAACATAATTTATATAGATTAAATTTAAGATATATATGCTAGTGATATTGAATGGTATTATTTCAATTGTTAATATCGAAGTGATATGTGAGCTTCACATATTTTATCATAGTTCTTATTTCATATTATATGGATTCAACAAAAAAAAATAGTGTGTGTGAAATGTGGGAATTGTTAGTAAATCAACACAGACACCAATGAGACATATTATAGTAAAGATTTGAATCAAATAAAACTACTCTAAATTGTAGCAAAACAAATCTTTAAAAGTGCTCCATTGTTCTCTATTCTAAAGGATTTATTAAACCATATTGGCTCTCATATTTTAGATGTTCACTATGGTTGTTAAAATGACAACTTGAGAAACAAGATCCTATTCAACATGCAAGCCAATTAATTTCTTATATGAAACTATATAAAGAAAACTATGATGGAGGTTATGATGAATGGATAATGTGGCTAAACTATATGATATAAATGCTCTGATAAGATGTTAGAATGATTCTACATATGCTGAAATGATTAGTGATATGATACTTTAAAATGAAACTATAAAGAAAATCATGATTTAGAATGCAACTATAAAGCAAAACATGTTTCTATAATGCTAACTATGAAGCTAAACATGATTCTATATGCAACTACAAAGAAAAACATGATTCTAACTATATAATCCAAAGCTATTCCTGCATGATAAATCTACTTGAATGTAGGATTCCAAATACTATGGAAAAGGGTTGTATTTATAGGCTTTTCCAACCATCTTATGATGTGGCATTGATTGACTGTCCAGATTCAAACAAGAGGGATGAATGGTGGAGATGGAGAGAATGAAGAAGAATGTTCCCTTGACCAAAGAATGCATTCCAAATAGATGAAGGAATCCCTTGACCAAAGACAACATGCCAAATGGATGGAGAAATCAAGGGTGTGAGAAAAATACCATGTGTTTGAAAGTTTGTTGAAGGAGTGTGTGAGGAATAAGCCCTCTGTTTGAAAATTTGTTGAAGATAATTCTAATTAAAAATGAGAATTATCTAATTTCATGTGACCTTGGTGAGGTGGCATGAAAAAGTTGTAGAAATGTCTTGAATTCCTAATATGAGGTTAGTGAAAATTAATTAAATAAAATAAGCTTATGAAATTTGTTTATTTAATTAAATTAGAAGAATATGATTTTAGATTTGGAGAATTAGAAGATGTGAACTATATAAATAAATTGAGAATTTATTTATAAGTAGTTGAAATATTAATTAAATAAGTAGTATTTAATTAATTAAATGTCTTGGAAATCTTTAGGTGTATACATTTTTTATTGTTGTCATTGTATTTTTAAAATTTGATAATGCTTGTATATTGCTTAATCAGTTTATTGTCACTCATTAGTTTGCTAGCTACATATAAACTAAAAGTATACTTTGGAGTTGGGTTTAAAATACATAAGTTTTAGATGAAGTTCAGTCCTCCAACAAGTCCATTGTATTGTTCTATATTATTTATTAGTGTTCTCTTCACAAAAATGGGATACTCCTACTTTGAATCACTATATTTCAATGTTATTGTATTCTCTAGTTTCTTGCGCTTCTTTTTCTTGTTAATTATTCTTCAACTATAATGCTTTCTTCCATGGGAGGGTTATATCTACTAAGTCTAATAGGTTTTTTCAATTTTTTTCATAATATCTAGTTTTCTTAAAGATAGACCTTTCTCAAGACTTGAATTAAAATATTAATTTTTAGATTGGTGACATCATTTTATATAGTCTATTTCATATATCAATTTCCTTAACAAATACTTTTTGTTACTATCTTGAACTTGTAAAAGTAGTGATTACACTAGATGTTTAGTCAAAAACCTATATCAACCTTCAAAATAGTTAATGGTACATTAAATATTTAAGATGGTAGGATTAACATGTATGCAAGTGAGCCAATAGTAATGTTTGGCCCATTAAAGGATCTTGATTCAATGATACTGTAACTAACAATTGTGTGTTCTCAACCTAGGCCAATGATAAAATTACAATATCAAAAGGATTTTCTCAACTATAGATTAGTCATATAGCCAACAAGTGGTAAAAAAATAAACAATATGTTATCCATTCTTCTAGTGAATATCTTAGGTGTGTTAGTAAAATATCCATCTGGGAATATAAGTAAGACTCTCTAGCAAGGGATTTTTATATATCACATTTATTTTCTAGTATTCTTACTTCTAGTTCATTATAATATTCTAAAATTTCCATGTCATGTATAAAATTTATATATATTCTATATTTTTACTTGCAAGGATAGCTAGTTCCACTATTATAGAAATAGAATCTTGTGCATCCAAGTAAGGTTTAAATAAAAAAAACTAAATATGTATTATGATGTAGTACAATAATTAAGAATCATATGAGATTTCCAATTGTTGTAGCCTACACATATACAAATCTATTAAAGCTATTAAGAATTTAAATCCAACAAATGAATTAACATAGATTCATGAACAATACTATGTTCCTATTATCAAATCTTCAAAACTTACAATAACAACTTCAAAGAATAATAAAATTAAATAGAACTCAACTACAGTTAATATTTTTACACTCAAGCTCTAAAAATAAGATTCAATAACCCTAAAATCAGCTATAATAGCAGCATATGAAGCCATAATTTCTTGATGCTTCTCTCTTGGGAATCCCAAGCAGGCTTCACTGGTAACTTCTCTTCAAACCCTTCAGTTTTCTTGCATTTTATTTTGTTGTTCCTCTTTCTTTAGTATTAATTTTTCATTCAACAACATATTTCCCTCATTTCTCCTACATGGGAATTACCATATCCCCCTCATTCAAGTTCTGACTAACCTCTTCAATTCTTTTCCAAGCTTGTCATTTTACCATTTCATTCAACTACCTCCTCATCCTATTATCCAGATTCTTGCACTCCCCAATTAATGTAAAATTCAAAGATGAGATTGAAGATTCCATAAATGGCCTTCTATAGCCTATGTGTGGGGTTTTATGTAACATCCCATTTTCATTAAATGCTAAATCCCAATGGCTTCATCTTCAAATTCAAATAAAATTCACATTCAATCAAGATGACTTCAATTTGGAGCAGCTAGAGGGGAAATAAAATTATTAAAGAATCAAGTATGCAAGAAAAGATAACAAAGCACAACCAACAAGAAGAAAACATAAAAAAATAGTATGTAGGATTTCTTTTGCACCTGGATGTTCTTGCATCAAACACCCAAAGTAAGAGAAATCTTACATGAGTTGGTACTCATGAACGTTTGAAGATCTTGTGCTTGTTTTTCATCCATCGTTCTTCCTTGTTTACTTAAAAAATTTCTTATACCTCCCCCTTGCACTCAACTGTGCTATTTTTTTTAATATATCTATGTCCTCCCAAGGACCAACCACTCTCTCAACTTCAAAATTGCATTCTTCAATATATCTCTTCATCTTTTCTACATGGAAATCAACATCAATATTTTATTTTCAAAACTCATAGGAAGGACATAATGCCTCTATTTTTTTGATATTATATTCTTTTCCCATGCATGCAACTTTAATTTTCTTCCCTTTTGTGCCTTAAACAAGACTTATACCATCTAAAATCTATGTATTCTCCTCTTTGTCTTGTTTATCCTCTTGATTTCTCCATTATTTCCTTATGTTTCTCATTTTCTCTTGTTTTCTTTAACTACAATTTTGTGTGTTGCCCCAAATGTTCTTCTTTCCACAACCTTCCCATCATAGGGTTGTAATAATGTATTTTCGCATCTTTACTCTCACCTTAATCTCTTTATTATATGGGAGATATCTAATTCTTCTCCTTCTTCTAGGTAGCATTTTATCCAATCTTCTTCATACCATTCATCTACCACTTTACCACTATCACATAACTTATTTTCACATTTTGTTTTAGCCATTTAAATATTTTTGCTCGGCTTCATCTCTACCACATCCCATCTAGCCTTTATCTTCTATAATTCTTCAATAATAAATTTATCAAACCTCTTGTGTTTCCACTCTTCCCGTGGTAAAATAATCACAAGTCTTCTCATTTTCCATTCTGTGCTCTTCTTCAAAGACATTTTCAGAAACTCATAAGTTTGTTTCTAGTACAATTCCTCCTTGCAACAATCTTTCTCACTTCAGGGTATCAACTCTCTACAATCACAAATTCTCCCTACAACAAACTCACTTTTTCTTATCATCTACCAAAAAGATGGTTTCTCAAAGATATACCTCTCTCTTGTACACCTTCTACATAGGCTTAACCTCTCCTAGATGATAAAAACTTCAACTTACTTCAACTCTTCCAACCAATAAACCTGCTCGGATATTTAAAAAAATTCTTTAAGGCTAATATCTTTAACAAACTAAAAAAAATTCTTTAAAAAAATTTGAATCCTCACACATTCCAACAAATAAAATTCTTCAATTTACACTCAACATGTATCAAAAAAATAAATATAATATTTTCACTAACTATTGAAATACTTCTTAGAAAATCTTCCTGCTCAAATACCATTTGATGTAGTACAATAGTAGAGAATCCTATGGGACTATCAGTTTTTGCATCCCACACACACACAAATCTGTTGGAGCTATTAAGAATTCAAATTTGGCACATTAATTAAGATAGATTCAGGAATAAATAAAGTTAGATATGAGTGATGGGAGTGAGCGAGAAAGGGATTGAAGGGGGTTTATTGAAAATTATAGATGAGGTTCAGGCAATGGTGGGGTTGATTCAAAGGACGTTGATGGGTTTTCTTGGTTCCTTTATGGCCTTTTTTCTGGAATGCAACTTGTTGGCATCCTAGGTGATATTCTATTTTCCTTCTCCTTGCTTTGCACGTGTTGGTCTTCATGTTACTGAGCTTGGTGTGATTATTTTGGTCCCTTCCTTTATTTGGAAGAGCTGCTTGGTTTAGCTAAGGAATGGATCTTCTCTGGTGGTTTCTTTTATTTATCACCATTGGATTTCCCCTTGTTCTCTACACCTTTTTGGGGTCTTTTTTGGATGTTTTATAGGTGATGCTATTGGGGAAATTGCACAGGCTTCTCCCTACTTGGTCCTAGATTTTTATTTGTTATTTCTTACCATGTCCCTTACTTGTCTTTCTATTTGGAAATCGGTGTCCACTTTCACCTTTGTTGTTGTTAGTTTAGCAATGGAGAGGCTCTTCTTAGATGCTCCTGCCAAGGCCTTCAAACTGGCTTAGCATTGGGGGATTGATTTGGCTTGGTGCTTGGGGTTTGAATGGTCTCCTTACATGCCTTTTCTTGTCCTTGGTGTCTTTGGCCCTTTCCTTTATTGCTTGGGGTCAGTTGTTCCTTTTTTTTTCCTACTACCTTTTTCACCCGTGTGGTAGTTTTTGGGTTCTTGGTCTTTCACTCTACCCTATTTTCTCTAGGTCTCCTATTCTCTAGATTTTGTCTCTAGGTGGCAGTACTCCTGCTCCTCTGTTCTTCAAAGAATGGCTCCTTGAGGTTTGTATTTTTTTTGCAGACTTCCTTTGTTTTTTTGTTCCCTTTCTCTTGTGTTACAAGAAGGGTGGTGTGTCTAATTATGTTGTTGTATCCATTCAGAAGATTTTTTATTGTTCTTTGTTGGCTCTATGCCCAAAATCTTTGTCAATTTCCCCTTTTGAGGTGGGGTCTTTTTCTTTTGGTGGAGTTTTCTAATGGTGTGGCTTGGTTTTGTGCTAGAAAATATAGATTTGTTTTCTTGTTTCTCAAGGGATTTGTTCTTTTCCTTTCTATTCTTTTCTCTCTCCTTTACAATCTACTTTGTCTAGTTCTCCTATTGTGCTGGAGACTTACTCTATGGTCTTGATGGGAGTTTCTCTTTCCTCTAGTTGGATTTCTTTATTGCAACTCCTTTTAAAGTTGAGTGTGCCCTTGTGGAGGTGGTACCTAGGTTTTCTAGTAAGATGGTCTAATTGTGGAAAGGGAATCCTTACTTTCCCTTTAGTTTATGTTGTGCTCAAAGCTAGAAATTTTGGAATTGTTGCTTGGAAGTTGAAGGCCTTTGTTCAATGTTTTATGTTGGAGGCTTTTGTAGGGTGATGTTGTTTGGGTGGGTACCTTGATGTTGATTCCTATGTCTCTTTGTACCTGACTTCTATTTATCAATTTTATGCTTCAGTAAAAAACATGGCCTTTTTATCAGTTTTATGCTCTGGTGAAAATAATTGTTGGGGTGTTGTTTTTATTTGGCTCACTTTTGGTGAGCCATTTTTCATGCTAACTCACTTTTTGTGATTCACCTCTCTCTACCTCTATGGATGCTCTATAATAGTTACTAGATATTCCAATTTTAACCAAATCAAGGCATAGATTTAGGAGCATTACTATGTTCGTATTATCAAATCATCAAAATTTTACAACAAATTCAAGGAGAAATAAAATTAAATAGAGCTTAACTATGTAGGTGTAGAACCAAGATTCCCAACCTACACAAACACAACAAACAATCAATAGATTAGATCAAATGAAAGGTGAGAACCATGATTCCTCGAGAGATCTATTTGAATGCAAAAGAAAAGGAATGATAAGAAGAACACAACAAACTTAAAACAAAGATATCAAATCCTATTCCAACACAAAGCAAACTCTTAATCTCTTGAGGGAGTTGGTGCCAATTTCATGTGAAAATTGGCCCTTTCCCAACTCCAATGATGTGATGAAGAGTGATCCACTTGATGAAGACCTCCAATGTGCTCCAAGATAAAAATCTACATAACCTAGCTAAGATTGGATGAAATTGGATGAAAATTGCTATGAATTTGAGTATAGTAAGTTTACTCAAGTTGTGGATGATCAAATGAGAAAGAAAGCCTCTTATTTATAGAATATCAAGTTGAAGAGATGTACAAAATGGAGCAATGTGGGACTAAGAATCAAAAAATGGCAAGGTGCCACTTGTCAACATGTGAATGGATGAAGGATGTGCAAGTTTTGAAGAATGTGTCAATAAATGCAATATTTGAAATTTGAAATTTTGAAAATTTTGAAATGACAAGGTGGAGGGAGAGTCAAATGGAGTAATGGGCACTTGGATCAATGCAAAAGAACATGTAAGATAAAATAAATTCCTTGTTTGAAGGGACAAGTAAACTTGGATTTTGAATTCAAATTTGAGGAATATTCCTTTAATAGTATTCCTTTTGAGAGAAAATAGAGATTTAATAAATGGATTAAATCTATTTTCATGTGCAAGTGGAAAAAGCTAGAGGATGGGACATGCGAAGAGATTAAATTAATCAAGGTTAATTAATTTAATGGGATATCAAAATGATGTGACATATTGATTTATATTTATGGATTGATTTAAGTCAAATATGAGAAGAATATGATTTCAAGATTAATTAAATAAAGGTTTTTGTTTTATTTAATCAAGGAGATGAAGTTAGATTAAACTAAATAAGGTTTTAATTTATTTAATTTAATGGATGGACTTTAGAGATTTAATCAAATAAAATTGATTATTTAATTAAATAGGGATAATTAGATTAGACTGATTGATTTAATTACAAGAAATAATGACTTAATTAGATAAATGATTTGTTTAATTAAGAGAGGAACATTGATGAATTTAATCAAATAAAGGTATTTAATTAAATGGTTAGACCGATGGATGATTTAGGATGAAACAGTTTTAGTGAAATTGGGATCAGGTGTGATTGGTATATTTTCCATGTGTACATTTTGCCCCTCTTTGAAGGAATGTACTTGCTATGTTGATTCAAAGGATAAAGTGTCTTGATCAAAATTCGAAAATTCTCTAATTTTTTTGGATGCCCCACTACTATCATGCAGCGAATGAAGAATTATAGTGGTATATTGTCCCCTCGAGAGATCAATTGAAAAGCTTCAATTCGAGGGTCGATCTCGCGATAAAGAAGTTCAAGATTAGTTCAGCTCAAATGTTTGATGTAGACATATTTGATGATGTAGATAGTCATTGGCCATAGGTAGCCTCATGCCTATTTTGATATATTACACACACTTGATGTTGATTTGTACCAAGAAAGTTACATTATTGATGATATAAATGAGATGATTATGATGTTTATATGTAATGGACGATATGATGATGCATGGATGATATGGATGAACATGATATGATATGATGATTCTTGTATGATTATGTAAATGGATGATAAATGTATGGTTTATGAGATGCTTAGAATAACCAATCTATATTATGCAATGATGAAATGCCATGCATGCAAGATGATCAATGTTTCTTATATGATATGATATGATATGTAGATGGTTTGTGGATGTAGGATGGATGCATTAGTGATGATTTATGATTAATTGTCATGGTACCATGTTAGCAAAAAAAGAAAGAGATAGAAGAAAGAAGAGATTCCAACAAGACATGAGATGATGATTATGATGATTACTTGTCGAGGAGTCAGGATTTTCAAAGGGCTAATTACCTTATGTTTGATAACACACATAGGCACGATGCATCAGGGTATAAAGAACTAGGATGGCATTGCACCTAGTGCGATGGACTTTGACTCGACAAACAAATAGGAGTATTCTTCTTTATGATTGACATACAAAAACCTTGCTAGGATGCACCTAACAAAGCAAGTATTCACCAAGTTATATTACAAGAACATCCAACAAGCACAATGAACAAAAAGTTAATGATTGTTTCCCCATTCCTTTCTCTCTAAACCATTTTGATTAGACATCATCGAGAGGTCATTGGAATGAGTGCAATAAGATAAATAAAAAGAAAAGATCAAGCACACAAACACGTCAATGTTCTTCATACCTCTAGCCAAGGGGATGTGTTTTGTTTAGGATAAGAATCCAAAGTGATATCCAAAATGATGCCCATTGTCAGAATGATATATCCTAGGACATGCATTGTATAGGATGATGATGAGTTGATAAGTTGTTTGAAAGGCTATTGATACAAGGTTGATTGACATGTTTGAAAATGATCAGGATTTTGATTTTCCATTTGAAAGTTT
>VDFB02271358.1:52357851-52405434 GCA_007258455.2 Sequoia sempervirens
TGATGAAGAACAGCTCATAAGATTCCACTCTCACCCCGTTCAGCTAAGTTATCAATGATTTTTTATTCAAGGTATTGACGGTGGTTTAAATTTGATGCCCGACATTCCTCATTGGGAATTGTTTTAATGATAAAATACTTAGTTTGGAATAAGTTGTAATGATAAAGTAGTTTGTAATAAGTTGTCCAAATATTAAGAAATAGAATGAGAGAAAATTAGATATCTTAAATAGATCTGTGAGAAATATTTTTGCATGTTTTGGTATTTTTAAGTAGATATATTACAGATAATTTTTTATTTATAATTTTAATAAATTATTTACTTTATATCAAAATAAATAGTCATGTCAATAATGTCAAAGTTTTATCAAAATAAATTATTTTAATAATTTTATATTTATTTTATTTGTTGAAATATATTTTATTATTATCTTAAAAGATTTTTTATAATATTTAAAAATAAAAAATATATATTATTTAAATAAGAAATATTAATTTAAACTATTTAAAATAAATTGATAGAAAAAACTAAATAGAAACCAAAATTATTGTATTTCTCTTTAGAATTAATTTCTTAATGCAATAAAACATTTCAATATAAAACCTAACTTGTAACTATAATTAAAATAAATTGAAAAAACCTAATTTAATTTTATTATTGTTTTATCCCTCAACTCTAGTTTTTATTTTTTATTTTCGCCTCATTCTATAATCTTTTATTGGTTTTTTTCTTTCTACTAGTAAGAAATTGTATTTATCTATTTATCTTCTTCTTCGTATAATTTATATTTTGATATTTTAATATATTAGTAATAATATTTTTTACTTTATAAAAATATATCTTTATGAACTATTTATATTTTTAATAATATTATTAATAAAAGGGTTAATCTTATAGTGCTATGGTAAAGTGGTGGTGTTGTTGTGGCCACCAAATAAAACTATCCCCTAACACTTGTCTATCACATATAGAAATGTATCTTAATATGGTTCTTTACATTCTTCTTTTCAACATGTTTAATTATTTTTAAGCTCATGTTTCATGTTAAAATTTACAATTTATTTAACTTAAATTATTTTTTATATTCATAAAAAACACTCAACATAAACTAATTAAGATTACAAATAAAATTAGTTATTGCAAATTATATTAAAAAAATATATACATATTTTAATATGTTTTTTAATTTTCTTTTCTATTTTTGTCTATTTTTTATCTTAGAAAAATAAAATTAATTTAAAAAATCTAAAATACTAGAATTACAACATCATAAAGGAAAGTACGTCCTACTAGTGTCACTTGTGTGTGTGTGTTTACGAGAAAAAAGACAGTTTGAAACAAATAATTTTTAATTTTTTTTGTATTTTCATATATTTATATTTATTATTAATTATTAATAGTATATTTATTATTATATTAAATACTTTGACATGTAAATGGTTGTCAAATTCAAGACAAAATTTAATAATTTTTGTTAACACTCTTAAGTAATTACACTCCACCCCTTTTTACTATAAGAATAATAAATAATATATTTTAAAAAATTAGAAGAAATAAATGATAAAAATAAGTATTGTAAGAGAATTGTAATGAATAAATGTTAAAGGTAAAAAATAATAATGTAGAAGGGAAATAAAAAAAAGAAAGTTGATTATACTAAATTGCAATAAGTATGAGGGGAAATGTGTGAGAGAAAGGATGAATAATAAAGAAAAATTAAAAGGTGAAAATGAGAGATTGTATGGTAAAATAAGGATAAATTTTATAAGTAGGCATATTTGAGATGGAGTAGTATTAAAATGGGTGACCATCCAAGAAGTCTCAATGTTTTATCTTTATAAGCGTCACCTAAATGTTATGAATGCTAAGTTGATCATGTATACATGTAATAGATGCACTGCTACTCCTAAAATATATATCAATAAATTTGATGCAAAAATACATAATTAATACATATATCTTAAGTATATACATCCATCTTAAAGATAGTGAGAAATATGAGTTTCTATTTCTTCTTAAGTTGAGAATTATTTTATTTTTTATTTGCATTGTTTACTTTTTTTAATTGTTATTTTATTCTTATATGTAATATTTAATTTTATTTTTGGATAAATTATCATTCATTATGTTTATAACTTTTTTTTGTTTTATTTTGAAAAGTATAATAAATTTTATATATTTATATGTTATATTGTAATAGTTTTATCTTTGTAGACATTAATATATATTTTAAAATTTTGATATCTTTATATTTAAAAAAAAAATAATAATTAGTTTATAATATATAAAAAAAAATTATTGTTAACAAAGTAAAATAAAATATACATTTATTTTATTTCTATATTTAATTATGTAGATCACATTTTTTTATTTTTTATTTTTAAATATTATATATTATATTTTGATATAGATATGAATGACATAAAATTTGTACTTTAATATCATTGAAAATCTTTTAATAAAACATAATATAAACAAGAGCTGCAAGGCAGCCAAGTTCCTGCCAAATAGTAATAGAATTGTTATGCTTTAATTAGTTGTGTTTGATAAATTTTTGCAATGTCACAAATGATATGCACCTGCTTGGTGGAAGGCGCATCTACTTGGTGACAAAGCTTGTGATAGAATTAGACCTAACGACAGGGCACATAGCACTTTACAATCTTGATTTTAGGATTCAAATAACTAATGGACATAGAAAATAAGTAAGTACAAACCAAGCAACAATATAGCCCCATGCTCAACACAGAAACACAAACAAGAATAACTCAAATATTCAACAAATAAATTTCAATGGAGGGGAACAAGGGCAGAGAGAGCTAGAGTTCCAAACAAGGACCCTCAACTCTAGTTCTAGCTTAACACACAAGCCAATTGGACTAAAAAATCAAATAACCAAAGCCCACTAGGGTAAAGTAGTTACAAAGATTTTATCACATCGCAGTAAATACATGTCCCCTAAAAGACACTAAAGATATAAAAGTTACTAAGTACAACATCTATAAGTTCTTAGGCCAATTACCCCGAGTTGGAGTTGTAAGGCTTATCATGTTCATTAGATCTCAGTATCTTTATTATTTAATTTGTACCAGGAAGATTTTTTGGGTTGAGGCATTCCATTCTCAGTAATATGAGGACCAAGTGTGTTGTACATCTTGCAAGTCTTACTTATAATGTTGGAATATTATTGTAATGTTGGCACACTAGTTAAACATGGTAACATTCTAATGTTGTTTGCAGATGGTCCCCTTCAGGACTCAAAAATTATTGAATTTAAGAGTGTTGAAAAGGATGAGCCCATCTTGGAGAAGCTAGAGTGAATGTTGAGCTTCTCCTGCAAAGTTTGACATTTGGATTTGTAAGATGAGTACAATTCATGTGTAACTCTTGTTTGCATGTTGAGCAATGAACATGTGTCAATTGGACCCATCAATGGTTTTGAATACCACTTGGTAGTTTTCCTAGAGCCAAAATTTTATGGATAAAACGCTAGGGTGAATAATCTTATATATAAAGGCTTGGAGAATTTTAAGGTGCTGATTACTTTCTCCAAGGGTAAAGAGTTTGCTGCAACATCAGATTGTTGAGTTTTTTCCTTGCATTTGATATCTATTTTGTACAACATATGGATATGTATGGAATGTTTGCTATTTTTTTTTTCTTAAAGTACATTTTGGGATAATGGGTGTAAATGTTTTGAATAGTTTTAAAATTGTTACAATATTCAACATGGTAAATAATATTCTATTACTTCTAAAGTAAATTAAATATTTATCTTTTGCAATGTTAAAGTACATTTTTTCTGAAGAAAAGTATTTAGTAATATATAGGTATCTTAGATAAATCTATGTTAAAGTATGGAAGCAATAAATATAGTAAAAAAAATAGATCATACATTTTATTTGTATTTTATTATTTTAAATAAAAACAAATTATTTATTTACTTTAAATTTTATATAGATATCTTACATATCTTAAATATCTATCTAAAAAGACATAAATAGATTATACTATTATTTATTTTTAAATGAAGATAAATTGTTTATTTATTTTATATTTAGTATATATCTATCTAAAATACATCAATATATCAATTTGGAGGTGTCATTATTTCTACTTTTATAAGTGAAATAAATATTAAATATTAATATCTATGTATAGACAAGTCAATAAATGGGAAAATAACATATAGTTATTTATTCACTTAATAGTAAACTGTTTTTTTACTTTATAAAAATATGGATATAAATTTTGCTTTTAATAACGTAAAAGATAGGTAGATGTATTTAATGAAAATTAGTTATTAATATTTATAGACTAGTATACCTATAAATTTTATTTCTACAACCATATTAGCTACCAACTTATAAATTTTATTTTTACTTTCATAAATGAAATAAATTGTGTATCAAATTTATATTTATTATAGATTTATTAGATATATTAATATCTATGTATAGAAAAGTGAATAAATGGGAGAACAACATATAGTTATTTATTCACTTAAAGTAAACTATTTTTTTACTATATAAAAACATGAACATAAATTTTGATTTTAATCATGTAAGAGCATTTAATAAAAATAAAATTTAATATTTATAGACTAATCTACCTATTATTAGAAAAAATAATGTAAAAGATGTCTCAAACACCAATTTTATTTAAAGAATAACTTTAATAAACAAGTAAATATATATATTTTTATTATGGTTGGCAAAAAATTTTGTGAAATGGAAGTAATGGAAGTAATGGAAGTAATGGAAGCACATTAATCGCTTATATTGGGTGAAATTTGTCTACCAATTAGATTGAAGAGAATTGAATTTTGAAATATGTTTTGTTATATAATTGGCAATAATAGATAACAAAAATCAAATAGAAAAAATGTTTGAGCTCTCATTGGTTAAAAAGAGAATTATTAATAACTAGTTAAGATGTGGTCATCCTATAGTAAATATCAACAAACACTACAAATTTTGCTACCATAAAAAAATGATAATAAAGAAATTAAAGAAATTAAAATCAAATAGAATATGTAAATATAAGAAGAGAAGAAATAAGTCAGAAAGAAAAATAAGTCAATTTAATAATAAAGATTTCATATAGAACTCGGATTTCATTGACAAAGAAATAGAGAGATAAATCTAAAAAGAAGAGAGAAATATAATGGAATCATTGATAAAGAAAATTAAAAGTCAAAATATATATATAATATATAATAGAATAAAATTTGAGAAAAAAAATAAAAATAAAAAATAAAAAATAAAGTACATTGAGAATCAGAAATATATCTAAAAATATATAATCAGATTTTCACAATCCTGAAGTAGGGCAATATTTAATTATCCCCTCTCAAAATCCCCCATATAATAATTAGTACTTGAATTGTATTTCATAAGGAAAAGTAATATAATAAAGTAGGTTGAACTTTATCAATGCTGACACATGTTTGACTGACAAAACGACACCTGGTCAGCCAAGACGAGAGAAAGCAGTTGGCGGTGAGGAAGGAAGAGGAGAGAATAAGGGACACGGACAGCGTAAACAGTAGAAGATAGATCGGATTCTCTGTGAGTGGGAGACAAGGTCGGCAGGAATCCCGGAAAAATGGATCCTCTTAGAAAACATTAAATTTGAGGAATGTTATAGAAAGCACATTAATTAGTTAGTCCGTAGTCTAGAGCCTTGCGCCCTGCGCAAATAACATAATCTCCACAACCTCTGCAACAAACAATAATTTTTTTTTCTTAATTAAATTAACAAAGAAAATGATGGCAGCGTGCGCCTTGGAATTTGTTCCCAAACGAAACAAACTTATTTTTTGGAGTTTCCTTTTATTTTGTCCAAAGCTTTGTATATTGGAATCAAAGTCTTAGGAATTTCTTTAAGAGTCATAGTTGTAGAGGAAGAGAATCCTCTTTATCTAAGATAATTAAATAAATGTTAATATTATTTACATAATTATGTGGCGAGGTGTGATTTTGGTGATATTTTGGTGATGTCATCATGCTAACAATGTTTTTAACGAGTCAACATATATATTTTAAAGAAAATTAAAATTATAAAATAACTCTTAAGTAAATAAAATAATTTGGGGTGGGGGTTCTCACTTGATTGGCTAAAACATTTTGTTGTAGGTAAGTGGTCACGAGATCTAGTCTCCTCTTGTCCCCATGGTACCGGAGGGCATGTCACGACAACGTCACCTGTCATGTGAAAAAAGTTTACTAGGTGCACTGCAATCCATAGGGGGCTACTTGATTCCTTAGTCTAAAAAAATAATAATAAATAAAATAATATATTTTATTTTATTTGTGTTTATTAAGAGTTATTTTATTTTATTTAGTTAGGTGTTATTTTAGAGTATGCAAGTTTTTATATTAAACTTGTTTTCAAGTCGATGTTTTGGATCATACTCAGTGATCCATCATCAAGAAGAGGAATATGTGGAATCGTATTACAAATGAAGTTTTAAAAAGGGAGGGGAAGTGAGATGAGAAAAAAGAATTAAAAATTTCAAAAATAAAATTATGAAAATGTATATTTAATTAAAACTAAACATTTAATATCATTAATTGAAATGATATGTTTATGGAAAGGGTTTGATGTGTTGAGAACCAAATTGACTATATAAGATAAATATAAGAACATATGAAACTATAACAAAAAGAATGGGTAAGAACAAGTTAAAGTTTTACTTTGATGTCATTTTCCAAATTGTTGTTTTGTGTTCTCAATTGCAGGGGGTGTCTAAATAAAAGGTGAAGATCAACAACCACTTGGATAAGATAAAGTATCAAATGTAACTAAATGAAAAAGACACTTTATGCTCTAAAGAGTTATAATGTATGTTAAAATTCAGAATTTAATGCTGTTGTTTTGTAATGTATTTGACTAGTATGGTGAGGGGTTCTTCTCACCTCAATCCCATTGTGGGTTGTATTGTATTGTATTGTTGGAGATTCTATAATTTTGTTTATTCATTTAACAACCTATTGATTGCTCCTCTATTTATAGTTTTTCTTGCTTTGCTTCAATATATATATAAAAAAAGAACAAGTTTGACAATGCTTAAATAGACAAGAAGAAATAAATAGTAAAATTTGATAAGGGTAGGATCATGTGTAAGAACAAGATTTAAGGGTTTATAAGGAGAACAATGATGAAGTTAGATACAAAAAGATATGAAAAATCATTATATATATTGAAAGTTAGTTCTATTTAAAAAGATAAAAGTAAATGAATAAATTCTAGAAGAACGTGTATGTAGTTATATATGTGTATATTTGAAAGAACATGATCTTATAAAAAAAAGAAAGGTTGAAAGCATGTACACACATGCACACACATGTATATATACATATACATGTGTGTGTGTTTGTATATATATATATATGTATGTATGGGTGTATGTTTATCAACATTTAAGAATTAAATTAGGAGAATTTGTTGCTAAGAGGATAGAAGGAGAAAAGAGAAAGGAGCTAAGGGTTGAAGAGATGATCAATAAAGGAGGGTAAGTGCACCAAGATGGTTCCCAAAAAGGGGGCTTAAGCGGCCACTTTTTTCTGAAATAAGGAAATGCTGACCTTGGACATGAAATTGAGGATAGTTACACTCAAAATTTTGAGATAGAAAAAAAAAAAAGGATCAAAGTGCTCCGAGTCTACTTTCTAAACTACTAATTTATTTTGAAAATGGTTGAGATTAAGGGGTTCAAAGAGGGATGTACACAAATTGGTGTTGTTTTTGTCAGAAAAACATAACATAGCAACTCTTGTATGACCTGAGCACGGTGAATTTTTTTGTAGTATTTTTAAAAATTGCTACAGTCAAAAGTTAGCTAACAGTATCTAGTTGATGCACAATTTTTGATAATTTTTAATAAATAATTGATTTTTTACTAATTTTCTAAGTGGGCACTTCACGAAAAGTAGAATTTTGGCCCGTGCTTCTACAAATTTTGGAAAATAATTGATTTTTTTATTTTATTTTAAATTTGTAGAATGGAGTCTAGTTTCTAAAAATGTAATTTATTTGAAATTTTGATGAAAGGTTAATTTATAACAAAAAAAACACCAAACACTGCTTTTTGGCAAAAAACAAACATACAAACAAAAGAAATTATGGATGAAAGGTTTAACATTGTGAAAAAGTGAAAAAAATTACATCGTTGGATAGCTAAGAGAGAACCTAACATTACCCATGTTTTCGATTTTTTTGATATTAAACTAGATGCAATCTTGATGGTGAGCACGAACCCAATTATGTGAAAAATTGTAGAATTTGCAAAAACATGTCTCTGGCCTTGTTGGGAATGCCCTCCAAGCCTTTGGGTTGGTATTCCAAGGCAAAAAAATTCACTTTTTTCTTTGTTTTTAACACGAAATAATGCGAGCACGTTATAACGCGAGCGCGTTTTTAAAAAAAAATTCAAAAGTGGCCAGAAAATTGGTACCCAACTTCATGCCCCCACCTAGGAGAAAAGATGCAAATTGAGCTTCAATCTAGCCAAAAAGAGAACAAGTCAACGTGGAATGTTGCCACATAACTATATACATATATGGATACATATACTTCTAAGAAGTAGCATTACCAAAGGGTTATAAATGTGAAAAGACCCAAATAAATGAGGGGAAGGGAAAGAAGGCTAGTGATATGAGAAGAAAATCCCATAAGAGAAAGGTGGAGGGTTTAGTAAGGGAGAAAAGGGAAAGAAGGCAAAAGATAAGGGAGAGATGGCATGTGAGCATAGAAAGTGATGCAAGCAAATGCAAGCATCACAACCCTAATTGTGACCTAATCTTAAATTTTGTAATAGCATACTTGTATATATACTCATCTAAATATGAAACCTAACAGTAACTATCATAATGTTTGGCCCTAAATTACTGCAATGATATCCTTGCATATTTATTTTTCTTGGATATAAAATCAACTGCTTTGTCTAGTTGTTAAAAGTAACCATTGGGTGGGTGCAAAAAGATGGGGGGCCAAATTGTGGCCAAAATTTAAAAAAATATTTGATAGGCTATAACACAAGTGCATTATAACGTGCTCTCATTATGGCTTGTTGTGACCGAGCCTAAGGCTCAGCCACATCAAGCCTATAATGTGCTCTTGTTATAACGCGAGTGCAATATAATTTATTAAAACAAAAAAAAATTGAATCGAATTCATTTTTATGTTGATTATTTTTTCTGCTATCTACAGCCAAAAACCCTTCTCTTATGCACTCGCTTTCTAGGAGGAGATAATCTTGCATTTTTTTCATCAAATTATTACTATTTCATCACCAGGGTGTTGCCACGTCTACAAGGAGGTCGAATAAGTAAGGATTGTTTTTTTGTTGTTGTGAATTTGTTAGTTTTAGGTTGTTTTTGATATTCATTTGTTGAATTTGTAGGAAATGATAATGATCCTGAAAACCCACTTGTAAACCCTCTTGAAAATCCTCAACAACTGGAGCAACAAGAACATGAACAAAATCCTCAAGTTCAACAACCATAACAACAATCTTCTCCACCAATTCCTTAACATCCTCCTGGCACTCAACAAAATATAATGGGGGTAATTGAAAACAATAAAAAATAGATTGAGGAGTTAATCACGAGGTTGGACGATCTAGTAAGTTCAACCATGGAAAGAAGAACATTTGCTAGTTCACTTAAAGAAATGTTAAAACATGTAGATGAAATCAACAAACAATAAGTGGTTGGGAAGATAGGAGGCAAGCGACAAAGAATTTTTATGTAGTTAAATTATCATATAAAGAAGAAAAAGATGAAAAAATTGCAAAATATCAATTGTGCTCATTATTCACCGACCCACACACAAACCAAAATCTTGACCTTAATGCAAAGAGGTTTCCTATCCATTGGTGCTACCTCCAAGGGATCAAGAACTATTTTTGGGATAGGTGATACATGGTTTTTGACTACCCATCATGCAACAATTGCAAAGTCCCACAATATTTCTTAAGGAAACTCTATCGTGAGTTCATCCTGAACAAAATCCCCAATTATTTTGTTATGAGGGACTTCCAGGGGAGAGGTGGGGGGTCGGCACAAGATAGACCCAATGCATGATAGGATCCTAGGTGGCAAGCGAGACAGGCTCTCGCTAGGCCAGATCATGAGCATGTCATTATCCCTTCCATCTTGAAGGAGAGTGCCAAGGTAGCCACCTTGCAATCTATCAGCTCTTTGACCTAGACTGTCATCTAGCATGCCAGTCCTATAGTGCAATGCCATCGAGGGGAGTCTTCAAGTGGTAGGCTTCCACCCCATTCATGTCAAGTTTGTGGGGTGACTTGTACATATGACCTCACTGACACTAAGGAGGCTACTACATAGGATACGTCTACAACTACAAAGATGGCAAGGGAAACTGAAATTTTGAATGAGGCTTATGGCATCGATACTTAGGTAAATGTTAGCATGTTCATTGAATTGAATTTATTAAATTTCATTTTTAAAATGCAAGATTAACTAATTTAGCTTTATGATTATAATAAAATTTCAAGATCACAATGTTGATACTGGATACACCGTCCCTACACTTATTTATTACTCTAGTGCATCTACCATTGTGGTATGTAACTAGTAAGCAATTACAAATTTATTACATGTGAATAGCATTGTTAAATGAATGGTATTCTAATATTTGATTTTGCATGTTGAATAGGATAATATTGGAGGTTTCATGGGAACACCTCCCAGTTCCAGTGGAGTTAGACAAACCTACACGTAGGTAATAGAATAAAGATTTTAACTAATGAATTGTACTTAACAGATTTGTGTAGTTTATATTCATATCGTTGATTACATTGCATTGCACATCTTTCAAACTCAAAGCATTACTTCACATTCCATAGCTAATAACTAGATGTTGATAGATGACAAAATTTCAACTACAATATAGTTGTTTAGAAAGTCAACATAAGCAATGATGCAATTACTTCACATAGGATAAGTAATAACTAGGAGCAGTTGCCAATTGCATTTGCTTGTCATGGCATTCCATGAGACCACTTTTTACTGAGGCATCTTTTAAAAAATTTCATTGCCTTGTTTATGTTATGGATGCTTGGAAGAAATATATGAAAGAATAATAGTAAGCAATAGCATTGACAAGGCAATGAGTTGTTTGAAAAATGCCTCAAAGAAATGTGGTCTCATGGTGATGTCCATCACCATGAGACCAGGCATTTTTCAAACAACTCGCCGCCTTTCTATGCTACCACATTTTCCATACATGTCTATTAAAGAATTTTATCAAACAGTTCATTTCCTCACTGCTATGGCTAAAAGCTTAAAAAAGGTGCTTTCCAACAAACTATGGATGCTTGGAAAAAATCTATCAAAGCATAATAGTAAGCAATAGCATGGACAAGGCAGTGAACTGTTTCAAAAAATGACTCAAAGAAATGTGGTCTCATGGTGATGGAATGCCATTCCATCACCATGAGACTCCACGATGAAGGCATTTTCAAACAACTCCGCAGATCTTTTCTAATGCTACATATTACCTCCATACATGTCTACTAAAGCATTTTTATCAAATAGTTCATTTCCTTGTTGCTATGGCTAAAGCCTAAAAAGGTACTTTCCAACAAACTATGGATGCTTGGAAAAATATATCAAGTGTAATAGTAAGCAATGGCATAGACAAGGCGTGAGTAGTTTGAAAAAATGCCTCAGTAAATATTAGTCTCATGGTGATGGAATGCCATTCATCACCATGAGACCACATTTCTTCGAGGCATTTCTTCAAATAGCTCACTACCTTTTTCTATGATACCACATTTTCCATACATGTGTACCAAAGAATTTTATCAAACTACTCACTTCCTTGCTGCTATGACTAAAAGCCTAAATTAGGTGCTTTCCAACAAGCTATGGATGCTTGGAAAATCTATCAAAGCATAATAGTAAGCAATATCATAGTCAAATGGTGAGTTATTTAAAAATGCCTCATAGAAGTAGGTCTCATGGTGATGGGCCAGGCATTGAGTAGTTTGAAAAAATTCCTTGAAGAAATGTGGTCTCATGGTGATTGAAAAAATTCCTTGAAGAAATGTGGTCTCATGGTGATTTAATGCCCATTTCCATCACCATGAGACCACCTCTGAGAACATTTTCAAACAACCTCCTTTATGAAGGGCAGGAAAAACCAACCCTTTAGCCAAAATTCCTCTCCAAATTCTTTTCAAGGTCCTCATCATCATCCTTAATTTACCAATCCATGGAACCTTCCGCCTTTTATTCCACTTGTTCATATCCCCACCTTTCCCTCTTCATGTCATGATCACCCTTCATATCATAACCAAGACACACTATAACATCCACATTCCCCAACATAATACCATAGAGGCAATCAATTGTTTGAAAAAATACACTCAAATAAGTAGTCTCATGGTGATGGAATGCCATGACATTTATTTCTAATGTATTCCATCTTTGACACATTTCTTTGGTATTTTTTTCAAGCAGTTCAGCACTTCTCATGCTACCAAATTATTGCACATCTGCAAAGCATTTTATCAAATGGTTCACGCATTGCTACTATGGATAAAAGCCTAAAATGAGTTCTTTCAAACCGCAAACCCATGGATAGGAAAGCGATTGACGTTCTCATGTATCTCTATAAATCTGTGGTCATTGAGAATGTTGAGATCAGACTATTCTCAGTCTCATAAGGTATAGAAGTGATTACTAAATTTTAATTTATATTTGTTGTTATAGCTGTTAGTTAGTAAAAAATTAAACCATTATTGATTTAGAGTTAAAAATTTCTCTTTGGATGGTTTCTACAGGGCTTCAACACACCACAACATGGGCATGCGGATATTCCCCTCGAGGAGAGAGATCGTCTACTAGCGGTAAGTGATTATTTTGTTAAATATATAATTTTTTATAATGTGATTTCTATATTAATGTCTTTACTTGTTATTATTGTAACACAGGGAATTCACAAATTAAGTAGTACAAGCATAAACTCAAACTAAACCTACACTAACAAAAAAGAACAATGAAATATAAAGCATAAATACAAGAACGATCTTATCGAACCCCTTATACATTCCATGAATCACCTTCATTGCACTTCTCCATTTTGCTGTTGTATGATAATTGCCCTAAGATTTCTCTTAAGTGTGCAAGTATAGCCTCATGATAGTGTTAATAGCAAAACATCGAAGATTAAGAAAGTTGCTTCCAAAACTCATAAGATTTCGGGAGGAGTAATAATGATAAACCTGTAAAGCCATTTTATAGAAAATATGGCTTTCAAATGATAGACTTAGATTGAAAGATAAATTGATGATTAAGATTAAAGATTGTGACATGCAATAAGATTAGGGTCGAATTAGTGTGAGTGATATAAAGCATAAATGGTGGAGATTAAATTAAATAATAATTTAATCTTTAGTGGAAATTGGTTGAGACACAGAAGAATAAAATTTGCATGTAAAGATAAAGATTGAAATAGATAGAAGATGAGAATAAATAAATTAAATAATTAAAGTTATTTAATTAATAAAGGTTTTCACATAGAAGATAAGAATAAATCTAGATAACAGACTAATTAAGACATAAAGTCAGTTCACTAGAGACAATCAGATATTAAATCACCAGATAACTAAATGATCAATTTAGATCTAGACATAAGTGATAAATGACTAATTAGATAACAAAGAGATTGTCAGTACATAGGAAGAATGTGAATGAGCCTTTTTGTGGTCATTATCATTCAAATTTCAACCTTCAATGTTTAGGATTAAATGAAACAAATGAATTATTTAATTAAGAGAAAATTTAAAGAATAAATTCATCGTTTAGAGTAGTTGTTTATTAGAGTTAAGTCATGAGATAAGTTAAAAATGATTCAAAGTAGTTGTTTCATGGGATTAGGTTAATTTAATTGGTAGAGTTAAAACAAATAAATATTTATTTGTTAATCAAAAAAGGAATAAAGGGTAGGAATGATTCATTAAACCAGTCAGGTGCTTCAATTGTCAGAGAGGACAAATATTTGTGGTAATTTCGAACCATTCAATTGTTTAAATTCATGAAGTTAAAGTTATGGTGAAAGGTAGAGTCTTGAAGACTGGAATGTGCTGGGTATATAGTTTTATCTTGGGCATAAATATGTTTGGGAAGGTTTGTGTGAATAATAAATGTTTGGCCCTAAATAGAACATTTGAAATGGTGAGTGCCACTCAGGAAAAATTAAATTTTTTGAAAGTTTAAAAAGAGTTGGGAAGGTGCTCAAGTTAGAATTTGTTGGATGACTAAGAAGTTCGGTGGGTGCTTTAGTGGTTTAGAGTGGGTTGTCTTGTAGTAGTCATTTGGAGTGCAATGGTCATGCAAGGGTCATTACAGGTTTGGTGAAAAGCCTCAAGGCCTAGGGTATGAAAATGGGTGGGAACAATGGTTCATTTACCTCAAGTTTGAAAAACATTGATTTTGCTCTAGAGCTATTCAGTAGAATGTTGCCTGTTTTGTACACAAATCATTGTGGATATCGCATCAAGACTTTCCGATGACCAGCTGATGGAGGACCCTCGGTATGTACCCCAAAACTGACCTTTGACTTTTCAATTATCACGCATTTTTAGTACCTTAAAGTTTAATTTGTAAATGCGTCATTTCGCGTTCAACGCATATGCGTTCGTATGCGACACATTTGCTCGCGATATGACACATATGTAGAAACACGTCAAGGCTAGTTTTTGCTTTAATTTTGGATCAACGTATTTTCTTTATGGTTGCACATTTGTTATTATGCATCACATTTGAAAGGTAGAGTGTCGCCTATGTATTAATGCACCGCATTTGATTTTTTAATGCATATGCATGATTGCTCGCATGGCTGCCTTGTGTGACACATGTGTATGTTTGTGATGCATTTGTGATGTTAAATGATGCATTCAAATTTATGTGCCACATTTGCAATGTTAAATGACACATTTGCATTGTGCACCGCATTTGTCAATAAAACAACACATTTTCCTATCAATTTTTTTGAAATTTTATGGTGTAAAAATTGGTTTCATGTTTCTACGCAAGGTATTTTTTATGCATTTGTAGGTTGTATTGGATCCGATATACACCCGGGAGTCGAGGCCAGTGACGTATGAGTTGTGGAACAAGTTGCGCAGTGCAAAGAGACAAGCGATATGGCATCTTAGACTACATCATGTGACATTTATGCCCACCATTTGGAAAATCGAGGGATGCTTACCGCACTTTGTGAGTGATGGCACTCAGAGACTTCCTCTTTTCATTTTCCTACAAAAGAGGTGACCATTACATTAGAAGATGTCTATAGGATACTTCAGTTACCGATCAGGGGTGAGAGGGTCTATTATGATACCCAGAGGGGCTTTAGCTAGATTTCCTGTTATTATGTGAATGAGGATGTTAGACAACTTGGTATCGAGCATTATGAGATCAGATGGCACGCACTGGTAGATAGGTATGAGTGGATGGATTGTTTGTTGTGTACGCTGATTGGTGGGATTGTGCTACCAAACCATCGAGTTCATGGGTTTCCTATTGGTTGGGGTGAGATGTTGGTAGGGATGTTGGAGAGATAGGTTATATATGCTTGGGGCCCTTGTCTACTAGTGATGTTATAATTTCACTTGCACAACATAGCTTATAGGGAGGCACAATCCATGAGCTGTGGGACCACTTTACTGATGAAATGGGCATGGGAGAACATTGCTATTTTTCACCCATCAGTAGTATATGAGCTTGATGATCGATCTCCTTATGTATTTCGTTAAGCCAGGACCATCACTCAGACTCATGTTGGAGACACAGGATACTGGAGGCACATGATTGATACTCTTGTTCAGTTCATATGGAGGCCATACATGGACTATGCACAGTGGCGAGAAAAGCATCGACACTTGAATTTATTTCGATAGACACGATATTTGATTAGGAGGATTGTTTCTAGAGTTCATATCATTGAGAGACACCTACCAAACAGAGTTATCCAATAGTTTGGTGGGGTTCAGGTTGTGTTGCTGGGCTGATCTGAGTTTTCTCGATCTTCTAGGGAGGTTCCTCTATGAGGGCCACATATTCCTGTAGCAATAGTGCAAGCAGACATAGATGCACTACAACTAGTACAGTGGGGATGGAGGGGTGGAGCTGCAAATGTTGGGATGACAAATGCGTATGATGCCTGGTGGTCACAACATAGGCTTGTGCCATATACAGATCCTGATCAACCAATACCCGTAGAGCATTGAGGGACAGGCCCATGGGGTCGGTGTGGTGGCAAGGGAGGTGGTAGAGGTGGTGGGAGAGGAGGTGGAAGGGGTGGTTGACAGGGTCGATGAGGCGGTAGAGGCTAGGGCAGAGATTTTTCACCCATTCATGAGGGTTAGACGGAGGGAGAGGATGTCCCCATGTTGGAGGTAGGTGGAGGTGTGGAGGTCGTCATTGAGGAGGTCATTGGTGACGAGGATGTTAGGGAGGAGGCTGTCAGAGACAAGGTCATTGGAGAGGAGGAGGCTATCAGTGAGGATGCCGAGTTGGATGCCCTTGATCTATTATGAGTAGGATACCAGGATATAAATGATGATCCTGAGGAGGAGATGGGGGATCAGGAGAGGGAGCTCCGAGACTGGATAGTTGAGGAGTGGGATGTTGATGAGGGGGAGATGCCACGACGGGAGGAGGAGGGTCCCAGAGAATAGCAGCTAGCCGATTTGCAGGCTAAGGTAGAGGCATTAGAGGAGCGGATTAGAGTGGTGGTTGCTAAGAAGGATGAGATACAAATGGAGAGGGATAACACCTACTTGGAGAGAGATCAGGTAGTGGCATAGAGGCAGGAGATTGAGTAGAGATTTGTGAAGTTTACAACTCTTTGCACTAGACTAGCTGCAACTATGGCTCGGGAATTGGTTAGGGATGGTGATAGGGAGAGATATTACATAGATTTGTATGAGCAGGAGGTACCTCCCAAGATATAGGCTCCTAGTGCTTCTCAGGCGCTTAGCAACAAATCATAGAGGAGGTCATCCCATAGCAGATCCTAGAGCACTGGTGGTGTCGTAGGACCTCACAGGTCAAGACCTTATGATAGGCCACCTTCTACACATTGATCATCAACACCTCCTCATCATTAAACTCCTCATTCTCCTCATCAAAGTACTAGGAGTTTAGACTAGGGACATGTTATATATTTGTAGACATTGTATTTTGATTATAGAGCCTACGAGCTCCATTTTGGGAGATACATTCTGACATTGTGCTGTGACACTTTTTTTGAGCGATATATATATCATTTTTGGCAGAAATTATATTATATGTTGTTCTTTATATGATTATGCAATCTTCTATATTATATGCAATCTTTGATTTATGCATGTGTTATGGATGCCAATATTTACTTTATGATGTTGATGCAACCCATGATATTATGTTGATTCTATATGATAATGTATGCACTTACTTTTATGTTATGATGAATGTCATGTATGGATTCTATATTTATGATTACGAGATGCAATGTGATTTATGTATTTACAATGCGATGTACATGTAATTTGTTGTGATAATATGCTATGCAGTTTATGATGGTGAATGCATGTCATGTCATGAATTCCTAGATGCGATGGATGCCTATATATATATATGTTTGTTTTCAAATGCAACATATATGTATGATTTAATATGTATATATGTATGGAAATGTCTAATGATGTTTTTAACATGAATGCATATGTAGGATGCTTTATTTATTTATTTATTTTGTGTGTCATAGGACTCCATCATGATGCAAGGAAGAAGAAATGTTAGCGCGAAAGATGTGGATATTAGTGTTAACAATCTTCAATATTTTGTCAAAACATAATAGGCCTTGCATTAAATCATCATTGGGCATTAAATGATACAAATGGACAACAAACACCATGATTTGAGATAGACCAAGGTGTGCAAGGTCATCCACCTACTAAAAACAGACAGTCGCAGACAAGGAATGTCCTAACTCATACTGAGGGAAAATTTGCCCCAATCTTTTTGTCAAGACAAACCACAGACAACAATCAAATAAAAGATGAGTCATGTGACATCATTTCTCCTCTAAATCCTTCATGGGAAATCCTCAAGGAATATAGTAACTTGACTCAAATACAAAGCCAAAAGATAGTCGACAAATAGCAACCAAAGAAAAAAAAGAGTCCAGAGACATCCTTGATTCTCTAAATCCTCCATGGGACATCCTCGAGAAAGCTAGTAACCAGACTCAAAGATAAAGCCAAATGAAAAGATAAGACTAAACAAGCCATAATGCCAACATCCAATAAAAATATTTTCCAAAATTTGATCATGTTTGTTGTTTAATTGTCTAGGGGATTGATAAGATGATTGTTTGATAAAGCTTGATTTTAGGAATGACACATATTGTATAAGATGTTGAGTCTAGTTTTGATCATGTGACTATCTATATAAGGCAATGAATAAGCCTAGTTTTAGAAAGACACATACCATATAAGACGTTGAGTATGGTTTTGATCATGTGACCACCTATATAAGGCAATGATGATTGTTTGACTAAATGATCATGTCTATTTTTATGAAGGACACATCTTGTATAAGACATAGGTTTATTGCTTTGGCCATTTTTTTGGTTTGAATTGATGAACTTGTTGACTTGTTTGTCTTGTTGACGCATGACTTGTCTTGATGTTTTGACAATTGTTTGTGTTTGATGAAAATGTCTGACTTATTTTGACTGACATGACATACCCTAAAGGATTGACCTAGTGTGGTCTTAGGGGCTCATTGATTGATGGCCTTGCCTATGTTATACACATAGAGACCTCGTAGTTCAACCAAACTTTGACTAACAAGACTAACTGAAAAATATTTGATTTATTTGAAGATATTCGACGTGTGTGATAGTGAATGTGAAAAACCCTAATGGACTGAACTAGTGCAGCCTCGGGGGCTCATTGATTAATGGCCTTGCCTACGTTATACACATAGAGACCTCATAGTTTGACATGACCATTGACTTTGTTTTATTTACAAAGAATTGAGTCATTATTTTATACATACAAACCTAAAAAGATTGACCTAAAGACTCGGGAGCACATTGAAAAATGGCCTTGCCTACATCCAATCATAGAGGCAACGTAGTTTGACAATGACAAAGACTGATTGGTGCGACTGACTTTGACTCTATTTTTTGGATTTTTGACATGTTTTTATTTTTTTGTCTTTTTGAATTTTTTTGATGTTTTTTTGGATTTTTTAGGACATTTTGTGATGTTTTTTGGATTTTTTCGATGGTTTTATGCTCTCAGAATAGCTATTGTAAGAACCAAATGACGTAAGTCAAATGCTTTCCCGCAGTCGAGTATAAGACCAATTTATTATGAATAGAATGGAATGGGGTTGTAAAGTGTGCTTGATGTCAATCATTCCAAGTTATGGAAAGAACAACCATTTATTATGGGTGAGATTAAAAGGATAAATGATAAGGTGTGTGGATAGGAAATATAGGTGATATGACATAGAAGTCATATTAGAATGATGGTAGACAAAGAAGTAGAGTCGACTACACATGACACTTGTTTACCAGGTTTTCACCATGGTACTCACCCAAAGTGCCACTGAAGTTGTTTTCACTATTGGATGACTTATTTCTCTTTACTATAATTTTTTTTATTTTTTTGATGTTATCAAGACGCTTGTTTTCCAGGTTTTCATCAAGGTAATGATTTTTTTATTTTTGATTTTTTTGTATTTTTTGATGATTAAGACAAGGCTCTCAGAAGCTATGCGTAGAACCTCTTCAGATGAAGGCTGTTGATTGGCATTGATTATAGTTCTCCTTCAGGAGTAGAGAGCTGGTATGCTCCTAATCCAAAGGCTTCTATGACAATATAAGGCCCTAGTCACTTTGGCTCAAACTTTCCTGGTTTTTCTCTTTTTGCTTGATTCTTTGGATTTTCCATTAAAACTAGGTCACTAATGTCAAAATTTTGATTCAAGACCTTCCTGTTGTAGCTACGATGAAGACGATTTTGATATGCTTGGAGATGGTCTAGTGTCTTTTGTCTTCGTTCATCCAGTAACTCTAGCTCATGTAATCTTGACACACGGTACTCTTCATCATCAATATGCCCTTTCAGAGATACCCTTAGGGAAGGAATCTCGACCTTAATAGGAAAGATGGCCTCATAATTGAATACCAAGGAATATGGAGTGGCACCAGTGGGAGTGCAGATGCTTGTGCGGTAAGCCCATAGGGCATGGTTAAGCTATAAATGCCAATCACGACCAACATCATTGACAGTCTTATTAAGGATTATGAGGATTTTTTTGTTAGACACCTCAGCTTGGTCATTACCCTGTGGGTAATATGGAGTGGAAAAGTGGTGTTGGATATGGAATTATTTGCAAAGGTGACAAACTTCTTGGTTTTTAAATGGTTGGCCATTATCCATGATTATGGATTGAGGAACACCATACCGACAAATGATATAGTTAAAGATGAACTTAGAAATTTGTGTGCCAGTAATGTAGGTCATAGGAATGGGTTCAATCCACTTGGTAAAATATTCAGTCACAATAATGATGAATTTATGACTGTTGGAGGATGTAGGATGTATCTTACCTATGAGGTTGAGACCCGACTTGGGAAAAGGATCATGGTGATGTTATTGGATGGAGCTCCTGTGCTGGTGCATGTATTAAGTCTTCGTGAATCTGGCACTGTCAATATTTCTTGACAAAGACATATGAGTCCTTTTCCATCATAGGCCAATAATAGCCCAGTCTCATAATCTTCTTGGCTAAGGTAGGATTGCTAGAGTGGGATCCATATATACCCTCATGTACCCCATGCAAGGTTGCTTGTGCTTCTTTAGTATCAAGACATCTCAATAGGGTATTATCTAGGGCACATCTATAAAGGGTATCTCTGATGATGGTATACTTAGCTGACTTACAGATAAATGTCCTACATTGGTTGTTTGAGAGGTCAGGGGGTAGGATTTGGGCATGGAGGTAGTCATATATGTCTTTGTACCATGGGGAATTAGGACCAAAAAGTTCACACACCATCTCCAAATTGGGGACGTCAAAGGTAGGGACCAAAAGTTGTTCTACCAAAAACTCGAATTTAGGTACGTTGCTAGGTATGTCCAAGAGTGAACCAATAGTTGATATGGCATCTGCTGCCCTATTCTGAATGCGAGGTATTTGATGAAATATGATCTTGTCAAAATATTGTTTGAAACTATCTACCATCTGCTTGTATGGGGCAAGCTTTTCATCTTTGGTTTCATAGTCATCATTAACTTACCAGCTGAGAATTGCCATAAACTTGTAGGTGTTTAATCTTCCATTTGATTTCTATTCGTAATCCTATTACAAGAGCCTCATATTCTGCTATATTATTGGTACATGGAAAATTAATTCTGAATGACTTAGGAATAGTGTCACCTTGTGGTGTGATAAATGATATGCCAGCCCCTAAACCATGATTTGTGTGGGACCAATCAAAGTATAACTTCCAAGTCATTCCTGTGTCAAGAGTGAAGATGAACTCATCAAGAAAATATGAAACTAGAGGATGATCTGCCTTAATCAGTGCGTCTATCAGCTGGTCAGCAATAACTTGTCCTTTTATAGCTTCTCTTTCTACATATTGGATATCATATTCACTAAGTACCATTACCCATTTAGCTAGTCACCCTATTAATGCTGCTTTACTAAGATACTTCAAAGGATCTATCTTTGCGACCAACATTGTTTGGTGGTTTAACATGTAGTTCCTAAGTTTTTGAGTAGCAAAAACTACTACAAGATAAGCACGTTCTATGGTACTATAATTTATCTCATAACCTACCAAAGTGTGGCTGATATAATATACTATCCTTTCATGACCCTCGTCATTATGTGCAAGTAATGCTCCTAGCGCTTATGTGGTTGCTGAAATGTAGAGTATCAAAGGTCTTCCATCAACAGGTGGCATTAATATTGGTGGTGTAAGTAGGTAATCCTTGATCTATTGAAAAGCTTCTTAGCATTTACCTATCCATACAAATGGTACCCCTTTTCTGAGTAGATGCTGGAAAGGATGTGTTTTATCTGCTAACGACACTATGAATCATTTGATAGGTTGTAGTCTCCCTTGTAATGTTCGTAGTTGACTTATATTGGCCGATGGAGGCATGTCCATTATAGATTTCATTTTTGTGGGGTCCACTTCAATGCCTCGTCTAGAAATGATGTATCCTAGAAGTTTTCTTGATTGCATGCCAAATACACATTTTTTTAGATTTAGCCTCACTTTGTATTCTTCTAGTATTTGAAAAATCTTATCTAGGACTTGTAAATGATCAACCCTTGTCAATGATTTAGCTATCAAATCATCCACATAATCTTCCATTACAATGTGTATGAGGTCATGGAAAATGGTTGTCATGGTGCGTTGATATGTTGCTCCAACATTTTTAAGTTTGAAGGGCATGATGTTCCAACAATAAGTTCCCCATGGAAAAGTGAAAGCTGTCTTATGTTGGTATTTAAGTGTGATTTTGATTTGATTATATCCTGAGAAACCATCCATAAGGGATAAAATTTCATATCCTACTGTTAGGTCCACAATCATGTCAATATTTGGCAGAGGAAAGTCATCTTTAGGGAATGCTTTGTTTATATCTCAGAAGTTTGTAAAGATGTGGATGCTTCATATTGGTTTTGTCACTGGTATGAGATTGGAAATCCAGTTTGCATAGTCAATTGATTTGATAAAGCCAACATCCAACAATTTCTTTAGTTCAACTTTGACTAATAAAGCAATTTACGGGTGCATTTTTCTTAATTTCTGCTTCACAGGTTTAGCACCTAGTTGTAATGGAAAATGATGCAATACCAGGTCAGGATCTAATGAAGGGTACTCCCCTTACAATCTAAAACTCACAAAAACAACAAATAATAGAACAAACAAAATGCAAGAAGGAAAGAAAATATTTTCTATTATCATTGAAATGGAAATGAAATTACAACATTATGTTTGCCATCACATGGGCTTTCTAATTACATAAATTTGCAAGTATGCAAATCAAAGCCACCATCTATGCTGCCCTAGCCTCTCTTTCGTATTCCCTCTTTATATCCTTTATTTGGAAGGTCTAACCACCCTAGAATCTTCTGGAAAGTGTAACTGCCCTAGAATATTCTAGAAAGTGTATCTTCCTCAAGAAGATATTTTGAAATTTTATTAATTTTGGTATTACAAATTCGTGGGGTCATTACTTTTGATCTGACCGTCGAATTTTCTATTATAATACATTTTTGGAAAGCTCTTAGGAATTCTTTTGTTAAGGCCAACTACTTTCATTTTCCATCAATTTTTAGGCCCATCCGGAGCCTCTAAGTGCCTCAAAATTGAGTCTGAAGATTTTACTAGGATTTTCAAAAAATAAAATTTCAATATCTCTCAAATGACGAATGGTATTGAAGTGATTTCTTCACCATTGGCTTCAATTTACAATTCTAGAGGTCTGTGTAAGATTTTGTGTCTCACTATGCATAAATGCAAACTTACTAAAATAGTAACCCTACCAAAATTAGCCCTTATTGAAAATAAACAACATTTTTTTTTGGGTGATGCAAGATTGCTCTTACACCTTGGATACTCCTGCATCAAACACCTAGGGTAATTTGAAAAGTGAACTTGAAACTTCTCAGGAGTTAAAGGGAAACCAAGACGGTTAACCTCAGACTCATATAACCATGATGAATCTTCAACAGGCCTTCCTCTCCATTTCACCAAGTACTCTACATATTGCCCGTTTCTTGTGCTTCTTCCTACATGACTATCCAAAATGTCTTCTATCTCCTCCTTTTTTGAAGTAGATGCTAAAATATTCCACTGTGCCTCTATTATTTCTTCATCAATTCCTCCCTCATGACATTCTGTTAAATTTGAGATGTTAAACACAAGTGAAATATGAATTCCATCAGGAAACTCTTCCTCATATGCATTTCCTGAATCATGCTTCTTCAGGATCTTGCATAGTCCAAACTTCTTCATCTTCAACTTGTTGTATGTACCAACTAGAAACCTTTCCTTTCACAAATGAACCATGACTTCATCTCCTACCCGAAACTCCTTATACCTCCTTTTCTAATCTACCTTGGCCTTATACTGAGATTTCATCTTATTGATATGATTTTTCACCTCATCATGCAAATTTTTTAGTTGCTCAGCAAACTCTTCAGCCTCAACACTACTCTTCTCTCCTTTATCCATCTTTCTCAGTTTAGAGGCATTCCTCAAACTACTCCCATATACAATATGGAATGGTGATTTACCAGTACTCCTATTGATAGAATTGTTATAAGAAAATTCTGCCTGTGGTAAAATCAAATCCCATTCCTTTGGTTTATTTCCTACTAAGCATCTTAGTAGGTTACGTAAACTCCTATTGACCACCTCCGTTTTTCCATCAATCTATGGATGGTGAGAAGAACTAAACTTCAAATCTATCTTCAACTTCTTCCATAATGTTCTCCAAAAATAACCAACAAATTTGATATCTCTGTCTAAAACTATACTCTTCGGTAGACCATGTAGTCTCACCACCTCTTTGAAAAACAACTCTGCTATATGAACAACATCACTGGTCTTATGACACAGAATGAAATGTACCATCTTTGAAAATCTATCCACCACCACAAATATGGAATCATGCCCTCTCTATGTCCTTGACAATCCAAGCACAAAATGCATACTAATTTCCTCCCATGGCCTCTCAGGTATTGGTAATGGTTGATACAATCCAGTATTCTAACTTGTTCCTTTTGACATTTGACATACTCTGCAACTTTGTACAAACTTCTTCACATCCTGTTGTAACTGTGGCTAGTAATAATTCTCATTAACAAGAGAAATGGTCTTATCTCAACCAAAATGCCCAACCAATCCTCCACTATGCTTCTCCTTGATTAGATTCTCTCTCATAGAACTCCTTGGAATGCACAATTTGATTCCTCTAAAAAACATCCCATCTTGGATTAAGAAATCCAACCATCTTTTCCTATCCAATATAACAGGTTCCAAACAAGCCTTCCAAGCTTCTGCAAAGTCTGGATCTTCATTAACCAAAATTCCCAACCAAAATGCCCAACCAATCCTCCACTATGCTTCTCCTTGATTAGATTCTCTCTCATAGAACTCCTTGGAATGCACAATTGGATTCCTCTAAACAACATCCCATCTTGGATTAAGAAATCCAACCATCTTTTCCTATCCAATGTAACAGGTTCCAAACAAGCCTTCCAAGCTTCTGCAAAGTCTGGATACAAACTCTTGAGTTCATTGAACCCAACAACCTCTATATTCATATCTATCAACAAATTTTTCCTTCTACTTAAGGCGTCTCCAACATTGTTTGACCTTCCACTCCTATGCTTAAAAAAAAAAGTATAACTCTGCAAAAAATCAACCCATTTTAAGTGCCTTTGATTTAACTTCCCTTGACTATTGAGATACTGCAAAGCTTGGTGATCAGTATATAAAACAAATTCTTTTGGCAACAAATATTGTCTCCATTTCTTCAAAGCCTGAACTATAGCATAAAACTCCTGATCATAGACATAATATTTCTTCTTAGCATCATTCAACTTCTCACTAAAATAGGCAACAAGCTTACCTTCTCGATTCAAAACAACTCCTATGACAGTGCCACTAGCATCACAATCTACCTGAAAGACCTTATTGAAATCTGGAAGTTCCAAAATAGGTTGCTCTGTAAAATTCTTCTTCAACATATCAAAAATTTTGGCTGCTCCTATAGTCCACTTAAACTCTTTTCTATCTCCTCTCATTGTTTTAGTTAGAGGTGCACAAATTCTACTGAAATTCTTAATAAAATTTCTGTAAAAACTTGCTAGACCATGAAACGATCTTACCTCTGTAACACTCCTCGAGGTAGGCCATTCAATGATAGCTCTCACCTTCTCTGGGTCCATTTTGAGACCCTCTATTGAGACAAAAAATCCTAGATACACCAATTATCTCTTCACAAAGCTACATTTCTTCAAATTAATCAGCAGTTTCTCCTCCCTTAGCTTCTCAAAAACCTTTATGATATGCATCAAATGCTCCTCCAATGTCTTGCTAAAAATTAAAATGTCATCCAAATAAACAATTACAAATTTACCCAAAAACTCTTTTAGTACCTCATTCAAGAGCCACATGAAGGTGCTTGGTGCATTGGTTAGCGCAAAGGGGATGACTAACCACTCATAAAAGCCCTCTTTGGTCTTCAATGTTGTATTCCATTCATCTCCTTCTTGAATCTGAATCTGGTGATAACCAATCTTCAGATCTATCTTCATGAAATACTCAGATCCACTCAAACAATCCATGATGTCATCCATCCTTGGCAAGGGAAATCTATACTTGATGGTGATCTTATTGATGGCTCTGGAATTTGTACACATCCACCATTCCCCATCCTTATTTAGTGCTAGTACTGTAGGTACTGCACATGGACTCAAACTCTCTCTAATAAATCCCTTTCGCAACAACTCTTGCGCTTGTTTATTCAACTCTTCACTCTCTACTGGAGTCATATGATGAGTTGCCTTATTTGGAAAACTAGCTCCAGGAATCAGGTCCATCTATTGACTAATCTTTCTTAATGGAGGAAAACCTTCAAGTACCTTATTAGAAATAATAGCTTGAAATGCATTCAACAAATCTGAAACCTCTACAAGTACCTCATTAGTATATTCTTTATCAACTCTAGGTATTAATGCAAAACAAATATGCTCATGCCTCATACCTTCTAGGAAATTTCTTACATCAACCAATTTTTTTTTTACATTATTGCATACCTTTTCCTCTACCTCTTTCAAGGGCTTCAACTTATGATGAACTCCATCCTTTGTCATAGAATAGGTGTTGGCATGTCCATCATGTACTGCTCGCCGATCAAACTTCCATGGTCTGCCCAATAACATGCGACAAACATCCATAGGCATAGCATCACACAATAACTCATCATGGTAATTTCCAATCTTTAAATTTACCAAACATTGTTCATTTAGCAAAGCTTTATGGTCCTTCTGCAACTAAGAAATCTAGTATGGTTTTAGATGCCTTCTTCTCTCCAACTACAACTTACTAACTATCTCTTCTGAAACAAGGTTATTGATACTACCTCCATCAATAATAACATTGGAAACTTTACCTTCACACTTACATTTGGTGTGAAACAAATTATTCCTTTAGGTTGGCTCTTTATCTTCATTCAGCAAGGCTCTTCTAGTAACAAGAACCTCTCCTCTTTCTGCATCCTCAGAATGTGAAGACTCGACATCTTCATCTACATGTGCAACTCGTGCATTACCCTCAGGTATCATGTTTGTCCTTCCTTGATGTTGAGGACACTCATATGCCCTATGCCCTTCTTCTCCACATTGGAAACAAGTTCCATGCAAGCCTCCTCTCCCTTGTCCTCATCTAGATATTCCTCTTCCACTTGGGTCTCCATTATTTTGATCATGAGGGTGATAGGTGTTATCTCCTTTCTGGTTTTGGTTGCTATTGGATCCTTTTCCTTTCTTTTATCTTCATTTTGACCTCCATATGACTATCCACTAGTCCTTCCACCACAACCTCCACCTCTTTGCTTACTTTCAAACCTTCTATTTAAATTCTCTTCTACCTTCAAAGCAAACTGATATGCATCTTCAATGGTAGACATTCTTACCAGACTCAGATCTTCTTGAATGCTCGGTTTCAACCCATTTATATAATGGGAAACTTTCTCCTTGTTGGCCTCAGAATGACCTGTTCTGATCAGGACTCGGTATAATTCTTCTGTATACTCCTTAACATATTTTCTTGCTTGTTTCAACCCTTGCATATTCTTCAACAAATCCAACTCATAGTCCCCATGAATGAATTGTCTTTTCAATTTTCCACCATCCGATCCCATCTTGTTATTTTCTCTTTTCCTCTTCTATTTCTTTCCAACTAGACTTCTTTCCACCATATGCTAGGATGGCCTTTACAAATTTGACCCTATCTGGGTCTTCTATTTCCTCATACTCAAAATACTCTTCCATGTCATTGATCCAATCGATCAGCTCCTCTGGATTTAGGTTTCCAAAAAAATTAGGAACTTCTATCTTTGGCCTCTTTCCAATCTTGGAAATGGCCCTAACAATCTTGACTTCTCCAGGATCCATTACATCATGTGCTTCCTCTTTGAATGGCTCCTCATCTTCAACCTCATCGTCACTTTCATCTCTTCTTCTTCCATTAGCTCCCTTACGCAGCTCCTATTGTAGCACTTGAACTTGTCTCTGGAGGGGATCTAAAACCCTCTTCTATTACCCCAACATTTCTTCCACCATGGTTTCTTCGTGGAGGCATCTTTTCTCACATGCCCACAACCACAAGTCCTGGAACAAAATGCCTCACGTTCGGCGATCTATTTGCACACTCAAGAAAACCCACTTTGATACCACTTGATGAAGGGTACTCCCCTTACAATCTAAAACTCACAAAAACAATAGATAATGGAACAAACAAAATGAAAGAAGGAAAGAAAATATTTTCTATCATCACTTAAATGAAAATGAAATTACAACATTATATTTTCCATCACATGGGCTTTCTAATTACATAAATCTATAAGTATGCAAATTGGAGCCACCATCTATGCCGCCCTTCCCTCTCTTCTATAGTCCCTCTTTATATCCTTTATTTGGAAGGTGTAACCACTCTAGAACCTTCTGGAAAGTGTATCTTCCTCAAGAAGATATTTTGAAATTTTATTAATTTTGGTATTACAACTTCGTGGGGTCATAACTTTTGATCTGACCATCGGATTTTCTATTATAATACCTTTTTGGAAAGCTCTAAGGAATTATTTTTTTAGAAAGTAGGGCCTAAAGGACAACTACTTTCATTTTCCACCAATTTTTCAAGCCCATTCAGAGCCTCTAATTGCCTCAAAATTGAGTCCAAATATTTTACTAGGATTTTCGAAAATTAAAATTTCAATATCTCTCAAATGACGAATGGTATTGAAGTGATTTCTTCGCCATTGGCTTCATTTACAATTCTAGAGGTCTGTGTAAGATTTCATGTCCCACTATGCATAAATGCAAACTTACTAAAATAGTAACCCTACCAAAATTAGCCCTTATTGAAAAGAAACAACATTTTTTTTTGGGTGATGCATGATTTCTCTTACACCCTAGATGCTCCTGCATTAGGATCTAGTCCAGGCATGTTGACATATGACCATGCAAAGTTGATTTTTATTTTTGTGAAGAAGTTACGAAATTTAGGTTGCTCTATTTCTTTCAAAGATGCTACAAAATAGATTAGCCGAGGATTATCTTTAGTGCCTATGTTGACCTCTACAGATTCTTCAACCAACATTGGTGACTTTTCTTGAGCAATGGGGAGAATTTTGAACCCTCCATCCTTGGGTACCTCAAAGCGGTTTTCTCCCTTGGATACATCCTTATTTTTTTCTTTTTCATCGTCCAAAGGCGCCTTTCGGTTTTCACCTAGGGATTCATCCTTTTTATCTTTTTCATTATTTTTCTTATTTTTGTGACTGGAGGGGTGAATAGACTCTCCAAAATAAGCCATGTTATCCAAGTCTGTGGTAAATCCAACCTTATGGTCACCATTAGGTGTTCCTTCTCGTAGTCCCATGAACTCAGCTATTGCTTCATCGTTCTCAAAGACATCTAAGACAGGGGTGTCTTGTTGATCCCAATCGATAAGATGTGGATAGACTAAGGGAATGTCATCATCAGAAGTATCAAAGTTCAAAGGGGTCAAGGTAAAGGCTAGGTTGTTGACATAGTCACAAACGTTTCTTACCAAATCCTCCTTATTCTTTTTTCTTGGGAATAGGTAGATTTTGAGATGGGCCGATTGTCAAGGTTTGGTTATCATAAGTGGATTTGTCAAGTTCCCAAGAGGTAGGATCAAGGGATTCCCAAAAGTAATGTTTGAGCCATTCATCTTTTTTCAAAGACATTTGTTGATGGGAATTCAGTGGATTTTGTGAGGATTTAAGCATCTGATCAAGTTCCCCAAATAGTTTATCGAGGTCCATGATAGAGGTGGAGGAGAGGCAATCCCACTCATATTCATTAGAGTTAGGGGAATCACAATAGCATTGGTCAGATGGCTCATTGGATGTCTCGATAACTTCAGAAGCACTTACTTCCTCTAGTAAAGGCAATGTGGTACTAGAAATTCCAATCTGGAGCGGTTGAAACCCAAGCCCTAGGCCTTTCGGCCATTTAGAGACAATGATAGGTTCAATCCTCCCATTTTGATGTAATCCTAACCTGCTATGTCCATTATATCCTTTGTCTTGCATTATCTTAAAACCTTTTCCATATTGATTTGTGGGTATCTGTGTAGGTAGAGGAGGTTCTTTATTATCTTCTTTTTATAACCAAGAGGTCACATCTTCGTTTATAGCTTCTTTACTTAGTTCCCCCCATTTTGTGAAAGTCATTGTGGGAGGGATGTGTATGATGACCACTGATTGCTTCTTATCTGTTGTTGGTAAACTGTATGATTTAAGAGGAACCAAATGGATGACACAATAAGATGCTTTCATATGATACTCTCCACAACCCTTATCTTGGATCTCGACCTTAGGAGTGGAAGGTAGTGATTAGGAAGTAGATGTTTTGGAAAGAGTGGATGGATCGACATACTGGGATGAGTTGGATGATGAAGCCTCCTGGTTTATAGGCACTTGTCGTTGGGGTATCCCTCATAGGTTAGTGTAATAATGGAAATGATCAGGATCACCATCTATCATGATCTTGGTGCCATTGTATGGGAATTTAAGGAATTGATGGTAAGTGGAAGGGACAACCTTCATAGCATGTATCCATGGTCTACCAAGTAAAAGGTTATATTGGAGGATGAGATCTAGGACTTGGAAATTGGTATCCATAACCATAGGACCAATTTTGATGGGGAGCGTTACAAATCCTTTAGATGATCGTTCTTCATCATCATATGCCTTAATGAAAATGCTCTTAGTAGTTTCCACACATGCCTCTGAGAAGCCTAATGCCTTAACCAGTTTCAAGGTGAAAATATTCAACCTTGCTCCTCTGTCTACCAAGACACGTCTAACTTTCATTTTATGAACAAGAACTTCAAGGTGCAAAGGGTTGTTGTGGTTTTCCTTTTAGGTTGCGTAATCTTGTTCAGAGAAGGTAGCATGATGAGAGTTGGTTAGGTAGCCTACCATCTCTTGGAAATGATTGACATCAAGGTTGTTGGGGATGATCGTGCTTTGCAAAGCTTTTTCTAGAATAGCTTGGTGATCAGGTGATATACTCAACAATTCCAAGATAGAAATTTGCATCAGGGTCTTCCCCAACTGGTCTAGTAAATTATATTGAGGCTTGGAGGATTGTGGTTGTTGCTGTGATGGAGGACCTTGGATGGTTATCATGGTTCGACGAGTGTTGACAACACATTTAGGATTTTTCTTTATGGTAATAGTGTTGATATGCTCATCAGCAGCTCGAATGTGATTTATGATTGGCCCATGGTTATAATCATACTTGACATTAGCGTAGTTGGTTGAATTATTGGTCTTATTTCCTGAACTGGGGGCTTATCCTTTTCCATGGTCATGTAATGGATCAGTGAAGACCTTGTGATCACTATTTGAGGATGTCTGTTTCTATCCATTAACTTCAATAGTTTTGTTCTCCACAAAATCTTGTATAATGTTCTTCAACTGTCGGCAATTTTGTAGACTCTATCCCTTAGTTTAGTGGAAATCGCAAAAAGCATTGTCATCCCACCAAAAGGGTTTGAATTGTCCCAGATCATATTGTCTTGGCTCTTGAAGTTGTATGGGGTTGTGTTGCAACAATTGTTTAAAGAATGATTCAATTGGTTCCCCTAAGGGAGTGAATTCATGTTTCAGAAACCTCCTTTGTGGTTGTGGTTGGTGGGTGTGTTGGATAGCATTGGCAGTTTGATCGACATTGTTGAGTGTGTTGTTAGAGGGGTTGTGTCCTCAAAGTGTAATGATTGGTCTTTCCTGTAGGGTTTTAGCATCAACAATCCCATCATTGGTTATGTTCTTGTTTCGAGACCAAAATTTGTTCCTATCATTAGGGATGTTTTGAACATTTGGATTTCTATTTGACATCTCGATTTCACCTTTGTCAATGAGAGCCTTTTCAAGTATGATACCCTTTTCTAATAGTTCCAAAAAAGAAGTGCAATAGTGTACTCTTAAGTCACTTCTCAATTTTGAATTGAGGTTTTCTAGGAATATGGTGACCTTTTTATTTTCAGGTATTTCAATAGGGCATCAACTAGCTAGACTCCTCCATCTTTGGAAGAAGGTGATAACGTTCTCTCCATCTTGTGTAGTGTGACATAAGGATGCTATTGTGATTTCATTGTCAATGTTAAAGGCGAAATGTTCAATAATTTTTTTAGCAAGTTCACCCCATGATCTTATGCCATATGGAAGTTGAGAAAACCATTCAAGTGTTATTCCAATAAGGCTTCACAGAAACAGTCTCATGAGATATGTGGGGTCATATGCAATGTCTATGCACATTGTGGAAAATTCCCTTATATGTTCAACATGATTACACTTTCCATTATACTTAGGTAAGTTTGGTATAACATCCATGTGGGAAAGGCATCATGTATAAAGCTTTGTCAAAGGGAAATGGACATAAGTATTTTGCTGAAAAAGTCTTCTTATTAGACATCGCCATATTATCCATCTGTTGTTGAAGGGCTTACATTTGTGTTTGTATAACATCCACTTGTGTCAATGATGTGTTGGTTGGATTGTTGGGGTCTATGTAAGTGTTTTGGAACCCAATGTTTTGTGACGGATTTCATTATACTAGGTAAGTTTGGTATAACATATCCATGTGGGAAGGGCATCATGTATAAAGCTTTGTCAAAGGGAAATGGACAGAAGTATTTTGCTGAAAAAGTCTTCTTGCTAGACATCACCATATTATCCATTTGTTGTTGAAGGGCTTGCATTTGTGTTTGTAGAACATCCACTTGTGTCAATGATGTGTTGGTTGGATTGTTGGGGTCTATGTAAGTGTTTTGGAACCCAATGTTTTGCGACAGATTTTGGTTCATTGTAGGAATGAAGGGTGGATTTTGATTGGGAACGTGAATTTTTTGTGAAGGATCGGGCTGGTTCCCAAATTTTATTTTAAGTATATGTCCTTTTTGTGAGACCCCTATCTATGGTCTGGCACTAGTGATTTTGATGCTTGGTATAGCAGTTGTCATGTTTGTGCCAACTTTAGGCCTTTTGATTCTAGTATTAGTGCCGAAGGTATTTGATGATGATGCCCCTATGGTAAAATTAAGGCCTTGTGTCATGCTTGATGTACCAAATGGTGATGTGTGTACTTTTGTGGCACTTTGTGTAGGTACTCCAAATGGTATAGTTGTAGTTACTTGAGGGATAGAGGTAATAGATGTCATTGTGTGTGTCCCTTGGGTAGATGAAGTTTTTAATGTGTGAATGTCAAATCCAATAGGTAATGTGGCACCTTCTACTAACAGTTTTGTTAGATATCATTGAGGATCTTGTGCCAAGTACTCATCTACAAAAGAGGAAAACTCTAGGTCTTATGCAACAATGTCTAAGTCTTCAATTGCAATGCATCCTTGTTGACCTCTAGTGGTGAATTTTTCCAATAAAGTTGTGTGAGGTCTCGATGTCCCTGATAGGAGGTTTAAAAATGGATTGATAAAGTCTTGTGGATCAACCATTTCTCTTTGTTTCCTTTTGGAGCTTGTTTCGACCATGTAAGATATGCTCAAAATGTGGGTGATGTAGAACTATGTCTATGAATGATATGATTTTAGTCTATGTTTTTGGATTTTCTTGGATATAAGGAATGAATGCTAATGCAACTATGTTTTTGTTCTTTTTTGGAAAATAAGGAAAGTCTAATATGATGATGTCCTAGAATGACCATGTCTAAGTATGAAAAAGTGTAGGAAAGCTTTTAAAGGTAATCAATTTTGGAAGATTTGAAAAGAGGTTACTAACCATCTAAATTTTAATCAAGGTTTTAATTTAGTTTGTCAAGGGACCTTTGTGATACTAAGACCAAGAGATAAAGTGAGCTCCCAAACTAGACTGATGAGCTGGAAAGCTTACGAAGATGACAAAAAGATATGTGTGACAAGTGACTAGGTTCAATGACAATTTTCATTGAAGCAAGGGTTTATCCAAAGTATAGAAAGTTGGCCTATTCTAAAATCTATAAAGGTGATTGTCCTAAAAGTTTGATTGATCTAAAGGTAACTAGGACTCCTAAAATGTAACTTAAAGGTATGTGACTAGTATGTCTATCGCTATGGCTAAATGATACCTAAAGGATGCAATCGTGAAAAGTATGAGCAAATCGGTCTAGTTTCTGTTCAGAGATCACTGTGAAAGGATAATTAGAGACTAGTTTTGACTGTTTGACCTCAGAGTGTGATAGTGAAATTTATTTTTTGGTAATCAAGAAATTGTGGTTCAAGTTTATAGATGCATTATAGAAAGTAAGAGATGCGGTTTTCAGTGTCAGATGTGGTTTATTGGTAAACTGTGTCTTAGGTCTGTGATAAGAAGATGCATCATTTGAGACTACAAATGTAGCTCATCAGCTCAAATGCATCATAGAGGTTCTCAGATGCGGTTTTCAGTCTAACAAAATAGCAGATACAAGTTTGACACTTGCGACTCAGTATAGCAGATGCCGTTCTCTGGTTGATAGATGCGACTCAGTATGACAGACACAGGTTTCTGGTAAATAGATGCGACTCAGTATGAAAAATGCATGTTTCTAGCTAACATATGTGACTCAGTATGATAGATGCAATTTTCTAGTTGACAGATGCGACTCATAACAACATATGTGACTTTCTAAGGTAGATGTGGTTTACTGTTAACTTGCAGGTTTGGCTCAGTCTAATTTTGATAAAATTTTGGCAAGTAGAAGACAATCAAAAAACACTTTTTTTCAGTTTGATTTTGATATGAAAACATTTTGAATCCAAATAGACAAGTATGATTCCTATGGCTAGAAACAAGAGTATTTGCTGAGTTACCACTTGGATTTCTCTAGGTACGCTTATTCAGAGCAGATGATTAGAAGCTTGACCACACTAGCTCCCCTCCACAACACTCACTTCTACAAGTTATCCAAGCTTCAATTCTCATGAATCTCCCATGACAAACTTTTCATCTCTACTAAGAACCACAAGTATGTGGGATGGCTTCAAAGGTTCAAACTCTTGCACCAACAAATAGAAGGATTTTGGTAAATCTAAAAAAAATTGGATTTTTAATAAGGGCACCCATTCAAGTGGCTATGTGTGAGGCAAGAATAACTTTTCTACATAAAAAATTTGCACCTATAATGCTAAGTTTTCCATTAACATTCACATTTGTATACCGGTCAAGAGTAGCTTGGCTTTAGCTTCGTTGCTGGTTTGAGTCACCTTGGGGTGAGTACTTTTTCCCACCAAGGAAGGCCTAGTTCTAGAGTCAATAACTATTTCTCTTTTACCCAAGATCGCACAAGTGTGGAAGGGGAGAGGATACTTTAATTATTGAATCAGGTTTTAATCTAACAGAATGTGTGAACGCACCAAACATAGAGAACAATGATTCATTTTAAGCACCAAATGAGATATTATCTAATCTAATCAGATAATTTGTTTCAAACTCAATCTTCGACAAGTGTCCTGCAAGACCACACATTAGAAGTTTGAATTCTTGTCTTCGTCAATCATCCTGCAAACACAATTTGTATATTTATCTTCTACGAATTTCATCTTGCAAACACTATATTAGCTCCACAAGATCATATGCTACCAATTCTTAATTAGTCATAATGAAAAACTACAATGATTAAAATGAAAATTCAGAATCTCAGATATCAGAAAATTATTTTTTTACCAACTAAATGCATCGTAGTTTTTACCAGTCAAATGCATTGCACAAAGCCACAGATGTGTCATGAAGATTCTGATGCATCATTTGATTCTTCATATGTGGTTCATGGGATCAATTGCATCGTTCTGTGCCTTAGATTCATTGTGTTGTACTTGTTCCTACAAAAACCCAAATTTTCTATGGATTTTTTTCAAAGATTGTGTCTTCACGTCGGGTTCACCAAATGTAACACAGGGAAATTCATTGATTAAGCAGTACAAGCATAAACTCAAACTAAACCTACACTAACAACAAAGAACAATGAAATATAAAGCATAAATACAAGAACTATCTCACCAAACCCCTTATGCATTCCATTGATCACCTTCATTACACTTCTCCATTTCACCATTGTATGATAACTGCCCTCAAATTTCTCTTAAGTGTGCAAGTATAGCCTCATGATATTTTTAATAGAAAAACATCAAAGATGAAGATAGTTTCTTCCAAAGCTCATAAGATTTCAGGAGGAGTCATAATGATGAAGGTAAAACCAATTTATAGAAAATATGACTTTCGAATGACAAGCTTAGATTGAAAGATAAACTGACGATTAAGATTAAATATTGTGACATGCAATAAGATTAGGGTTGAATTAGTGTGAGTGATAAAGCATAAATGGTGGAGATTAAATTAAATAATAATTTAATCTTTAGTAGAAACTGGTCGAGACACAGAAGAATAAAATATGCATGTAAAGATAAAGATTGAAATAGATAGAAGATGAGAATGAATTAATTAAATAATTAAATTTATTTAATTAATAAAGGTTTGCATGTAGAACATAATAATAAATCTAGATAACATGATTAAGACAAAAAGTCTGTTCATTAGAGACAATCAGTTATTAAATCACTAGATAACTGAATGATCAATGTAGATCTAGGCATAAGTGATAAATGACTTATTAGATAACAAAGAGATCATCTAATTATAGAGGAATATGCCATGAATAAACCTTTTTATGAAATAAATAATAATTTAATTCAACATTCAAGATTTTGAGGTTAAATTAAATAAATAAAGATTTATCTAATTAAAGAGAGAAAAGGCTAAAGAATAATTAAATAATTTAAAATGATTATTTAATTATAGTTGAAAGTGTCATAGGAATAAATTAAATAATTCAAAATGATTATTTAATAGAGGATAGATTTAATTAGTGATGTAATTATATAAATAATATTTATTTAATTAATCAATGAAGAATAAAGGTAAAAATGAATTAATTAAATAATTAAAGTTATTTAATTAATAGAGGACAAATGACTTTAGAAAATAATTAAACAATTAACATTATTTAATTATGAAAATGAAGATTAGAATTATGATGAAAATTAGAGTCACAGGCCTAGGACAATTTTTAGTGTCTACAATTGTAATAGATACAATTTGACCAGGAACTAAATCCTAGGAGGAGCACTAGGAGAACTCCTTGACCTCAAAACAAACAAGTGACATACTTATCACCATCTGACCAACAAGCAAAGGGAAATAGTTTATTTTGAGAGCATGGAGAGCAATGACTTTTGATTCCAGAGCCCTTTGTTGTATTCCTATATGGCATTTTTGTGCATATTTTGTATTGGATATATTTGACATTGTATGCCTATATGGCATTCTCGTAAGCCTATATGGCTATTTTGTATATATTTTATACTTATATTGGCATATATTGATGTATTCCTACATGGCTATTTGGTTAATACAAAATTTTCTTATCGATGGTGTCCATATTTGCATTATAAATCCATGGTTCAATAGATATGAGTTACATGTATTCAAGTGTATGCTTTACAAATTACATGTATACTTTGTGACTTATGTGTATTATAATGTATACTTTGTGACTTACGTGTTTTCATGTGTATGCCTTGTATTCATACATATACTTTGTATTAATTTGTGTATACTATGTATTCGTGTGTATACTTCAAGGCTTACGTGTATTTGAGTACTTGTCCTTCCCTTATTCACATGTATGCTTGAATTATTCATGTGTATACTTATTAATTGGTTAGCCCTAGCATTGATCATTGCTGTCCTTCATGGTTTGTCTTGAATATTTATTGATTTATGCTAAAAAAGTTTATTAGTTGATGCTAAACAACTTCAATATTTCTAGGAATACTAGTAGAGTTACAAATTAAAAAATTGCACAAATTGAAAAGAAAAGATTAATTGTAAATAAATGCATTAATTATTAACTTGATAATTGATTAAGAATAAGTATAATATATATATCAAGAGATGAGCCTTATACAATGGCAACTACCAACTAGAAAATAGGCAAAGCATTCCCAATACTTTGAAAGCAATAATCCACCCAAAATTGCAATGGGGGATAAGGAAAATAAACCCACATAGGTATAACTGAATAAAGAACAGTTCACCCTTCACAACTTGGTGAAACCATTTCCAAACTTAGAAGATATTAAAGATAAATATCCAAGTTCCACCATTGTACAATTGTTAATTGAGGAAAAAAATAAAATGTTTCCAAGTTCCACCATTGTACGCATTTGAAATTGGTTGTATATTGTTGTAAGGGCAAGGAGGATAATTAAAAAAATTCTTGCACTTGCTAGACTTGAGGATGATCATATGCTTTTGGTGTGGAAAACTTAGACTTCTCAACTATCGTGTGAATGTTTCTCTTTTCAATTGTTTTGCATGCCATCACAAGGGATCAAGCCGGTTGAACGTAGCTCAGAGTGATTCAGCATGTTTGGGTGTGAAAGAGGACCATTCCTAGCATAAATGTACCTATTGGGACACGTTGGAATAGTTCATTTGGTCACACAAGTTGTAGAACGAAAGTTGCACCACTTTGCAACTTTACACTGCTTGCATTTGACACTTTTTCCATCAAATAAAAATTGGACACCATGGGAAAATGAATCCAAGATAAAAAAAAGTGAGAATTTATTGTAGAGGAGCCCAACATAATCTCATAGGTTTAGACGAATATTTTGTAAGCATCATGTTTTTCGAGTAATAGCTCGTCAAAGATTGTGGTCATTTTGCACTTTGAATCCTTAAGGGATCGAGTCGGTTGAACGTAGCTTGGAGTGATTTGGCGTGTTTGGGTGAAAAAGAGGACCATTCCTAGCATAAATGTACCCATATGGACATGTTGGAATAGTTTATTTGATCACATGAGTTGCAGAATGAAAGTTGCACCACTTTGCAACTTTACATTGCTTGCATTTGACACTTTTTCCGTCAAGTGAAAACTGGACACCATGGGAAAACAACTTTGAGATAACAAAAACCGAGAGAGGTTATTATAAAGGGGCCCAACACTTTCCCATAGGCTCAAAAAGAGAGTTTGTAAGCATCATGGTTTTTAAGTAATAACCCATCAAAGATTGCAGCCATTTTGCACTTTGGACCCTTAAGGGATCGAGTCGGTTGAATATAGCTTAGAGTGATTCAACATGTTTGGGTGTGAAAAATGACCATATTTATTGAATGTAGCTTAGAATGATTCGATGTGTTTGGGTGTGAAATAAGATCATGCCTAGCGTAAACGTACCCATTTAGACATGTTGGAACAATCCATTTGGTCACACAAGTTGTAGAATGAAAGTTGCACCACTTTGCAACTTTATACTGCTTGCAATTGACACTTTTTCCATCAAGTGAAAACTGGAAACCACAGGAAAATGAATTCAAGTTAATAAAAATTGAGAGAGGTTATTGTAGAGGGTCCCAACACAATCTTGTAGGCTCAAACAAAGAGTTTGTAAGCATCACGATTTGTGAGTAATAGCCTATCAAAGATAGAAACCATTTTGCACTTTGGACCATTAAGGGATCAAGTCGATTGAATGTAGCTCAGAGCGATGTAGTGTGTTTGGGTGCAAAAGAGGACCATGCCTAGCATAAACGTACCCATTTAGACGTGTTGGAATAGTCCGTTTGGTCACACGAGTTGTAGAACGAAAGTTGTACGACTTTGCAACTTTACATTGCTTGTAATTGATACTTTTTCCATCAAGTGAAAATTGGACACCATGGGAAAATGACTTCGAGATAATAAAAACTAAGAGAGGTTATTGTAGAGGTGCCCTACATGATCCCAGTTCCTTAGACAAAATTCCTGTAACTGACACAGTATCTAGATAACATGCCGTCAAAGATTGATGCCCTTTTGCAATTTGGACTATTAAGGGATTACGTTGCATGAATTACAAATGTTTGAGGGCAGCAATAAATTTCAAAAGTTGAGTAAATATCATTACAAATGTTTATGTGAATAGATTGTATGCTATATTCATATTGATATATAATCATTAGGTTGATTTTTTTTAATAAATGAAGTTTTTATAATAAGTTAGTTAATTGGTGCTAGTTATAATAGGGAGAGAATAAAAGAAGAAAAAGAATGATTTTTAATCATCAATGGTTATTACACTCACTATATTAATAATATGATGTTTACAGTAAAATGAGATTTATTTGGCAGTCATAATTCTTATGTTTGTGCTACAATTGTCTAATATGCTTCATACACCATTCTGAAACCCAAGTGCTTGTACTTGTAGGCACAATTCTTTCTCAAAACTATCAAGTGGTAATACAAAATAATGAGAAAAAAATCAAACTATATGAATTTCAACACCCCACTTAAATAAAATATTGAATCAATGTTCCCCATTTTCATCCACACAAACTTAGCTTATAAGATTCTCTCATAATAACCAAAAATACAATTCAAGGATGCCTTAGGTACTCTGTTCTCATAGATATTTTACAATGTCACTCATACATTTGAGATGCTTTTATAATGTCTACATCATAGGTGCTCATGATGAGGTTAAATTCAATTGAATAACTTGAAATTTCCTTGCTAAGCTTCACACACACTTTTATAATGGCTTAAAATTAGAATTGACATTTGTCAAGATCATCAAAATAAGGATGTTGCATTGCTTTTTTGGTTGAGATTCTCTTGGATGGCTCATAAATCAACATTTTCTTAAAGGAGACACCAATTATTTTTTAGTAGTTTACTTACAAATAGGCAAAGTAAAAGAAGAAAAAGAAAGAGCATCCAAAATGGAAATGAAATGAAAATAGATGGAAGGCACTTACAGACAAAAAATCCACACCATTTGGTTCCAAGTTAGGAACAAGGCTTAAATGTTGATGCTTCCATTGAGGATAGGCATGCTAGTATCTCAACTTAGTCACTCCTGGCCATATATCTTCATTGGGAGTTCCAAGATACCTATTGCACAAAACAACCTCTCATGAATAGAATAACTTGAAATTTGAGATGCTCTTATAATGTCTACATCATAGGTGCTCATGATGAGGTTAACTTCAAATGAATAACTTGAAATTCCCTTGCTAAGCTTCACACACACTTTTATAATGGCTTAAAATCAGAATTGAGATTTTTCAAGATCATCAAAATAAGGATGTTGCATTGCCTTTTTGGCTGAGATTCTCTTGGATGGCTCATAAATCAGCATTTTTTGCAAGGAGACACCAATCAATTTTTAGTAGTTTACTTAGAAATAGGAAAAGTAAAAGAAGAAAAAGAAAGAGCATCCAAAATAGAAATGAAATGAAAATAGATGGAAGGCACTTATAGACAACAAATCCACACCATTTGGTTCCAAGTTAGGAACAACAAGGCTTAAATCTCAATGCTTCCATTGAGGATAGGAATGTCGGTCTCTCAACTTAGTCACTCCTAGCCATACATCTTGATTGAGAGTTCCAAGATACCTATTGCACAAAACAACCTTCATGAATAGAACATGAATAGATCGTAACCAAACTATTACTTTCCAACATTTTGGAAACTTGTAACCTATTATAAAAACAACACAATTTAATCTTCCACTTAGTTTACTAATCTATAGAGAATATCCTAATTTTTTTTTGCATATTTTTGAGAAAAAATAAAATACCATTAAACTCTATATCCTTTGCCACAGTTCTAAACATAAAGTGTGCTACATTTGCAAGTCTGATAACTTCATTGATCACCTGCATACATGATATAAACATTAGATGATAGCATTGGAATTATAACATACTTGCAAATTAATCATAAAAAAAAATGTGCATACTTACAAATTAATCCAATGAACCATCCAGGTTTTCTCTACTATTTATTGCATCAAGTATTTCCTCATAGTCAGATTCACACACCTTCCACAAGGTCTTGTTCAAAGGTCTACCCCCATATTTGATCAAATGAATATTGGATGCCATGACAAGGTTCAAGTAATGAAGAATCTTCTGATGCATGTCAAAGTCCTCAAACGACCAAAATTTAACACTCTTATGTGGGTACCTTCTAAGCCATGTTCTAGTAACAACAACTGATCCTATAGGGTATTTGATGTTTTCTCCATCTATAATTGGGGCCTCCAATTTATTTTTGGCCTCAACACAGTGAAACAAGTAATAATCCATTCCCTCTTCATTGTCTTCATCTACAATAACTGCATAAACATGCCCTACATTATTTGTGTAGAAAATTAGATGAAATTAGTTAAAATTACAAATACACTACAAAGTAAGATAACAATAGGAATTTCAAAAAATATGCAAGTAGATATATTACCTAGTTGAACTAGATTTGATATGTGGTTAAAGTCAACTGATGTTTCCATCTATGTTAGTTCCAATGTCGCCAAGGGGAAATATGTGTGAAGTGGGCTAAGAGAACTTAATGACCACCATTTCTCAACCCACTCCTTCAACTCACAATCATCCCAGGCTTGCATTCTACATGAAGAAAAAAACATGCCATCTTTCACGTATGGATACTCCATGAACTTGCATTTGAGCTAAGGAAAGAGTGTAGCTCACTTGATCCTATCAGTGTACAATAATTCTCATATGGTGCAATGTTATCATCCATCAACCAAAAAAATATATGAAAAAAAGACATACCTTCATTACCTGGACCCATCGAAGCATTACACCACTCAAAGATTAATTTTGAATCCATCAACTTTGCATTATCTTTATAATTTAACTCTTCTCATGCTAATGCTCTTTTGACACATGATCTTGCACCATCATGCTCCCCCTTTCCATGCCTGACCTCACAAAAGTTCCACATATGCTAAACACCTTTAATGACATGCATCTTGCTCAACTAGTGGAACATGCATGAGTTCTTGAAGTGTGCTGCACAGTTATCTAACCATATTATATGCCAACCGTATGCTATGCCCCTCTGAGCCAAATCATTGTAGAACAACTAGAAGCAACATTGCATGAATTTTGGAGAATGTGTGCGATCATCACTAATATAAAAGTGATACTCCCTCAATACCCTCCTTTGGTCCTCTATAATATCAACTACATGAATGAATACTATGTGCATAAATATCAAAACTTTTGCGGAGTTGTAATATTGTGACTGCACCTCATGCTGTGGTTGTAGAGTGTAGTTCTCTACAAAGTTGACCATTGAAAATATGGTGCCAATTGGAAAGGTGTCCTTGTATAACTTGAATTGCATGTCCAACCATCGAGCTCTATGGGTATGCCTTGCATAATCATGCACTATATTGTCATCAAACACATATATAAATTGATACATTGGAATCTTTTGAATAACAAAATCACACCTTTTTGCTTGATTACCATCTTTTTTAATGTATGCCATTGTTTTATACTTCCCAAGCTCTACTAGTTGCTTTCCCACCTCATGTGTTCTTTCCATATGTTGACATATTGGCATACATTGCAAGCCACCACAATGCTGACATGAACCATCCAAGCATATTCTCCTGTAGAATATTTGGCCATCCTCTATTTCACATAAATTTTTTGATAAGAACTCTCTTGAAGATGTTGGTGGGGCATGTATGCCACAATCCTGCAAAACATCGTTAGTATGCAAATATAAACATATAGAATGATAAACATCATAATGGTTAGAGAATTCAAAATGTAGTCTACAACAAGTAGTGCATGTGTGATTTATCTTGACATAATTTTTTTTAAGCATTTTAAAATATCTTTGAAAATTTTGAATTTGAGGATAATCTTGTTGAAATTTACCAAAAAATTGGGTTTAAGTTGTATCCAAAAAATGCTTTGGATGTGGCTCAAGGTCTCGACTACCAATTCTCCTTCTTACCACATCCCTTTGATTCAGAGATGGCCTTGTGTTATTCTTCCTATAGTCTTCAATTAGTGTTTTCAATGGTTCAACAATTGGTTTATCTTTTTCATGGGAGTCTCCCCGAGAATGCCCATAATTCATTTGAATCAGTGCCCTCAATTCTTTGCCACCTTTGAATGGATCTTGATAAAGTTTTTCTATTAATTCTCAATTATTCACTCATCTTTATAATTGGACGAGATCTCCTTGTTTGACTACTTACCAAAGTCGATGTAATGACATGTCGGGTGACATTACTATCCTTTGAGCGTGAGGTATTACCCACACTCTCATAAGCATCCATTAAATTCTTCATAATAGTGTTTTCACTTGAAGCATTCAATGTTCTCAACCCAAGAATCTTCATGATGTTTCAATACTTTATACCTCGCATCATTTCAATAAATAGTTGACATCTTGCAGTCTCATTTAGCCTTTTAAAGAACAATTTCCAAATATTATCAACGTATCTTCTGCAAGTGCATGTTGGAATCTTACCTTCCATGTGCTACAAAATATCCTCATCAATATTAATCAAATACTCTGGCTTTCTACACAAAATTCTAGGTGGTGTTTTCCGAGGTACATACATCTCAACATTAGGAATTTCATCAATATTTAAGTGAGGTGGGCTAGATCATGTACCTTCGATCGAGGTTGGAATAGATGGCATACCTTGAGGTTGACAGGGGAATGATGGCATACCTTATCCGAGTGATGATGTACTCTCAACTTGAGATGTGGTGGATGGTGTCCCTTCATATTCACTTGTGGTAGAAGGTTTCCTTCCATATTCACTTGCGGTAGATGGTGTCCCTCCTTATTAACTTGTGCTTAATGGTGTCCCTTTGTATTCACTTGCAATAGAGGGTGTGTCTCCAACTACGGTATTCAAATCTGTCTTAGAACAATTCTTTCACATTCATTCCCTTTATGCTCCCAATTCCTTTTCTCTTTTTGATAGTTGAGGTTCCTCTTCAATTGGCTTGCTTTCGTCAATTGTATCCAATTTCTTCTTCTGATGATATTCCCTCATCCATTCTTTTTTTTTTTGATTTATTAGTTTCATACTCTTCATCTGTTGGTTTATTCCTTCTTCGTTTCCTCAGCATGGCAGATAATTTTACCTATAGCATGGTAATGAGACAAATACTAGTTCCTAAAAAATGAATCCATACAAATAAATGAGATATATGTCATTCAAGGCTTCATATAAAATACTTACAATCATCATGTAGAAGAGTATTTCTAGCATAGACAAAGGTCACATGATTTTTTTGGATGGAATACCTTAAAGAAATGTGGTAATGTGGCATGCCATGATTGCATGATAGGCTCAAAATAGAAGCATGGACAAGGCATGTGAATTGTTTGACAATAATGTTTTCGTAGACATGTATGCAAAATGTGGTAGCATTGACAAGCTAGTGAGCTCACTATCTTGCCAATTCAGTAGGGTTGACAAGGTAGGGGAAGTGTGAAAAAATGCCTCATAGAAATGGGATATCATAGTGATGTACATCATGGCGAGACCCCATTTCTATGAGGAAGTTTTTCATGCTTCCCCTACTTTGTCAACCCTACCACATTGCCAAGCTAGTGAGCTCACTAGCTTGTCAATGCTCACATGATTTTTTTGGATGAAATTCCTTAAAGAAATGTGGTAATGTGGCATGCCATGATTGCATGATAGGATCAAAATGGAATCATGGACAAGGCATGTGAATTGTTTGACAATAATGTTTTTGTAGACATGTATGCAAAATGTGGTAGCATTGAAAAGCTAGTGAGCTCACTATCTTGCCAATTCGGTAGGGTTGGCAAGGTAGGGGAAGCGTGAAAAAATGCCTCATAGAAATGGGGTATCATGGTGAGACCCCATTTCTATGAGGCATTTTCTCACACTGCCCCTACCTTGTCAACCCTACAGAATTGGAAAGCTAGTGATCTCACTATCTTGCCAATTCGGTAGGGTTGATAAGGTAGGGGCAGCATGAAAAAATGCATCATAGAAATGGGGACTCATGGTGATTTAAATCACCGTGAGTCCCCATTTCTATGATGCATTTTTTCATGCTGCCCCTACCTTGTCAACCTTACCGCATTTTCTTGTGGCATGCCATGATTGCAAGATAGGTTGCACCTTTCCCCATGTTGCTAACTTAGTCTTGAATAAAGAGTCTTGAAATAGTAGAGAGAAGGGTTAGAATCCCTTGTAGGTAGACTAATCAAGGAAACATTTAAAATATATCACAACATTAGTAATGAGGTAAATGTAGAAATAGAGATGAAAACCAAAATAGATTCAAAGATCTATCAATGTGGGAGGAGTATATTCCAATTTTGTAGAGACATGTATGGAAAATTTGGTAGCATAGACAATGAAATTAGTTGTTTGATAAAATGCACATCACCATGAGACCCCATTTCTTTGAGTCATTTCTTCAAATAGTTGATTTCCTTGTCTATGTTGTTTGATAAAATTCTTTGGTAGACATGTATGGAAAATTTGGTAGCATAGATAAGGCAATCAACTACTTGGTATAACTATTTGAAAAAATACCTCAATGAGATATGTCCTCATGGACTACAATGATTGTAGGGAATGTAAAAAATAGATTTATTGAAAAGGATTTAGAAAATTTCAAGCATACGTAGTTTATACGTGTAAAACCAAATTCAACTACATTTTCCAACATCCCCCATGCCTATACCAAAATGAAAGCTTTGGAGAGTGGTATGCACATCCATAGTAAAGGATTGAGAAATTATGTATTATTCTACTTACTTATAACTTATATCATATATATGTGTATATAAAATTTGGAAGCTTACACAAGGTAAGTCAATTGTTTAACAAAATTCCTCAAAGAGATGTGGTTTAAAAATGTAATTGCCAAGTATAAAGAATTATGTAATTTAAAATGTGCATTGACAAGCTAAGGTTATAGTGACAAGCAAATAGCGATCAACATGGAATATGCAAAACAACAAAAATAAAAGCAAGCCAAAATAGAATGAAATAAAATGTGTAAAGACTTCATATACCTAAAAAACCAGAGTTTCAAATGGAGGAGTTCTACCCAATTATGTAGCATTTGCTTCTTCTTTCTTCAAACTCCTCAACAATTTTAATTTTTCAAAATCTTGTTCCCCTTCAAAAGTCAATTGTATATCACTCTTGAATGGAATTCAAAATTGAATTGATATTGAATTCCTTTCAACATGAAAACTCTACAATTTCATGCAAAGGTGCTGGAAAGATCATGAAAAAGGTGGTGGAATGTGAAAAACTTGCATGCACACTTCACAAAATGATCAAAAAGTTTTTTTTTGTTAGAACACATGCATAATCAGGAGAATATGCATAATTTGGGCC
>VDFB02271358.1:52405534-52441213 GCA_007258455.2 Sequoia sempervirens
CTCTCTCTTAGTCTCTCCCTTCCACCCCATCTCCCTCTCTGAAGACTCTCTCTCACTACCTCTCTACCTCTCTCTCTCTCTCTTAGGTATCTCCCTCAGTCTCTCCCTCTCTCTCTCTTAATATTCTCCCTCCCTCTAAAGACATACATAAATACATACATAATTACATACATACAAGCATAATCCATATGTACATGCAATCCTACATACATACAAGCATACATGTACATATGTACATACAATCTTACATACATACATAGAAGCATGCATACATACATACATGCATACATACATACATACATACATACATGACATACAAGAATACATGTACATACAAACATACAAATATATAAACATACATTCAATGGAGTAGCATTTAACATAAATCAAGACATAGCGTGAGCATGTTATAACGTGCTCGTGTTATGTCTTGCTAGACATGTCCCACACAAATGAAAAAACCATGTCAAAACTAAGATATAACGTGAGTGTGTTATAACACACTCATTTTATATATTGCTTTGGGAATACTAAAGCCTTAGGCTTGGTATTTTCCTTGGAATACCAACCCAAAGGCTTGTAGGGCCTTCCCAATGACCAGAGATGTGTTTTTGCAAATTCTACAATATTTCACATAATCGGGTTCGTACTCACTGTTAGGATTGCACATGTTTCAATGTCAAACAAATTTAACACCTGGGTAACATTAGGCTATCCAATGATGTAATTTTTTTCACTTTTTGACAATGTTAAGCCTTTGATCTATAATTTCTTTTGTTTGTGTCTCTTTTTTGGCAAAAAGTAGTGTTTGGTGTTTTTTTCATTATAATTTTTTTTTTAAGCAAAAGGCAGCTAGCCCATATAAATATATTAAGATATGGAAATTTACATAACAATAGCCAAAGTATATTAGATTCTTATAATTCGCACCTTACCCATATGACAACTATTCTATCACAAAGCTATGTCTACGATTACAAAATTTCCATACATGAAGAACCAATGGACATATCCATCTTACAGAAACAACCCCAAACCCATATGCTAAGCCTATATTCCCAAATTCATAATTCCAACTAAAATCCCATGTACAAAATTACAAAAATATACTACTGTATTTTGACAACAAACCACCCTGCCCATTCACAACTTGGATTTGACTTCCTTGGAGATATAAAAAAAGACCAAAACCACCCTGTTTGAACATGCTGATGAAATTGAATGTGTTGATTTAATTGACCATGTGGAGCTATACATAGATCCATAGTAAAAGAAAAATGCAGAATTGTTTGTTGTAACTAGTACATTTTAAATCTCAGCCTCTAACTGTTGATGTCCTGCCTCTTAATGTCTAAACACTGCCTTAAAATCCTTTATCATAGCCTTTGAATGCTTCCATGCCTCCTTTACATGTGCTAGTTCACTACCTATTGGAGACCATACATAGTCTTTGGTTTCTCCCTCACAACCTTTAGATTTGGCTTTGCAGCCTCGAAATGTTTCTGCGCTGCCCTCTACATCTAATGTGGGTTCAAAAATGAAGAGAGCATTCATGATACCTGTAGCTGCTACTGCCCCATTTCATTCAATCAATTTTCCTGAGATATTTTCATTTGATGACATAGAGGAAGAATTGAGATATGGAAAGCTAGATACACATGTTACAACCCGTGATTAGATTACACTAAACCTATGATCACTTTGCCTACTCAGTCTGAGTTTCCACATTTTGTTTTACCATCCCGTGAGGAAGATGTTCTCCCACCTCTTCCAATGAATGATGCTATAGGAAAAAAATGATGTAACCCTACTACATGTCCTGAATTACCAATAACTACACTCAGATCCGCTCCTTCAGTGAAACAACCAAAGTATAAATCAGAAATGCACAACTGGATTAGGGAGTGACAACCCTTGAATGATCCAAGGATGCAGTGCTCAGGAAATTAAGCTTCCACATAGGCCTTCACATCAGTTGCATCCCCTTGTTTAGGGCCGAGAGAGCTGAATTTTTCCTAATACCCTTTCCACAACTGATGCCAAATCTCTATGATGATGAATATTGATGAGAGCAATCAAGGAATGATATGATCTTTCAAACAATGATAGTATGTATGATGAAGCCCTAAAACTATGATACTTGAATTGATCAACCAATCACTCCTTATATTTTCTATAGCCTGAAAGTTGCACAAACTTTGGTTTCAGTCCACCTTGCAATCCTTGCGTAGAATTGCTGAGTGAGAAGCAAGAGTTTTCCTCCTAACCCCAACTCAAAATGAAGAATTTCTTAAATGAAATTGGATGACTCAAATGAATCTAGGTGCCATCTCTAAATACTTTTTTCCATTCGAGCCCTAGGGTTCAATTGCCTACAAGTTGCACAAACTTTTGTTTTAGTCCACCTTGCAAGATATGGAAATTGATGTCTTGGAACACACTGCTGAAGGACTCAAGGGAGAAGCACCTCCTAAAGATATTGAAGAACATGCACCACTTTGATCCGTAGTGACAATTCCATAGGAAGAACCATTCCTCATGTGATTAGAAGAGTTGGAGAAGGGTACTAATGTAAGTGATCAGACTGAAACTAGTAAAGAAACTAGTAAAATGGAGGAAACATGGGCGACCCTTTTAATAGCATTCCACCAACCAACCTCTAAATATCTTCACCACCTTTTATACAAATGGAATTTTTTCATGCTTTACTATTTCTAATAATTGTGGGTATGGTTTGATCTGCTCCATATTGTTTTGAATTGAAACTTCTACCATATCACAACCCAAATTCACTAAGCAATCTACTAAACCATTCCCTTCACAATATGTATGAGAGATAAGAAATACTTGAAACTTGTCTAACATTTCCCAAACTTTTTGAAGGATATATGTTAACCCTATGTTATGTATGTTTCTCTCTTTAGACGCATTCACCATTATAAGAGAGTCCCCTTCTATATGGATCCTATTAATGCCCAACCTTAATGTTGCTTCTAATCCCATCAACAATGCCATTGTTTTTGTTGCATTGTTCGATCCCCATGGAAGGCAGGAAGATGATATAGTAATAATAGAGACCCTGTGATCCCTTATACAAATTCCTACTCTTGAGACCCCTCAATTTCCATGAGAAGCTCCATCAAAGTTCAATTTTAAAAATTCTGATTGCAGTGGACACCATTTGATTTGACTATGATCTATCTTTTGCTTGACTGGATTATGAATGCTTCTAGGGAATGTAAGCCTTATACCTTTCCATGTATTCAAGATAAAGACATCCTAGTCAGAAAACACAGAGCCAACATGTTTATGCTTTTGAACGTAGGAGTTCACAACCTCTAAAATAGCTTTTTCTAGTTTGATGATGTTAGTTTTATCAAAAGTTATAACTTTTCTGAAAATGCAAGGATTTCTCTCCCACCAAATGTTCCAGATGACAAGTGATGGTATGTAGATCCAAATATAGAAAAGAAAGGATTACTTATAAAGAATAGGCCAACCTTGAAAAAGATCCCAGAGGTTGTTTGGTAAAGGAAAAGACAACTTTAACATGCTTTTAATGAAATCCCAACAAGCTTGAGCAAAACAAAATTGAACAAAGAGGTGGTCAATAGTTTCAAATTCAATCTGACAAAGATGGCATTTGAAAGGGTCTGTAATTTTCATCTTTACCATCTTATCACTTGTCAAAATCCTTTTATTCAATGCTATCCATGCAAAACTACCCGCTTTTGGTAAAATCTTATCATTCTAATAGAATGAAAATGCCCTCTGGGGTATTTTTTGTCCTTAATCTAAGAAAGAGCCTTGTAGCCTTGTTTCACTGTGTACAAATCGGTTTTAGATGGAGCCCAAACTATTTTATCAAATTTACCTGAGAGATAAACTACTCTATCATTCAAAATGTTCTACAAGGCCTGAAATTGTTGTGGAGAAAATATAGTGCCTGAACTATCTTTCCAAATAACTCTGCCAGTGAATGGTTCTATAGAATGCACATAACTCAAAAAAGATTCTCCCCAAACTACTAGTAAAGCTTCCTTAATCTCCTATAACTCTAGATTATTTTGTAAAGTTGGAAACCCACACCATGAGTCTAACCGAAACTTGATATCTCGCCCATTATTTACTTCTGAGGTGATATAGTCTGTAATCAATTTCCTACAAGAGAATATGAAATTCCACATCGCTGATCCACATTGAGGATTTTCTATTGTAAAGATTCTTGTCAAACAAGGGGAGTCCATGTATTTGGATTGCATGATTTTGCACCATCTTACTTCTGGCTTTTCATATAATTGCCAAGCAATCTTTTCCCCAAAGGCTTTATTTCTAACTGTGAGATTATGAATGCCCACACCCCCATGTGATTTTTCCCTTGCCATATTTTCTGAAGAAATGAGAGGAATATTTTTCTTATCATTTATATTTCCTTTCCATATGAAAGCTCTAATTTTTTTTCAAGTTCAAGGATCACTGATTGAGGAAACTTAAGAATTGCTAAAAAATAGTTAGGTGTTGAAGCCAACACTGATTTGACCAACCAAATTCTACTTGATAGTGAGATCCTTCTAGCTTTCCACATGAGAATGGCTGATTTCAACCTTTCAATTACTTTATTCCAGAATGTTGCCTTAGCAAGGCCCTTTAAAAAAAGGAATACCTAAATACTTGCAAGGTAAACTTGCAAGTTGAAAACCCACAATTTTGATAACTACTTGACTTGTAACTTCCTCAGAATTGAATACATAGATCTTGGATTTGGATGTATTTATCTTTTGCCCAGAAGAAGAAGAATATTTATCTAAAACTTCTTTTACAACTTTTGTAGCTATAATGGTGGCAAGGCTAATCAGTAAAGTGTCATATGCAAAGAGTGAATGAGTCTCAATGATTTCTATGGGTTGGATTTCAATACCTTGCCATAAGCCTTGATTTTTCTTTGGAGTAATGAACCTAATTAACGCTTCAGCCATGATGATGAAGATAAAAGGAGAAAGTGGGTCCCCTTGCCTGACCTCGTATGGAGAGGTGAAGTATCCTGATGGAGAACTAGTTATAAGGACAACAAATTTTGTACTAGATAGGCATGACCTTATCCAATGGAACCATTTCCCACTAAACCAAAATTTTGCAAGAAAATTATTCAAAAAATCCCAATCAACTTTGTCATAAGCTTTCATCATATCAAGTTTAACTACAAACAATGGTACTTTCGAGGACTGAATAGAATGAAGGGTTTCATGATCTACAAGAGCTCCCTCAAATTTTTCCCTACCTGACACAAAACCACCTCGCTCTAGTGAAATTATCCTTGATATGATGGGTTGAATCCTAAGATATATTGCTTTTGTAAAAAATATGTATATTGTATTGCACAACAAAATTGACCTGAAATTAGCAAATGACTGTGGGTCCTTTACCTTAGGAAAAATTGCAATATTTGTAGTATTGAACTGCTTAAGCATAGACACAATTCTCCTAGATTCTTCTAGAGCCCATAGAAGATCAAAACACAAAAAATATCAACATTTCTAGAAGAAAGTTGTTGTGAACCCATCTAGATCGGGTGCCTTTTCTGGGGCTAAAGAAAATACTACATGCTTTAATTCTTCCATTGTAAAGGTTTGCAACAACATATCATTATCTTCTTTTTGGATTAAAGTTGGAATTTCCTGTAGGATATCTTTTTCATCTTGAATACTCTAAGAAGGCTTATGTTTTGGTGCTGAAAATAAAATTGAGAAAAAATTAACTCCCTCTTTTTGAATATCCTCCTCTTTAGTGAGCCAATTACCTATTGATAATTGTTTAATAAATAATATTGTTTTCTTTGCGTTCTTGACCTTGACAGAGGCATGAAATTTTTTTGTGTTCCTATCACCTTCTTTCAGCCACAACTCATGAGATATTTGCCACCAATAAATCTCCTCCCTTGCACATAACTCTTCCCATTGACCTTGTAGAACTTTCTATTTATCATACAAAGTACCATCTAGACCATTATGAATTATTTGTTCATGGACTACTTCAAATTCTTTTTGCACCAATTCGTTCTACTGGAATATATTCTTAAACACTTCTTTGTTTCAAATTTGAATCTCCTTTTAAACATGTATCAATTTCTTGTTGAGTTGAAACATTTTTGACCCTTATTCAAATGAGGTAGCTACCCCCCATTGACGTAACAAGGACATAAATTCCAGGTGTGTGAACCACATATTTTCAAATTTAAAAGAGGATTTAAACCTTGTAGGGGATACCATTACAATATTGAACCCAACCACATAATGATCCGAACCTATATAAGGCAGGATTTCTACCTGAATGTCATATTGTAACCGCAACCAATTTGGGGTTACTATAAATCTATCCAACCTTTTTGCTATCTGTAAAAAATCTTCCCTCCTATTTGTCCAAGCATATTTTCTTGTCAAAGGAAATATATCTGTCAAAACATTTGATAAAATAAATTTACTAAAATCATTCATAACTTTAATAGGTAGAGAAACACCCCCTTGCTTTTCCTGCAGATTCATAATTGCATTAAAATATCCTACTAGAACTATCTTGACATCCCCTAAATGACTTATAGCTTCAGTAATCTCATCCCATAATATTTTCTTATCCAAAGTAGTAGAAGGACCATATATATTCATCAGATAGAATTTCAAATCAAATTTAGTAACTTCTAACAATTATCAGTTTGGGGGACTTTGCTGTAAAATGATTGAAATAATCTTTGGATTCCACAATGAAATCAAACCCCCAAAGGCTCCTTGGGAAGGAGAATGAAAAAACTCCCACAAAGACCATTTCTTCACCATCTCTTCATAGGTTTCCATTGACATTTTTGATTCTTGAAGTAGAACAATGTGTACACCACATGCATCAATTTGATGCTTAATGCGTGATCTTTTGTCAGGGCAGTTATGCCCCTGAAATTCCATGTAATGATCCTCATTTCTCTCAAGGAGAGCAACAGGCTCTCCTCGGTCTCTTTGTTGTAGAACTAGACAAGGACTGCATAATGGTTTGTTCAACTCTTGCCTCTATCTCTTCCTGCAATTTAACCAATCTTGATTTTCTACCATGTTTACCCAGTGATTTTTTAAAAATATCTTGAGAAGGTGTTTGAGATAAGGATAAATTTTGGGAGTAATCAAACTCATCATCACCCAAATCCAATTCAACAGGATGAACCATGTCTAGTTTTCTGACACCCTACGGCTCTTGTTTTTGCAAAGGAGAAAAATACCATGGCCCCTCTATTTGCAGTGGAGAGACTTCTTCTATTATTACTCTATGGGTTGGCAGAGAATATGTAAAACCTATAAAGCCTTCTTCAACAACAATTTCATCAAACAAATCAGAAACTACAAAGGCCAACCAATTTTGAGCAAGAAGTTCAAGCTCATCATTTTCCTGAGAAACCGAAATAGACAACTCGTTATTCTCAACCCTCTTGGAAGGCATAATACTGAAAGAGGGCTGAGTAGAGCTCTTCTCAAACATAAATTTCCTTGTAATATCAATCATTTGCTACTCTAAAATACTAGGATCTAGAGGAACATACAAATTTAATCAATAACTTCTGCATGTGTTGACAATAAACTCTGAGAAGTTTGTCAAGATAGTGAGTATTTTATTTTTCCTTAAAATATCACTATCTATTTTGGAACTTGAAGACCTTAATTGTAACCCAATCCTCTGATCTTGAATTGACTCTAATAGAGGACTCCCAACAACTTGTGATATAATTTCCCTATTCCTAACTATCGAGCCCTTGTCCTTGAAATTAATTGGGAAGGTAAAAGACTGCACATCAAGGACTTGCTTCTGAATAGAAAGTTGTTTGATAGGATCCCTAGGCTTAGAGGATGCTAGTATTCGAGAATTCATATTATCTTTATCTAGACCAGAAGAAGAAAGATGGTCCATTGTGTGACACTAGGAACAAACATTTGCATCTTCTAAAACAATTTCTTGGATTCAAGTACCAAATTTGGTGACCAAATCAAGATGTCGTGGGAAATTTTTGGTTGTGTCAAGTAATAAAAAAAACTTGAATACTGTGGAAGGATTTTTGAAAGCCTGGAGATCATGTTTTAAAAATATTCCTAGACGATTTTCCATGATCTCGACAAATTTTAGTTCCCTATATTCTAGAGGCAGGCCATTAAGCTGAACCCAAAATGACACAAACTTTGCCACAAATTCACAAGGATTAAAATTTGGACTCCATACTTAGGTAAAAAGACCCAACCCATTATAAGTCCATGACTTAATCTTAAAAATGGCATCCCTATGATTTTTGGATTAAAAAATTACAACAAAGATCGCTCTCATCTTATCCAAGTAGAAACTAATCGTTCATCAAAATTTCAAATAAATTACATTTTTAGAAACTAGAATCAATTCTACAAATATTTAAAAATATTCTAATTAGTTTCCAAAATTTGTAGGGGTAGCACGACCAAAATTCTATTTTTCAGGAAGTGTCCACTTTGAAAATTAGTAAAAAATCAAATATTCATTAAAAAATTATTAGAAAAATCCTGCATCAACCACATAATGTTAGCTAATTTCTCATTGAAGCGAATTTAAAAATACTAAAAAAAGTTCACCATGGTACGTTCCCACAAAAAGTTGCTATGATATGTTTTTCTAACAAAAACAACACCAATTTATGTGGGTCCCTCTTTTGAACCCCTTAATCTCAACCAGTTTCAAAATAAATTAGTAGTTTAGAAAGTAGACTCAGAGTACTACGATCCTTATTTTTGTTGTATTTCAAAATTTTGAGTGTAACTATCCTCAATTTCATGTCCAAGGTCAGTATTTCCTAATTTCAGAAAAAAAAAGTGGCTGCTTAAGCCCCGTTTTGGCCCCCATCTTTTTGCACTTATCCCATTATAATGATAGGAAGAATATGGTTAGTTACAATAGTTATGAATGTGCTTATGTAACTAGATATATAGTTTATATGATTGACTTTTATATACAAATTTTAATATTGTGGATAACTATTTTAACTCAAATTTCTATTTAACTGAACTAACTTTAATATTATTGACATTGGAGTGTGGCAAGATGGTTATGCCACTCTCATCAAAGAGAGAGTATCATCAAGAAGAGGATTCTAGCCATCTAAAAATGATATGAGTGATAGTTACACCCACATACATGTAGTGACATTCTCAAATTACATATCACATTAAAAAGGAGAATAATAAAAATATTTTATTTATCAAATAATTATCAAATTAAATAAAAATTTACATTTTTAATTTTTATTATAATACATATATTTAAATACTAATAGTATAATAAGTTAATAAAAAGTAAATTCATATTATTAAAAATTAATATCATATGCATTTTTCTTTTCAAAAGAAGAGAGAAGATATTAAATATTGTCTTGATAAGAAGTGGGACTAAGTCAAAGAGAAATATTAAAAAAAGGAAAAAGAAGAGAGTACTATAAAAGGTATTTAGGTACCTTAACTTTAACCAAATTTATTATGATTCAACAACTCCTATGACATCATTATCATACGTAAATCATGGTGCATATTATATTATAACATTTATAATTTCATCATATATCACTACAATTAAGTATGTAGATAAAATATTTCTATAAGAATTTTTTATGGGTGAATATCATCCAAGTCTCAAAGATACACAATCTTCAAACACAAAGATAACTAGCACTTACACCAATGAGGTGCAATTCTCATGCCGATAGGCTGATATACTATGGTATTTTTTATTAGCGAGAAAATCCATGGAGAAGAAATGTGTGTGACTATTGTTTTGGGGAATGTGTTGATTCAGTGAGCATGTCGAGAAAAGAAAGAAAGGAAAACGTCAGTGTCAGATTGGATGAGATCCCGGTGGGGTTCCCCCACATAATAGCCTATCAGCTAAATATAATTGTTTCAACTTACTAAAGTATCAAATGGAAATGAAGGGTAATTTCACCGACCTTACAAATGGTATAAGGGTACAAAAAAAGTAGATATTTCAATGGCCTTACAATTTCTCTGTTCCATTTTTTTTATTTGGTTAACTAAACTCTTCCTAAAAGATACAAAAACTTTTTCACAGGTAAACAGTATGCAAATACAGTGTTTGAAGAAACAGTGTAAAGATAGACATAATATGGTGCAATGGCATAAACTTGGTGAAAGTAGAATTCTTTTCATTTTTCATGGAAATAAAAATTTAGAAAGTTAATAAAGTATGTGTCCCACCTTTTTAGTCTTATTAGACTACAAAAATTGTCAAAACATAAAATAGTCATTTGTGATATTTTTTTAGAAGATTCAATTTATGGATTTTCTAAATTTTTTAAATAATTATTTTTATAATTTTTGTTTGTTTCACTCTTTTTTAAATAATTTTATTATTTGACAATGAGTGACATTTTATCTTAATAAATAATTTTTACAAGCAATTGAATCTTTTCAAGATATTTTTGGAATAATTGTTTCAACACTAAAGTACCAAATGGAAATGAAGGGTAATTTCAATGACCTTACAAATGGCATAAGGGTACAAAAAAACTAGATCTTTCAATGGCCTTACAATTTCTCTATTCCATTTTTTTTATTTGGTTAACTGAACTCTTCTGAAGAGATACAAAATCTTTTTCATAGGTAAATAGTATGCAAATACAGTGTTTGAAGAAACAGTGTAAAGATAGACATAATATGGTGCAATGTCATAAACTTGGTGAGATTTGAATTCTTTTCATTTTTCATGGAAATAAAAATTTAGGAAGTTAATAAAGTACGTGTCCCACCTTTTTAGTCTTATTAGACTACAAAAATTGTCAAAACAAAAAAATAGTCATTTGTGATATTCTTTTAGAAGATTCAATTTCAGTTTTACAAAGTACATACTATAACTAGGCCCTACAAAATGGTGGCCTTTATGCTAAAATGAAGAAAGCATGAAGGACACAAAAGTCGTATCATTTAGGTGGCCGAGTGCAGGATTTTTCATGAAGTTTGCTACTAATTTGACAATGAATTTGGTATGCATTTATTATGGTGGTGCTTGTGGTAGTTGTTGCATGTATATGCACATTTCTAGTTTTGTAGGTGTATAGATTTCGTTTGGTTTTGTAGGTGTATAAATTTAGTTTCCCACAATTTTTTATCAATATAAATATGATATATTTATATTTCTTCCATGGTAGGAAAATCTCATGGGGTATGTAGATAGCAGTGAAGAGGAAGAATTTTCCAAATGAGACATCATTCAAATTCATCAAGTATTTCCCTTAAGACAAGTACCTCTCGACAAAAACAAGCAATGTAGCTACATAGTTATTTTCTAGGGATGTAAGAAATTGAGCAATGTAGTTTAGTGGTAAGGTGGGTTTCACTTTCTAGAAGTCTTCCCAGCTCCAATTCTAGAGGCCCTGTTTCGATTCTCATGAAGAACATGAAAATGTAGTGCAATGTGAGATGGGTTACCTTGTGTGAATTACCTAGGTTACACAGGTTGTATTCTTATGAAACATGTGTGAGAAATATTGAAATAGAAGATAGGTTAACCGTTGAATATTCTCTCTAAATTAGAAGGGGCACAACCTATGCATCCCCTAACACAGTCTTAAATTCAACTCTAATTATAGACACCCCAATGCATACAAAATTATGGGTGTTACATGAATTGCAGCCCTAAAATAAATATTTTTAGGACACATGCTTGTAAGGAGTTTATCAATATGGAGCATAAGATAATTCCTTAGTGATTCGGTTTAGGTTCCATCAAATACACTAAAATATATATATTTTTTGTGATATAAATATTGTTAATAGTTTTCAACAAATGTATTACTCACTTTCATCATATGATCCTAATTAGAGGAATTAAGTTGTATATTGTAACCAAAAGGCTTTATTAGGAAAGCAAGTGAAACCTTTGATAAACTCAATGTAAATTCTCATAAGGTGAAGGAAGATGAATTTATTAAGAATACATTCCTAGGTAATTATTTATCCTTATCCATTTAATTTAAAGCCCAAGTACAATCTCTTTTAATTGATAAATATGTATATGCCACACTCATCATTATTTAGAGTTTCTTGTTGTTTAACATGGTTGTCATTCAAGTTATTGTTATGGTGTGAAAATGTTGAGAAAATGAATGAAAGTTAATTGTATAACTGTTGCTAATGAAATTAAATAAATAGAATATATATATTATTTTAACAAGTTTATTATAGAAATGTAATGCTTGTAGCTTTAATTTATTTTTAAATCCTTTCATGAAGTTGGATTGAGGTGATATAAAGGCTCAAACATCTATATATACAAAAATAAAAATGGGAAACAAATGGTGATTCGGGGTTTTCGACATCAGACTGGAGGAGATCCCGATGGGGTTCCAGAGTGGTTCATTAATTCAAATATTTTGAGAGCATCTTTGCAAAATCCATTTTGTGCATATCCTGCATTCATGTAATTCCATGAGATCACACTTCTTTGAGGCATTTTGTCAAACAATTGATGTGCCTTGTGTATGTTTCCACATTTTGCATACATGTCTACCAGGGCACTTGCCACTACAACATCTGATAAAAATCCCCCTTCCGTTATGCTCTGGTGGATTTCCATACCCTGTTCCAAAGCTACCATTTGAGCACAGGCAAGGAGAATGCTGGCAAAGGTTGTGTAATTTGGCTTTACGCTTACCAATTGCATTTGCTTGAAAGTTTCTAAACCCTTTTCAACAAATCCATTTTGAACATATCCTGTAGTCATTGCATTCCATGAGATGACATCTCTTTGAGGCATTCTGAAAAATAATTCACGTGCCTTGTCTATGCTTCCACATTTTGCAAACATGTCTACTAGGGAACTTGCAACAAATAACATCTGACAAAAATCCCCTTCCATTATGCTTTGATGAATTCCAATACCTAGTTCCAATGCTCCCATTTTTGCACATGCTAGAAGGTTGTTGGAAAAGTTTGTGGAATTTTGTTTTACACCTGTCAATTGCATTTGCTTGAAAGTTTCAAAAGCCCTTTCAACAAGTCCATTATGTGTGTATCCTGTAATCATTGCAGTCCATGTGATGACATATCTTTGAGGCATTTTGTCAAATAATTCACTTGCCTTGTGCAGGCTTCCACATTTTACATACATATCGACTAGAGCATTTCCAACTATGATATCTAACATAAAATACCCTTCCGCTATGCTTTGATGGATGTCCATACCCTATTCTAAAACTCCGATTTTGGAAAAAGAAGGGACAATGTTGGAAAACATTGTGGGATTTGGCTTTACATCTTCCAACTACAATTTATTGAAAGTTTCTAAAGATTTTTCAACAAATCTATTTTGTGCATATCCTACAATCATGGCATTCCACGAGGCCACATTTCTTTGAGGCATTTTGTCAAACAGTTCACGTGCCTTTTCTATGCTTCCACATTTTGCATACATGTCTACTAAGGCAGTTGTAACTACAACATTTGATGAAATTCCTCTATCCTTTATGCTTTGATGGATATCCATACCCTGTTCCAAAGCTCCCATTTTGTCATAGGCTGGGAGTACGCTGGTAAATGTGAACTGATTGGGTTGAAAATCTATTCGTTACATTTGGTGAAACAGTATGACTACCTCTTGAGGATACCCATGTCTTGGGTATGCTACAATAATTGTATTCCATGGGATGTTGTCTCATTCTGTCATGTGGTCAAACACTTTACGAGCATCAACCAAACTTTCGCACTTGACATACATGTTAATAAGCTTATTTTGAAATGTTGTTGCGTGTACAAAATGAAAATTGTCTATGAGCAATGAAAGGGGGGATTTTTCCCCCTTATGAAAGCACATTCTTAAGAATGCAGGTCTGCAATAATTAAAAATATGCAAAGGAGTCTCTAGGGGGATTGTATGTAGGAAGCTAAGTGTGCAGGGCACTCTTTACATAATGGTGTGAGATTGAGATGAGTTGTGGATGGAAATGGCATTTTATGATCGTAATTGGAGAGTTACTCAGTCGATGTCCACTAGAATGATGTTGCCCTTAAAAGAAGCACTCTGGAACATGACAGTGTGGGGTTTAGGGTCCCGTCCTGACACTGTCCATGGTGTCAATTTGAGATCCATGAGCATAGCCCTGGGAAAAAATCTTCTACAGCTGGCCTCATTGTAATTCACATTCACTCTCTCCAACTGAAGATCAGATGTGCCATGGTACCAGCCCATGGGATCGATCTCGTGGTCATTGCAAACAACTTCCTAAAAATTTTCCCCAATCTAGTTGGCTATCATTTTGATGACCCCGATGACCATGAAGTTCTCCCGACGAAGTCAGACTGGGGGAGATCTTGGTGGGGTCTCCCCACATAAATAGCTTATCGGCGTAATAAATTTAAAATAAAATAAATTAAGGAAAATTAGAAGGATTAGAAAAATAGTAATTGTATAGAGGAGTGGTTAAAAAGGAAAAGTAATAGAGGAGCCTCAAAAAAGAATAGAAATACCAAAGAAGTTATAGGTTGTTCAAAGGTAAGTGCACCAAGTTGTGACAAAAAAAATGACTCTTAAGATGCCACCTTTTTTTTTAAAATTAACAAAGTCTAAAGTTCATGAGAAAATGAAGATAGTTATGCTCAAAATTGGAATATACAATAAGAACAAGAGTTGTAGTGCTCTAAATATACTTTCTAAGCTATTTTTTTAAAAAAATAATGAATATTAAGGGTTTCAAAAATGGGGGCCACCAAAAATGATCCTATTTTTATTAAAAAATTTGCATAGCGTTTGTTGTGGCCTCCCTAAAAAGTTAACTTTTTTTGAATTTCAAAAATCTAAACGGTGATAAATTAGCTAACACCATGTAGTTTATCTTCATTTTTTTGGCTAATTTTTTAATGAATATATAATATTTTATGAATTTTCAAAGTGGACACATCCAAAGAAGACCAGTGAACTAGAGAAGACTAAAGACAAGAAGAACAATGGCAAGTTCCAAAATTAAAGAAACAATGCTAGGAGACTCCCTATTAGACAACCAAATGCTCAAAGGTACCCATCTTTCAATGATATTTGTTATTCTTGCAAAAAATTTGGACATAGAGAAATGAAATGTAGAATAAAAATGAATTAGAATGTTTCATCTTTTATTGGTCAATGTTTTATATGCAAGAAGTTTGGACATAGAGAAAATGGATGTAAAAGTCAAATGATGAATATATTCAATATTTCAATGGTTATTGCTATACATGCTATGGATTTGGACACAAGGCTAATCAATGCAGTTTCATAATGAATGGAAGGAATAATGCTCAAGGAAATATCATATGCATGCAACAACTAAATAGACCTGGACATGTTGCTAGATTTTGCAGGAGCATAAATACAAGGAAGGATAATATGGTAAAGAGAAATGAACCAGTTAGAAAGATTGATCCAATTGAATTAAAGAAGGAAATGGAAAAGATCTAGAGAAAGAAAGAGGAGCCTGAGAACAAGGAAGAATCAAAGACTACAAATGAATTTGTACAACCCTCTGGTGCAGATAATTCCTCTTGGAATTGAACCTAAGTGTATTGTAGAAAAATGCATCCCTCTACATTTTCACACTTGTTTGGGCCCTCCCTACTAAAATTGGGCTTCTTTATGCATTATTTGGTCCTATTTTGCATCCACAAGCCTTATTTAATGCATCTTTCTGAGGATAATCTTGACACATATCAAATGACCAATCATAATTTAATGATTTTGGTTTGTATGGCCAAAATTTAGTGATCTGGGACTCATACGCCACCTTGGGCATATGGGTCCCACCTAAGTTTGAAGGACCGAACTTGAATATGGCATAAAACTTATCCATTCTTGAAATTTGTGTCCCAGGATTAGCCTACTAGGACTCATGCGACCCAACTGGCATATGAGTCCCACTTAGCTTGGACCTAATTTTAAATTCAACTCTTGATGGGATTTTATTCTTCTAGATCTGATGTCAGCTTGTAGTGTTGTAATTTGGGGAAATTTGGCATAAATAAGTATAAATACAAGGCTATTTCACATTATTTCTCCTAGAAAGTTTTCAAGTCATCTAATATTTTCAAGAGAGCATTCCTATATCAAGTTTATGATCACAAGAGCATTCAAGAGTGATTATCAAGTATTTTGGAGCTATATTCAAGATTCAAGCATCATGTCAAAGTCATCATGCATCATGTTTTTTTTTGAGCTAACATTTGTGATGTAGGTTAGATTATGATTCAAACAAGCATTCAAGTCAAGATCCATAACATATAAGCAAGATTCAAGATCCACTTTCATGCTAGCAATTACATACAAGTTTGCAACATTTTTTTAAAAGGTTTGGTGAGTTGCAACATAACATATTTGTTCATTCATCATTCATTCATTCTTTTTGATTCCATTTCAAGGTTTGATTACCAAAGTAGGGTTTGACCAAGGAAAACCCCTAAATTGGGACTAAATCACTCTTACTAGCATATGAGTCCCAGTATGCATAAAAGTCATATTTTTGGGAGTGCAGAACTTGTTTCAAGCATCTTCAGTTTTCCAAGTGCCACTCTGTCCTTTCTTAGTTCATTTTTTTTATTTTTAGTTTCATATCTTGAGTTGCATAGTTAAGTTTGCATATCATTCACAACTCCTTTCCAAGCCCTTGCTTGGTGGTGAACCCCCTTTTGTATTTAATCACACCCCTATGACACCCTATTGCAGATCTCTTTTCCCAATTCCATCCTTAGATTGAGATCTCTAGGGTTTTCTTTAATGAAACTTGAAGGAAATAGGTGGAGGAACCCTAATCCCCCTTTAGTTCACACCATTTTCTCGAGGTTTAACTAGGCATTAGCTCAGGGGGAGCAATAACAAATAATCAAATAACCCCTAGCCTATAAAAGGTCCCATGGCTTGGCACAAAGATATGTGATGGAGATGGACAAGTTTGATCTTTTAGAGAAGACTCTAGAAGAAAATGTGCAAATGTGAAGATTTGCAGAGCAATTTAGGATTTACTATTTCACAAAGAACAATTTTACCATCATTATTGTTTGGCATATTAAAGACAAAGTAGGATAGAATTGAAGGGTTATATATCTATTATTTGTTGATTTCATTCACTTTTATGGATTCTGAGTAGTAGAGTGAATTGAAGTGAATTCAAGAGTTCAAAGGTGATTTACACCTAAACCCTAGTTCTTGTTGAGCAAGAAAAAGGTATATATTGTTGTCCAAAGCTGAAATAGAGTTTGTTTTTCAAAGAATTTGAATTCAATAGAAATAGCTACACCTACAATAGTGAATGTGAGTTAGCAACCTAATGGTACCTTCAAATTTTATAAATTTGAAGTGCCTATACCCTTCAGTTTGATGAAAAAGGTCAGTCTACTTCTTGTCAAATCTACCCTAGAGCCCATCTTTTCTGATTAAAATTTTGCAACTTAAAGGTCATCTTGAAAATCCATATGGTAGAATGTTTCTTGGTACATATGGTAGTGTACCTATTCAATTTCACGCTTCTAGGATGAGTTCTGATGGGTTATTTAAAGCTTTTCTGACTACGACTAGGCTAAATTTGGTGTTCTGCAAAGCTACACATTTCACAATTTTGAAGGCAACCAATTTCTTGTTTTAGTCTAAAACATCTCCAATTTCGTTTTTATTAGAAATGAAGTCCATATGAGGCATTATTTTAATGTGTTTTAGTTGCAGTGAACACATCTGGCGGGCCAATTTACAAAGGAGGTGTTGGCCTCCTCTAATGGTTCAATAACTAAGCCCTTAGAGTTGTGACTTAGAGATTAGAAATCTACACTAAGCAGTCATCTTACTCATCATGAAGATGCATTTCATTGTCAACCCAGGGATGTGAACTTGAAATGGGTCAGCATTGTATGTGCACTGGGACTCCACTGTAGTCATCCATAAACTAGAAAAGAAGTAGTACTGGAAATAAAATGCTGGAAAGAAATTAACATAAACACTAAGCATGAATCAACAACTACAATGAGCATAAAAAATTGAACTATAAATGGATGACAGAAATAGAAATCTTAGCAAATAATAGAAAACTACTTTGTCTACCTTGGCTATAGGAGCAGTCATAGAACATAGTTCCAATAGCTGTAGGAACAAACAACTGCTAAAATGGAAGCTAGTTATTGAACAAAAAAATAACTTTTAAACTAAATGGGTGGAATTCTCACCAAGTGGCCCCCCTTGAATGAGTTTTCCCTAAGCTAACTCAAATGCAACAAATTAGAATATCATTTTATTCCTTGAAAGCATGATTACAACATATCAACAATATGACTCTATTACTTAAACTGAAAATGCAAGTACAATCTCAGAACATCCAACCTTGTGAAAAGGGGCATCTGACCATTATTTATAGAGGGAAAAGCTTCTAATTAACCCTAACTACCTAGGTAGTCGACTCCAACATAATAGGAGGATTCCATTTATTGAAAATGTGGAAAAGAGAGGAAGGAAGTTATGCATGCACTAGATTTGGTCAAAGGAGACTTTCCCGAATGAGGATCCAACATAGCACACTTCCTAGATTTTCTCAACTAACAAACATGACCATTTAAAAGGTAGTTACAACTTCCATATGAGCTAGGAATTTCATTCCATTGGAAGTTTCCCTCCATTGATATTTTTCCCTCCTTTGACCTCTTAATGACTATCTTTTTGACTTCCTTAGTAACCGAACAGTAGGCAGGAACTTCTTCTACTTTGTATGCTTCATTTACATCAACATCTCAATGTGAACTTGCATAATGACATTATCATGCACAAAACAATTGCATATCCATAATTACCTTAAAGTAACATCCATTCAACCACATGTAAAATTAACATAGATAATTCACATAGCATGTTAATATTATCAAAAGTCACAAGGATAGGTTTATGCCCAAGGTTCATGGATTTAAGGAAATAACATGGAGAATGTCAATAACTATGTGCCAAAGTCTATAGTATCAACAACAAATCTATGCTAAACCATATCAAAATTGAGCCATTAATTGGACTCATCATCTCCCCCCAACCTAATGATCCACTGGTCCTCCAGTAGAGGGAGCTATATTCCTTTGCCTTGTTAAAGCTTTGAAGTCACCAACTGTCAGCTGTCCCAAATCAATCTCTCCAGTGTCTAAATTGGGATACCAATAGAACCCCTGCTTGTTTTACAATCTGTTCCACCTTGTTCTTTCTGTAGCTATGTCATATTGATAGTATCTATAAGCTGGTACTGGCCACAATAGAGTAGGTAGCTGAAATTTCAATGAAAGCCAATATTGTTGCTTCATCCTTCCAATCTGTATGTACCTAGTACATCGTTTACATGTTTTAGTATAATTTTGCAAGGAATGGTGTTCAACCTTTTCAACTGATCTATCAAACTATTCCATCACTATGATAGGTACCCCAATGTTTTTTTCCTTATAGTATCAGCTACCTACTCATATTCCTGGTATGCTTCTTCCCTAATAGGCATGTTTCTATTTTTGTAGCTTAGACGATAAAGAATTCTAGGCCATATATATAATTCTGGGCCATGTATAGTAAATGTCTGAAGGGTTACTGGATTCAGCTCTAAGAGGGTATGGAGTTCTCTTTCCCTGTATATTTTAAATTGCTGCCCCCAAATGACTTCATTCTAGATCCATGATATGAATGCCCTCAAATGGATATCCCCAATGTATAGCAATGGATTCCAGTCATGATCATTAGGCACAACATAATTATGCAAGTACAATTCACACAACAAATTTTTAACTTCAAGAGGAGAGGATTGGTAGGCTTAGAAAAAATCATGTGGGGTTTCAATAGAAGGGCTTAAACCTGAAATAACCCTTGATAGCTTGAAGGAAAGATGACGCTCCTTTAGATGCAGTGCATATACTCTTAGAGGAGTTCTACATGCCATCATTTGTTGTACTAGAGGCACCACATTATCTACCTTATCCTTCAATGCAACAATATCTAATCTCTACATCTTTCTTCTCAATTTATGCATTTTGATTTTTGTCTTCTTCCTATAGCTTGAGTCTTTCTTTTTCCCACTCCTCCTCTTTCCTTTGCATTTCATTTGATAAGTTCAGAGCTACAAGATTCCATAAAAAAGTGGGAGGTTTATGTTTTCCTACCATGATATTTCCTCGTGTCGGTTCATGTTGTTCAAATGGCACTAGTTGCAATGATTCTTGTTGTTCATCTTGCTCTGGTTGCAGTAGTTCTTGATTTTCAACATGTTCAACAATAGCAATAAGCTCTGGTAATCTTATGCTTTCTTTTTCCTCAAAAATGTCTTCCACCTCAACATTTACCTACCCCTTAGGAGCTTTTGTCTCCTTCTTAGATGTTCTTCTGAGTCTAGGGTTTCTTTTCAGAGGCATATCAGTAGTTGGCTCAGTTGATTTTGATTTCTTTAAAAGGATTTTATGTTTCTTAGTGGCTGCAAGAAGACAAGTGTCATCAACTTTCCATTTCCTAGGGATAGGTTTTTCTATCTCTAATGTTTTCTTCTTGGCCTTCCCTTTTCTAGTTTATGCCTCTCTCATTTGTTCTTCCTCTTTTCTAATGGTAACCCTAGTATGAATTAGAGTTTTAGGGAGAATATTGTCATTAGGGTATGAGGATGAACTTTCTTCATCCAAATACTCTGATTCAGAGGAGCCAATTTCTATTGTTGATTCAGCTGTAGGAGGGTTTGTGCTAAGGTTTGTGCCAAAGGTTGAAGCTACAGGAGTAGTTTTAGCGACCCTCACACCCCTACTAACCCTAGGAGCTTGGGGCTGACCTCTATGACTCACATTTTCCAATATAAATTGATTAATGTTCACAAATTCTTCCCATGACATACCAAACACTTCTTGTAAGGATTTTTCTACTAATAATTTTATCAAACAGTGATGGGAGACAAAATTGTCCCTACCTTTTTGCATTTCAGCTACCATGATTGCAAAGAGGTTGTATAACACATTGGGTACGTTCATCCTTCTTCCATGTCTCATATGGTTCAGGAGATTAAAATGCACAAAATGGATGAATGATTGGTGACCCTCATAGGTAATGTATTTAACAATGTAGACAACAACTTGTTTCCACTTTTCTAGTAGAAAAATTCTCCTTGTTCCTTGCTTATCTATAACAAGCGAGGGATCACTAGGTTTAGTAAATTCTGCCCTAGCTGACCTTGCATCCCTGGAAGTAGGGTATGGCTCTCCTTTAGCAGGAAAACCCATTAGTTCAATAATTCTCTCCTCAGTGGCTATAACTTCTAGCCCTTTTACCATCGCCTTCCCGTCAGAAAGTGTCTATGCAAATTCTAGAGCAATGTCCTCATTGAAACTATCTAGTTTTAGAAAATAGTCCAACCATCCACAATTCCTAAATTCGGCCAAAGAGAATGCATCCTGAAGTATCACGTCATGAACTATAGGTTAATTTCTAATTAGCTTTCCTCCCATTATTTCTACCCACAATTAGGAAAACACTTCTGTAAAATTTTCTTTCCTGCAATCCTTCTCTGAAAACCCAATTTCTTCTGATTCGTACAACTCTTCTTCAGTGCTAACACCAATTTCATGTTACTCTTGAATTTACCTTTTTGGTGACATCATGACTATGACTAAGGCAGTAAAGAAACATAAATGAGGGGTATTATCAAGGAAAATGGTGGTGGTTTAGTGTCACATTATACATGCAGGCCATCATTTCAACTATTTCAAATTGGCTCATTTTAAATTTGCTGACATGTAAGACACACAAACATGTGGGTTCACACTCCCCCCCCAACCTAAATTAGAGCATGTGTCCACCAAGGTTGGGATGTAATTATGATGTGATAGGGTAGAGTATAGATATGTGTTATGTGAAATATCAACATTAATATACAGTAATTAAATAAATGCATTTAAGCTAATTAAGATATAACAAGTTGTTATGCACACACCTAAAAACTTGGAGTGCCATTTGCAAAGAATGTGGAGGGAAGTATAAGTTACTTTAAAAGTATAGTTGAGTAATTAAATGAAGTGGTGATGGAATGAAGTGATGGTGAAGTGAAGTGATAGAGTTATGGAAGAGAGAGAAAGGATGGAGATGGATGGGAAGATGGATTTATTGATGAAGAAGTGGATTCCCAGAAAAGTGGAAATCTTTATTATGATTGGATACATACCTTGACTAGTCAGAAGGAGGGACACTAGGTCTACTTCCTTTGGCTACAGGAACTTTAGAGGTTTGGTGTTGAATAAATTGTTGTATGAATTCTTGTTTGGAAGTTGGCTTATGATACAACTTGAGACGATGATTGTTGACCAGGAGCTTGAATCTGATAGGGTCAATGGTTGTGAGTTGAACAATACCATTGGATAAGACTTCTACAACTTCTTATGATCCCAACCACTTGGTTTGCAATTTTCCTACATTATCTTGATACCTGGAGTCATAAAGGAGGGCCCAGTCACCTGGTTGTAACTTCTTTTCCTTTATGTATTTGTCATGCCATCTGATTCTTTGATTTTGCACTATCTCAACATGATGAAAAGATGACTTTCTCATCTCATCCAAAGCATTCAGCTGCATGATTCTATCTTTCTATGCCTCAGATATGTCTATCCTAAGATCTAGTACAGTTCTAAGAGTTTTATGCTCAAACTCTATAGGAATCATGGCTGTTTTTCCATACAATAATTCAAAAGGAGTGAAACCAGTGGCTATCTTTCAAGTGGTTCTATAAGCCTAGACAACTTCTGACAACTTATTTTCCCAATCTTTCATATGAATTGTCACTGTTTTTTGATCAAAATAGCCTCTATTTCTCTATTTATCACCTCAAACTGGCCATTGGCTTGAGGGTGATATGGGGTAGATTTCCTATGCCTTACATTCTATTCATTGACCAATGCTATGACAAGAGTATGTTGTAAACTAATCCCCTTGATCTATCACTATCTCTCTAGGAACCCCATAGCATGTTTAAATTTCTTCATAGAGGAATTCTGCAACTTTATTGTCTCTGGCATGTTTCATAGCTTTAACCTCGACCCACTTGATCACATAGTCAGTGCAAACCAAGATGTAGGATTTTCCATTTTATGGTGGATGAATTGGACCTACATCCTTATGAAGTGTGGGCTAGTAGTATCATGTATTAAGAATCTTCATTGTTACCCTCTTAGCTACAAAGTTCCCTCCATAGGGTTCATTGTGACATGCAGTATAGAATAGACATCCTTACACATCTCCTCATTACATGATTTGGTCCAGTATAGAATAGACATCCTACAATGCATGAGAAAGGAACATTTTTCTCAATAAGAACCCTTCTCTCCTTTGGAGAGAAAAGAGGGGAACTCTCCCTGTAACCAGATAATTGGCTATATCTGCATACCAAGGTGTGTGCACACTGATGGAAAAAAAATGTTCATTAGGGAAGGAGTCATCAATGATTTGAGTGTCCTTTGATGTAGTCAATATGGAGAGAAAGTCCACCACAACATTTTCCTTACCTAGTTTGTCAACAATGGTGATATCAAATTCCTACATTAGCAACAACCACCTTGCTAGCCTACCTAAAATCAAGGGCTTATTCATGACGTATCTTATGGCTGCATGGTTCTTATGGACAAATATTTGATATCCTATTATATAATTCCTAAAATTATTGAGAGAATAGATGATTGCCAACATCTCCTTCTTTGTCACTGTGTAATTAAATTCAATTACCTATAGGTTCTTGCTGAAAAAGTAGATTGCATTCTCAATTGCTCCCTCTTTTTGTCATAGGAAAAATCCTATAGCATAATCAGATGCATCTATGTGAATATGGAAAGGGAGTTCCCAATTAGGGCTTTTGAGTATAGGAGCATGGGTTAAGACTTCTTTTAAATCAAAGAATGATTTTTCACAATCCTCTGTCCATTGGAACTGAACATATTTAGCTAGAAGATTATACAGTGGTGTTTCCATCTTGTTGGAATCTTTTAGGAAGCACCTATAGTATCTTGCATGTCCTAGGAAATTTCTAACATCTTTTTTCTTGGAAGGAATAGGAAGATTGGTAATCACCTCAATCTTGGCTGGTTCCACCTGAATTCCATTCTGAGATATATAATAGCCAAGGAATACTTCTTCCTGAATCATCATGAAAAATTTATCACTGTTTAGGGATAGATTATGGTCTTCACATCTCTATAAAACTTTTCTTAGATTTTCTCATGCTTTTAAAAAATCAGCACCATAAGTAGTGAAATCATCCATATAGATCTCCATGCAATCATGTGAGATATCTAAAAATATACTAATGACTGCTCTTTGAAAGGTTGCAGGTGCATTACATAAACCAAATGGAAGTACTAAATAGGCATAAGTCCCCCAAGGATAGGTAAAAGTTGTCTTCTCTTGATCGTCAGGTGCAATCTGTATCTGATTATAACCACTGAATCCATCTAGGAAAGAAAAATACTGCTTACCTGCAAGTGAATCCAGTACTTGGTCTATGAAAGGAAGGGGAAAATGATCCTTTTTGGTGGAAGAGTTTATTTCTCTATAGTCAACACAAACTCTCTATTTACCTCTCTTTTTAGGCACAATTACCAATGGGGACACCCATTGGCTATTTGAGATAGGGTAGATAAATCTTGCATCCAATAACTTCTATAATTCCCCTTTTACAATCTCCCTCAATGCAGGGTTGATTCTCCTTTGTGGTTTCCTTACTGGTGTGTAGACATCTCTAATGTAGATCCTATGAGTACAAAGCTTGGGATCTAATCCTTTCATGCCATGGTAATCCCATGCAAATGCATGCTGATGGGTCTTCAATAGGTTTGTCAAGGAAAACTGTTGTTCTTGATTCCACTTGTTAATATTCAATTTTTTCCTTCTGAAACTTGTACTTGTGTGGTCAACTCAGTCATGGATGTTTCACTAATGCTTGGAATTTTTAGTTCATGTGGAAACAATGTATGAAGCATATCTGTTGCTGTAGGAAGTTCAGGTGCAGGAGGAGCAGACAAAAGTGTCTTCAATGGACCTGCAGAACCAAATTCATGAGTGGATGATTCTTCATGCACCTCACAATGGTTTTCAATTATATGGGATAATATTTCATCTTCTTCCTAGAGCTACATGAAAGGACTTCTGCCTATCATCATGAGTTGTGCCACTAAATTGAATTCCTCAGCCTCTTCTCCAACATGTGGCCATATGGGGTTATCCATATCATGGGATGGTTGAGTAGGAGGGTAGAGAACAAGATTTTTAGTGCTTCTTCCATTAGAAATAGTCATGTCCCCTACCTGACATCCAATGTAAGCATCTGCTGTGGCTAACCATGACCTACCTAGAATAATGGGATTCCCTCCCAATGAAACTTTAGGGGAAAGGATCATGAAATATGATGGGTACTACCAAGAGTCTGGGGTTACAACAAGATCTACTATACCATTTGGTTTGACAGTGGAACTATCAACAAGCTGCAGGATAGTAGGAGTAGGTCTCACATTTGCAACATTTAGTTGCTACAAGATATCCTTAGTCATCACATTTATTGGTTCTCCCTAGTCAATTAGAGCATTATTTACTTGGATTCCATTTATAATGACTCTTACTATAGGACTATCTAGGTCAGTGTATTTAGGAACAATAAATTTTCCAAGCATGATATCTGTCAATTGTCCCACCACATGAACGGTAGTGGGGTCTTTCTTTTTCCTCCCTGGCTTTTTGAGACATGATTCCTTGATTGCTTTGCTATATATGGGGACATCTTTTATGGCCTAGAATAAAGGTATCTTAACACATATGTGTTTCAACTGATCCAAAATATCAAAGGTTTTTTCTTCCTTCTCTTCCTTTTGTTTAACAACTTCTAACCTTTGAGGAAATGGTGGGTCTTGATTAGACTATTGAACCGGTTCAGGATTTTAGGCACACTTGACTGAATAGGGTCATTTTGATGCTCTTCTTCTTCCATAGGAAGCTCAGTGATGATAGGAGTGGAAGGATTTGGAAAAGTGGTTCCTGAACATAGATGCATGTCACTCACACTCACAACATATGTAGGAAATTGATTGGGATCTGCAGAGGAGACTAGCTACTGCTATGGTTTGTTATTTGGGTTAGGTGTGGGTTGAGCTGGTAATTGAGTAGGTCTAGGTGTGCTATAACTTGAGCTAGTAGGAGGAAGAATTATGGCAAGTTGCTGAGGTTGTGGAGGTGGCTACATGTAACCAGTTGCCTATTTTGGCCATTTCTATCCTCCCCTCCATTGGGATGTCTGCTGCTAGTTTCTTGGAGGCAGCTACCAATTCCCTTGGAATTTCTACCAATTCCCATGGGCTTGTTGTCATTGAGGTGGAGAGTTTTGGTAATTGGGCCAGGTGTTTGGAGGGTTTTTCCAAGGCTAAGGTGGATATCCTCCATAGTTGGATGGGTATGGGGGTTGCCATTGATTACCAAATGCATAGGAATTGAAATAAGGCCCACTAAAAGATAATGGATCTGGTGGCATACCTTGTCTTGGAGCCCATGGTATTCTTTATGCAATGTAGAAAACTTGATCACCATTGACCTAAACTGGCCCGGATTCTTATGGAATCTACTTGCTGTCAATGTTGGCTACCATTTTGCATCTATAGTCCTTTTGTCTACAATGAGGACAATATTCTGCCAACATTGCCTATGCCTCCTCTTGTTTCTTCTTTGCTTGAAGAGTGTCTAGCTGAGTAGCCATATTGTTTATGATATCCTACTTAAAATATGCTAGTAGGTGAGTAATTTCCATCTTTGAGACTCCATTCTATGGAGGATTTACCCATAGAGGATTGGTAACTGCTTCCTTTCTTCAGAGTTGTCGTGGAGTAATTTTGATATATCTTCTTAATATCATCCCAGGGAACTTGGGTGATATCTCCTCCTCCCATCAAGTCCACTGCATCATTTCAACTCTCATTGATCCCTCTAAGGAAGAGAAACTTTTGAGACTCTTCATTAAGTGCATGATGTGGAGATTTCTGCATGAAAAATAGGAACCTTGAAATATAGTCCTCCAAACTTTCTTCCTTCTGCTGCATCCTGAAGATATCATCTCCTCTCATATCACTGCCACTACAGTATTCTTTGTACTTCTCAAGAAAATTTGTTTTCATATCATCCCAAGTCTCTATAGCATTCCTACCTAAGCTCATAAACCATCTTAATGTGACTTCTTTTAGGGTAGTAGGAAACAATTTAAGCCTATGAGAATTAGTGGTATAGTCATAGCTTCTATAGAGGATATCAAAATCAAACAAGAAAGTGTTAGGGTCTTCTACGACAAGCCCATAGAACTTAGGAAGAAATGAAGCAAGTATGTTCTTGAGATTATCAACTTCATTCTGATGAGTGATAGGAAATAGAAAAGATGGCTGGTTGGGTCTATTTGGATTTGCATGAGCCATATCTGCTTGATGGAGTGCCAAAGAAAATGGATTCTCAATCAAGTTTTCGGAAGCTTGGTCTTCAAAGGAAGTCTCAAAACTAGTCAAATTGGGAAATACATCAGCAAAAGGATGTGCCTCCTCTTCTTCTTTGTCTCTTGGCATATTTTGAAACTCAATTAGTTGGTTATTAGGATTAGGGTCATTAGGAAGAAATCTCCCATGAGCATCTCTTCTCCTGCCTCTATGCATGCGGTATTAACTCAATATCAACCAACTCACACAAAGAATTGGTGAAAGAATAATAGATCATTACTTTTCTCAAATGAAGGGCATGCTAAGAAAAATATTTAGAGATACTAAAGCAAGAAAGAAACTAGAAATGACTTCAAAGAACTTCCTAGTTTGACACCATCCATGGCAATGGTGCCAAAAATTTTGGCCTCCTCTAATGGTTCAATAACTAAGCCCTTAGAGCTCTGAGTTAGAGATTAGACATCTACATTGAGTAGTCATCTTACTCATCATGAAGGTGGATTTCATTGTCAACCTAGGGCGTGAACTTGAAATGGGTTAGCACTATATGTGCACTAGGACTCCATTGTAATCATCCGTAAACTAGAAAAGGAGTACTGGAAATAAAATGCTAGAAAGAAATTAACATAAACACTGATCATGAATCAACAACTACACTAAGCATGAAAAAATGAACTGGAAATGGATGAAAAAAATAGAAATCTCAACAAATAGATAGAAAACTACTCTTTCTACCATGGCAACAAGAATAGTCACATAACAGAGTTCCAATGGCTGTAGGAACATACAACTGCTAAAAATGAAGCTAGTTACTGAATAGAAAAATAAATTTTAAACTAAATGGGTGGAATTTTCACCAAGTGGGCCCCCTTGAATGAGTTTTCCCTAAGCTAACTCAAATGCAGAAAATCAGAATATCATTTTATTCCTTGAAAACATGATTACAACATATTAGCAATATGACTATATTACTTAAACTGGAAATGCAAGTACAATCTTAGAACATCCAACCTTGTGAAAAGGGGCATCTGACCATTATTTATAGAGGGAAAAACTTCTAATTAACCCTAACTACCTAAGTAGTCGACTCCAACATAATAGGAGGATGCCATTTATTGAAAACATGGAAAAGAGAGGGAGGAAGTTATGCATGTGCTAGATTTGGTCAAAGCAGACTTGCCCCAACAAGGATCCAACACAACACACTTCCTAGATTTTCTCAACTAACAAACATGACCATTTAAAAGGTAGTTACAACTTCCATACAAGCTAGGAATTTCTCTCCATTGGAAGTTTCCCTCCATTGAGAGTTTTCCCTCCTTTAACCTCTTAATGACCATCTTTTTGACTTTCTTAGCAACCGACCAGTTGGAAGAAACTTCTACTTTGTAGGCTTCATTTATATTAGCATCCCAATGTGAACCTGCATAATGACATTAGCATGCACAAAACAATTGCATATCCATAATTACCTTAAAGTAATGTCCATTCAACCACATGTAAAATTAACATAGATAATTCATATAATGTGTTAATATTATCAAAAGTCACAAGGATAGGTTTATGCCCAAGGTTCATGGATTTAGGGAAATAACATGGAGAATGTCAATAACTAGGTGCTAAAGTCTATAGTATCAATAACAAATATATGATAAACCCTATCAAAATTGATCCATTAATTGGACTCATCAGGAGGTACCTGGATTTTGTTTGTTGGGAAAAATAAGATTTAAAAACCATGCTTTAAATAATTGATTATGGATGCTTTTGAAAAATCTTGGCTCAAGGGGTTCTCATTTGTGCACAGTGAATTTCCACCGTTTGGCCAGTAGGTGAAATTAAATTTTCACCCATCTCCTAATGTTTAAAATGCAAATATTTTAAATATTTTAAATACCTTGAAAGTGAAATGCACATGGATGACATTATTTTAGGGAAAAGGAAATATTGTTTAAACTTTATAGTTTTCCTTTCCCCACAAACACATTGTGTCATAAAATGAAGGTTTTTAAATACTTTATTAAAACATTATTAAAACTTGCAAATGTTGTATCAAACTTTTAAAGATGTTTTATTTGCTTTGTCTTTCTTTCCTTGCCAACCCACTCCGTAAAAAATGAAGTGAGAAGCGAGAAAACATGGAAATGGTTTTTTCTGAGCACCTTTTTCATTTCTCATCATGTCGAAATGTTGTTTGGGGGATTTTGGATATTTTTGAGAGTTGAAAAATGTTGCAAGTATGGGCTAGTTTGGTGGTGTTGTCATTGATGTCAACATTGTATAGTATGTTGCCAGGGTTGTACATGTATAGTTGTGATTCTATGAGTACATGGAGCTATCTTATATGGCTGCAGATATGTTGTGTTGATGAGTTTCCTTTGAGAAAATTAATAAAGAAGAGAAGTAGAGTGATGAATGTGTTCAGATTATGCTTCGGTATGTGCTCCATGTTTCTCCTATGTTGATCCTATGCTTGTGTAGATCTGAAGGCTTGTTAATGAGGATTTAGTGGTGATATATCCTGAGTTTTAGCCTTTGGTGTGATGGTGTGTGAGTTACGTTCACCGGTATGTGAATTGCTCTGGCAGAGTTGGTCTTTTGTGGCCTTGGAGAACTGGCTTTGCTCCGCATCTCTCCACTGCTTTGTTTCAGATCTTGCAGATTTTGGATTTGTCTTGTGAAGGTCTATTATGTGCTCTGGCGAAGAAGGTTGAATTTTGGTAATCTGGAAGTCATGTTTCTCTATTCCAATAGAGGTTTGTATAGTTCAGAATCTGATGAAAGGTATTCAATGTATGAAGTACGTTGTTTTGCTGCATACGTATCTGAAGAAGTCTAATATGAAGTATCATGCATATGGAAGTGTGCTGAGGTGTTCACATGTCATCTTCTTGTTGGTAAGTGTGTGCATCAATGTTCTTTTGTGTTTTCATTACACTACTAAATTTGAAACCATTTTCTGACGGCCGTTCATCGGTCGTTCGACAAATCTTTGTCAGACAAGTGATGAAATGGAAAAAATATTTGCATCGCTATTTTTTCGTCGAAAGGCTGACAATGAATTAAACGTCGAAATAACAACGAAGAATCGTCGGTTGTCGGCATCGTGAAATGGCTCAGACTTTCATTGGAATATCGACAAACACTTTGTGTATCCATCGACGAATTACACCAGAAGTTCGTCACAAGTTCGATGAAATGGGAAAGAAGTAGCTTCGAAACAACACCAGACATTCATCACCATTTTGACAAAATGGGCAAGGAGTAGTGTCGAAACAACACCAAAAGTTCGTCAAACATGCGACGAAATAGGCAAGTAGTAGTGTCGAAACAACACCAAGAGTTCATTGAAATGGTGAAAAAATGAGCAAGGAGTAGCCTCGGAAGAACACCAAAAGTTCATTGAAAGTGCGATGAAATGGGCAAGTAGTAGTGTGGAAACAACACGAAAAGTTCATCAAAATTGCGACGAAATGGGAAAGGAGTTACGACGAAACCTTCATCGCAACTATAGGAACTTCGTCGAACCTTTTCGTTGATTCGTCGGTGGGTTTCGTAAAAATTGTGATGAAGCATCAATTTTTTTTAAAAAAAAAATATTCATGGAAATGTACCATTGTGGAGACTAACGACTGATCATACATACAGACTGCATATTGGTTTGATGCTTCAAATGATGCATTTCTTATATTCAAAAGTGCATTACCTTATTGAGCTTCTCTTTGTTTCGAGAATAGTTTAATATTATCTACTTAATAGGGCCAACCACATGATGGTGGAAGCTCATTTGGCCCCTCCCCCCCCTCACATCACTCTCAATTCCCCATACCCAATCATATAACATTAAACATTCATTCATCCATTAATAACATATAACATTCATTCATTCATCCATTAATAACATATAACATTCATTCATCCATTAATAACATATAACATCTCATTCATTAACATATAACATTCATTCATTAACATATAACATCACTCTCAATTCCCCATACCCAATCATATAACATTAATCATTGATTCATCCTTTAATAACATATAACATTCATTCATTCATCCATTAATAACATATAACATTCATTCATTCATTAACATTATAACATTATTATTAACATATTCACATTCATTCATTAACATATAATATTCATTCTTTCAGTTTTTACATATTATCAAAAATATGGTTGTCATGATATGATTACAATCACTTTTTTTTGTTTCTTTTTTAAAGCTACAAAAAGCTGAAGTGGAGTATCATTTTCTAAATCATATTGTCCCCCTTTAGTTGTTCTGCCCTCTGCTCGTGATCTTAATGTACACCTAGTCATCTACTCATGAATGTGGACGCCGCTGCAAGGGGGGGTCTGCTGCAATAAGAAAGAAATGTTAAACTGATATGTTTTATTATTATTGTTACAAGTATTTCATTAATTAAAGAACATTAGAGTGGTTCTCTTTACCTGATGGGTCCACATCATGTTCCCGAACTTTTGTTATAGACTCATTCTCAACATGTTGAACACCCTCTAAATCCTGATCTGCAGTTGAAACACAAAAGGTTACATTAATTAATACACCAATTGAAATTAAATATGTTTAAGAGAACATGAGGGTGGTCCTCTTTACCTGATGGGGCCACATCATGTTCCTGATCTTCTCTATCCCGATCATGCTCAAAGAATTCATCACGCTCTACATGCTCTAAAGTTGAAACAAGAAAGGTTACATTAATTAATACATCAATTGCAATTAAATATGTTTAAAAGAACTTTAGAGTGGTCCTCTTTACCTGATGGGGCCACATCATATTCTTGATCTTCTCTAGCCTGATCATGGTCAACATGTTGATCACTCTCTACATGCTCTAAAGTACTGGGATGCACACCATGACCTTCATCTACACGTTGTGCTCCACCCTCACCAGGCTGCATTGCAATGTTATGTGTAGTATTATCATTGCTTGAATGTTTAAAACAAATAGGAATGTAATTACTTTATGGTGGAAATTAATATTGAATAGATTGCACAAGTATTCAATTTTAAATAAACATTATTGAGTTTATTTACCTGCGTGTCAAATGCAATGGAAGATTGTGCTTGCCCAGTCAAGACTCTTAGGCATTCAACCATGGCTCCATAGCCTTGCTGGAAGGCAATCTTTAGGTCCTCTTCTGTGGGAACTCTGTTGAATTCAAAGCCTTACATTTTTGCATAAGATCATGAATTTTGCTTCTATGGTGTGATAAAACCAAAATTGTTTTCAATTTATTTTAATTTGGATGCAATATTTCATTTATTGATACTTACAATTCGTGCAACTAATTTCATATAACCACCAGATCCAAGTTTGTGTTGCCCGCACTTTTCTATTCTTGCCTTTGTTGCCTTCGATGTGTCGGGCAGCCTATGAAAAGTTTGAAATACGTTAGATTATGTAAAAAGAAAGAGTAATCAGTATATAATTACATTGTTGATAGTATCACACATAGCATACTACTTTTTTTAAAAAAATTAATGGCATTTCCATAGCATACATACATTGAGAGAAAATAAAATACAGAGTTCAATCCATGAATTATAGAAAATAGATTTTTGCTGGTTATATTCATATCGCTGATTACATTGCACAAAAAATACTACAACTGCATAAATATCGATGGTGATAGTTGTTTATGCCACCACATTTTTCATATACATGTCTACCAAAGCATTTTATCAAATGCTCATCGCTTTGCCGCTATGGCTAAAAGCCCAAATAGGTGCTTTCAAACAAGCATGGATGCTGGAAAAAAATCTATCAAAGCATAATATAACAAGATAGATAATGCAAGGAATTCCAGCCAAAAATGCCTCAGCAGTCATGGTCTCATGGTGATGGAATGCCACACATTCCATAGCAATTTGCTTGTCATGGCATTCGCTATGGCATTCCACCATGAGACCACATTTTATTGGAAGCATTTTTTCAAATAGTTCACTACCTTTCTATGCTACCACATTTTTCATACATGTCTACCAAAGTATTTTATCAAACAAATGAACGATTCATGCTATGGCTAAAAGTAAAAACTAAAACATGTGCTTTCTATCGCTTTCATGGATGCTTGGAAAAAAAATCTACCAAAGCATATTAGTGTTATTAATATGGACAAGGCAAGGAATTGCCTGAAAAATGTCAAAAGAAATGCAACATGGTGATGGAATGCCATGACAACTATAGTGCTTTTTTTGGTCATGCCATTCATCATGGCATTCCATGAGACTACATTTCTCGAGACATTTTTTCAAGCAATAACGCTTTGTCTATGCTATCGCATTTTTCATACATGACTACTGTGCCATTTTATCAAATGGGCTTCATTTCCTTTGCTGCTATATTAAAAGCCTAAAATAAGTTCTTTCAAACAAGCTATGGATGCTTAAAATCTATGAAAGCATAATAGTAAGCAATGCTTCATGGTCTCATGGTTTTTTTTGTGCTAAAATCAATTTCAATTATTCATATTTTTTTGCGATTTAAACATGTTTTTTTGGTGATTTTGTAGTTTGAAACGGAAAAAAATCATTGACCAAAAAGTCAATGATTTTTTCAAAAAATCAGGGAAAAAATCGTCTAGCCTGCAATTTTTTTAAAAATCACGATTAATCAGGATTTTTTGCAGATTTATGCTTCTATATCACATACCTTCCTTGGCTCGGTGGTGTCTTTCCTTTTTTCTTTTTACCCTTCTCCTTTCCATCGGACACCAGGTCCTTCCACTCCCTCTCCGAAATCGTGGGGGGATGCTCGTACTTTTTGTTCTTCTCTAAATGTGACCTATATTGGTCCCTCGCATACTTTAGATAGGTACCAGCTTTCTTAAGGACCTTGGTTCGGTTGAATGTTTTATCACCAAAAAACACAACTAAATGGTTAATGAGATCATCTTTTATATCTTCATTTTGGGCATTCCACCATGTATGTATGGTGGGCCCGAAGAGCTCCAATGTAATATCACTTAGATGTTTATAAATAACATCATTTCCTGTAAAATTATCATGGGATCAATAGTCTAAAAAGAGTGATCAATAAGTAAATTTCAATTGGATTATATAGAGTAATAATTAAAACATTTTAAAGTACCTGGGACCTTCTCTATCTTTATGGGAACGAAATCCTCGGTCACCACAAGTGTGACCGGCAATGTTCTCGTACTAGTAATACAGGAATATCTAGGAAATGCTGCTAAAACATCACCAGTACTAGTGGTCTCTGCATCCCCAGGTACATGTCCTGATGCATGTTCTGGTATGTGTTCGCTGCCAGAGGGTGCATTAACGGATGCCTGCATGGTATGTGTTTCTGACATTTCAGACAATAATATAGGCACAGATGATGGGGTTAGATGATGTGATGTATGCGTAGGAAGATCAAGATGGACATTTGTACCAACCCTTACTCCTCGGGAAGCACTTGCAGTACCCTGATCATGGCCAAGAGCATCATGAGGAGGAAAATAACCCTGTAAAAACAACACATAGATTAGTTCATGACATAAAAGAGTACAAAATATAAAACCATGAATGAACTTATGTTATAAATAAAGACCTCATGACAGCTTACTTGCAAGTTTTGTAATCTCTCAGTCAATACTTTAACCCTCTCTCTTATCTCATCTGTTTGAGGCACTAAGAACATCAACTTAACCATTTCTTCATTGCATTTTTTTGGAGCTTCTTTATCGTATAAAAAAGGTTTGTTGAATAAGCGATGTCATCATCACAAAATATTGACTACACCTCACTATGGATGCTCTCCTCTACTGCTGGTGCCTTTCCCTGATCAGTCGACAACAACAAGAATATTAAAAACATTATCGAAATTAACCCAAAAAACTTATGAAAAAAACATAATAATACAAAATTTTGCTTGTATCTAATTTGTACAATTACAATGAGGTAAACTTGTTGGGTAGAAGCGCCTAAAGATACATTGCGATCTATGCTCTGGGCCAGAGCCTTTTCGATACGATCAATGTCCCCCTGTGACTAAAATTAAATATAAAAAAATATTACCGAAATGAAACCAATAGACTTATGAAAAAAAACATAAGAATAAAATGGTATATTGGAGTCATTAATTGGAGGTTGGGTAAAATGGTACATAGTACGTACCACCCCCATAGTAACTGTGTTT
>VDFB02271358.1:52441313-52582283 GCA_007258455.2 Sequoia sempervirens
GTCAAGTAACATTCATAAGGTTTAGAAAATCTTAATCACTCTCTAGAATAGCCCATTAAACATGGGTTGTGCTTGAATGCATTACATAATTGATATAACACAACCACTCTGCAGATCAACTAGAGTTATAGGCTCTTCATTGCAGCAAGAGGTATCTCGATCATGCTATAATTACATCCTAACCTGTTAAACTTGAGTCAACCTAAATGCACCCAATGATGATTGTCACCTACATTATACAACCTGAATTAACTACATTATATGAGTGCCTCCATTTCTATCACAACATAGCCACATTAAACTTGGGTCACACATGAATGCATCATGTATTTGTTATAGCACAACTATGCCACATGACGAATAGAGTTATGGATCACATAATTACAGTCAGAAGAATTTGTTCCTTGGTTGTGATCTTATGGTGATTCCACACAACAAAAAAATCTCGACATGAAATTTCAAAAATTTAACCTCTAAAATGAAATCTGATGAGATGTTGCTTTAAAATATGATTTCAAACCTAACCCGTTAATTACATCCCCGCTATAATTACATCCTAACCTCAAGCAAGAGTTATCTCTGACCATGCTATAATCACATCCTAACCTCCTGCTAAACTTGAGACAACTTGAATGCACCTAATGATGATTGAAACCTACATTATACAACCTGAATTAACTACATTATATGAGTACTTCCATTTATATCACAACATAGCCACATTAAACTTGGGTGACACATGAATGCATCCTCTATTTGTTATAGCAATAACCGTACACATGACCGACAGAGTTATGGATCACATAATTACAAATACAAGAATTTGTTCTCGGGTTGTGATCTTATGGTGATTCCACACAACAAAACTGACATGAAATTCTCAAAACCCTCTTAACCTCTAAAATGAAATCATGAGATGTTGCTTTTAAAATATGATTTTCAAACTTGAACTACAAATCTGACTTCACAACTGAATTCTGCAAAAAGACAATGACTACTCTCAACCTAGCGATATCTTCTTGAATTTTTTCTGATTTTTCCCAAGAAAATCATCCTTAGTTCTCCACAAACTGTCTCAAGTAGAGTAAAACACTGTCGCAATAAATCAGTGAACTCACTTTTCTTTATGTCGACCACAATTTGATTTTTTTCTTATTTTCATTATTTTCATGTTTGTCGAAAATTCGACAGAAATGATAGCCAACATTTCGACGAACCCCAGGTTCATCGAAATTTCGACGAACGTCGAGGATAAACTTTCAAAAAATTGAAAATTACACATCAAATTTTACAAGCACTCGACGAACATCGAATTTTACATATTTCGTCAGACAGTTTCGTCGGATTTTGCAGTCAAATGTATTAGTGTTAGGTTTGGCCGACTTGGTGTTTACACTTCATTCGAAGAATAAAATTTAATTAAGGAAGCATGTAGAAGTTTCTTGAAAATAATTTTATTGGTCCACTCTTATTCCTTTCCACCTCGGGAATTTTGAATTGCCGACCTAATTTGAATTTATGAAATGGGTTATTTTGTGGCCGACCTTGGTAAATGCTTCTAAGGTTAAGAATAATATAAAATCAAGTTGAATTGTGAAGAGTTTTATGATAGTGTGATGCAAAGTGATGAAAGTGTGCCACAAATCTTAAGAGCAAAAGTGTTTGTGAGTGAGTTGTGATAGCACTTTTCAGTGTGCTGAAGGCAGTGAGTTGAAGGTTTCTATAATCTTGTGAATGTGATTTAATTGCAGTGGTGGATCTTTTTTTTTCTCTTTTGTATTTGTAGGAAGTGAGCCTCCCTGTTGGATAGTGAGTTCTTTTTGTAGGAAGTGAGCCTTTGTATTTGGATAATGAGTCCTCTTTTGGGTAGTGAGCCTTTGTATTCAATTTATAATCTTTATATTGTGAGTTAACCCTCACCATGGTTTTTCCCTTATTGGGTTTTCCACATAAAAAATCTCATGTTCATTGTGTTGATTTCCTTTCTATTATTTTTTTTTTCATGCTCATATTTAATAACATAATAGTGTGGTTGAAGAATCGATAAGCAATAAAGTTTTTAAGTTTGAACATGTTTGACAACTGATTCGCCCCCCCTCTCAGTTGTTCTGCACCTATTTAACAATTAGTACCAGAGCTTTTGGTTCCTTGTGTAGAGCTTAACCACTTAAGGAAGATACGATGACACACAATTTGGTGATCCCTATGTTTGATGGAACCAACTAAAATGATTGGAAGGGATAGATGAAAGCATATATTATCTCTCTTGGTTTCAACACCTGGAAGGCTATTGAGAATAAGTATACACTTCTGTCTAGTGGTGTTAATTCTACAAATGAGATCTCTGCTTATGAAGAAATTGAGAAGGCGAAGTATGCAATTTGCAGTGGTTTATCTAAAAATGAGCGAGTTAAGGTTAATTCTTTGTATACTACATATGAAGTCTGGAGGAATTTGGAAGACATGTATGAAGGAAATGAAAAGGTAAAATTGACAAAGAGGCTGGCGGAAAAGTGTAAATTTGTGAACCTGAAGTTGGAAGATGGTGAAGAATTTACAAGCTTCTTTTAGAGAGTTGAACTGGCAACAAATGAAGTTGGAAATCAAGGAGGAAAACTAGCAAATGAAGATATAATCGAGAAGATCCCGACCACTTTATTAGAATGTTATAGCGATAAGATCTCTATTATTGAAGAGATGTATGATCCTAAGAAGTACACTTTGGAGGAGTTGTTTGACACCTTCCAAGCATTTAAGATAAGGAAGTTTCAAAAAGATGACAAGACAAAAGAGAAGACAAAAATGACATTTAAGGCTTTGAAGATTGAAGAACCAGATAGCGATGATGAAGAGTTGGAAGCAAACTTCACCAGGAAATTGAAGAAAGGTACTAGAAATTTTAAAGGTATGTTACCCTTTAAATTTTTTAGTTGTGGTAACATTGGTCATTATGCTTCAAGATGTCCAAATAGGGCTACACATAAAAAGAACAAGGATTATAAGGATAAGGATAGGAAGGATAAGAAGTATAAGAAGTTGTACTATGTTAAGGAAGAGGTGGGTATTTCTGGTGATAAATTTGAAAATGAGGTTGATGATAGTGAATGCTTATTCTTAGCTTTGGAAAGTAAATCTATATCCACTAACTCTAGAAAATGTGTAAGTAAAAAGGCACCAGAGGTTAAGAAGAGTAGGATGGAAGGTAATTTGGTTACCGCTTTTCATGCAAGATAGGATGAAGACTACTGGGTAATTGATAGTGGATGTTCAAATCACATGACCAGAGATAAGAGTAAGTTCACTCAACTTGAAAAATATGATGGTAGTTTAGTCATGTTCGGTGATGATTCATGAAATAATATTTTTGGTAAAGGTTCAATCAGTTTTGATGGAGTGCACAATATTGATGATGTATATTATGTGAAGGGTTTGAGGCATAACCTTCTAAGTGTTGGTCAAATGTGTAGCAATGGCTTTAAACTTGTGTTTTAAAACAATACCTGTGAAATCAGAAAAGGATCCAGAAATGGAGATATGATTGCTGTTGGAAGAAGAACTCATGGAAACATCTATTAGCTGAAGGGAGTTGATGGTCATTGTCTTGTATCTCAAATCAGTGAAAGTTGGTTATGGCATCGGAGAATGGGACATGTAAACTTTGATAACCTAGTCAAGATCAGTGCTAAGGAAATTGTTTGAGGACTGCCTAGAATCACAAGACTTACTAATGCTATTTGCAAAAGTTTTCAATTAGGGAAGCAAAAAAGATGTAGCTTTAAGGGAAAAGAACACTCTACTATTGGAATGCTGGAATTAGTACACATTGATCTCTATGGTCCGACTAAGACCAGAAGCCTGAATGGAGATAGGTAATTTATGTTGCTTATTGATGATTATACTTGAATGACATAGGTTGCATTTCTCAGAGAAAAGAATTAGGCCCTGGATAGGTTTAAGGTATTCAAAGCAAGAGTGGAAAATGAAGTAAATTTGAAAATAAAGTGTTTTAGATTTGATAGAGGTGGTGAATTCACTTATGGTGAATTTAATGCATTCTATGAGAAGCATGGCATAAAAAGATAGTTTTATGCTTTGAGTACCCCACAACAGAATGGAGTAGTTGAAAGGAAAAACATGACAGTACAGGAAGCTGCTAGAACTATGATGAGAGAGTCCAATGTACTAGATGTATATTTGAGAGAAGCGATACATAATATTGATTATGTTCTTAATATAGTTCAGATTAGACACAACATCACAAAGATACCTTTTGAGTTATGGACTGGTAAGACTCCTACTATGAAATATTTTAAGGTAGTTGGAAGTAGATGCTATATTAAAAGACATGATGAAAAGATTGGAATGTTTGATGCTATATGGGATGAAGGAATATTTCTTGAATACTCTACTACTAGCAAGGAATACAAATGTTTTAAAAAAAGGTTGAGAAAGATTATTGAAAAAGCTAATGTGAAAGTTGATGAAGACATACATAGACCTATTGAGATAAGTGAAGTTGAACAAGATGATCCTATTTGTGGACATGTACTTGAGGAGAACAAGAAGGAAGAAGAAAAGAAGGAAGAAGAACAAGAACAAGTAGTAGAAGAAGAAGAGAATGAACCAGAACCTACTGCTAGGACTCCTAAATGTGTATAGAAGAATCATCCAGAAGATCTAACAATTGGAGACAAGAGTGAAGGTGTAAAGACAAGAAGCAGAGTTGCAGCTAAGGTAAATTTGTGTTTACTTTCTACAATAGAACCTAAATCTGTAAAAGAAGCATGTGAAGATAGAGTTGGATGAGAGCTATGAAAGAGGAATTACAACAAATAGAAAAGAATCAGACATGGGAAATAGTCCCTAGGCCTATGAAAAAAAATGTTATTGGCTCTAAATGGGTGTTCTGGAATAAGATGAATGAAAATGGAGAAGTAGTAAGGAATAAGGAAAGACTGGTATGCAAAGGATATTCACAAGTTGAAGGTATAGATTTTGAAGAAACACTTGCTCTTGTGGCTAGAATGGAAGCTATTAGAATATTTTTGGAATTTTTTTCCCACAAGGACTTTAAGGTATATTAGATGGATGTTAAGTCAGGTTTTCTAAATGGTGAGTTGGAGGAAGAAGTGTACATGGAGCAACCTGAAGGGTTTTAGTTGTCTGAGAAATTAGACATGGTTTGCAATTTGAAGAAGGCATTGTATGGGCTGAAGCAATCTCCTAGAGCTTGGTATTCAAGAATGGACATATATCTGACAAAGCAAGGATTCAACAAAGGTCTTATTGACAACAACCTCTACTTCATAGTGAAAGGTAATAAGATGTTGATTGTAGTTATTTATGTTGATGATATCATTTTTGGTGGAAATGATGGCATGTGTAAAAATTTTGTTGAAGAGATGGAAAAATAATTTGAGATGTCTATGATTGGTGAATTGAATTTCTTCCTTTGTCTACAAGTGAATCAAACTGATAAAGGGATATTCATTTCACAATATAAGTATGTAAAAGAGTTGTTGAAGAAGTTTGGGATGGAGGATTCTAAACTAGTTTGTACTCCTATGGTAACCAAATGTAAATTGAGCAAAGATGATGAATCTGCTAAGACTGATAAGAGAAAATACAGATCCATGATTGGAAGACTATTGTATCTTACCACTACCAGACCATATATTATGCATGCAGTTTGTTTAGTTTCCAGATTCCAAGAAGATCCTAAAGAGGCACATCTTATAGCTCTAAAAATAATATTTAGATATCTTAAAGGCACATTAGATTATGGAATATGGTACCCTAAGAGTAATGATTTCACCTTGAGTTCCTATACAAATGTTGATTGGGCCGGATGTGTAGATGACCGAAAGAGTACCAATGGTGGTGCTTTCTTTCTTGGTGGAAGATTAGTTTCATGGTTGAGTAAAAGGAAAGACTTGATTTCTTTATCCACTACAGAGGTAGAATATATTGTCGTAGCATCTTGCTGCACACAAGTTTTGTGGATGAAGAAAACTCTAAAAGACATTGGTGTGGTATGTGATGAGCCTATTTCCATTTTATGTGACAACACAAGTGCAATAATTTTTTTGAAGAACCCGGTTATGTATTCAAGAACAAAGCACATATCTATCAAGTATCATTTTCTAAGAGAAAAAGTTTAGGAGAATGAGGTCAGACTAGAGTATGTGACAACAAAGGAACAAATTGCAGACATATTTACTAAGGCTTTTCTGAAGGATAGTTTTGAGAATCTTAGGGAGATGTTGGGGGTCATTGGCCCTTCTAACTAGGTGCATATGAAGGTGCATCAGTCTAGTGAATTCACAGACTCTTGATTTATCTAGACTGATAGATGGGTCTACTTCGCAAGGGGAGTATAAAATGGTTTCATTGTTGTAGTATGGGTGTACTCCTAAGGGGGAGTAATCAACGTTGTTGATCTTTGCCATTGATGTCAAAGGGGGAGAGATTGGTGTAAGGGGGAGAGAAAAGTCATGTGAAAATAGTTCTCACGGTACTGTGAAGGATGATGTTTTCTTTGATGATTTTTCACATCATGTGTTGCCATCAATGACAAAGGGGGAGATTGTTGTAGCCATGAGCTAGTCTGGTGGTGTTGTCATTAATGTTGTCATTGATGTCAATACTATTCAATATGTTGTTGGTTGTACATATATAGTTGAGATGCTATTGAGATTATATGAGTACATGGAGCTATCTTATATGGCTGTAGATGTGTTGTGTTGATGAGTTTCCAAGTGCTTTTAAGAAAATTAATAGAGAAGAGAAGTCAGAGTGATGAATGTGTTCAGATTATGCTCTGGTATGTGCTTCATGTTTCTCCTATTTTGATCTTATGCTTGTGTAGATTTGAAGGCTTGTTAATGAGGATTTAGTGGTGATATCTCATGAGTTTTAGCCTCTGGTGTGATGGTGTGTGAGAGTTACATTCACCAGTATGTGAACTGCTCTAGCAGAGTTGGTCTTCTATAGCCTTAGAGAACTGATTTTTCTCTGCAGTTCTTCGCTACTTTGTTTCAGATCTTGCAGATCTAGGATATGTCTTGTGAAGGTATTTTCCATGCTTTGAAGAAGAAGGTTGATGTGTGGTAATCTAGAGGTCATGTTTCTCTATTCCAGTATAGGTTTGCATAGTTCAGATGATCTGGTGAAGAGTATTCAGTGTATGAAGTATGTTGTTTCGTTGCAGACGTATCTGAAGAAGTCCAAGATGAAGTCTCATGCATATGGAAGGGTGTTGAGGTGTCCACATGTCATCTTCTTGTTGGGAAGTGTGTGCATCAATGTTCTTTTGTGTTTTAATTAGGTTTGGCTGATCTAGTGTTTACGCTTCATTTGAAGAATAAAATTTAATTGAGGAAGCATGTAGAAGTTTCAAGAAAATAATTTTATTGGTCCACTCTTATTCCTTTCCACCATGGGAATTTTGAGTTTTTGACCTAATTTGAATTTATGAAATGGGTTATTTTGTGGCCGACCTTGGTAAATGCTTCTAAGGTTAAGAATGGTATAAAATCAAGCTGAATTGTGAAGAGTTGTATGACAGTGTGATGCAAAGTGATGAAAGTGTGCCACAAATATTAAGAGCAGAAGTGTGTGTGAGTGAGTTGTGATAGTAGTTTTCAGTGTGCTGAAGGCAGTGAGCTAAAGGTTTATGTAATCCTATGAATGTGCTTTAATTGCAATGGTGGATCTTTTTGTTCTCTTTTTTATTTGTAGGCAGTGAGCCTCCCTATTGGACAATGAGTCCTTTTTGTAGGCAACAAGCCTTTGTATTTGGATAGTGAGTCCTCTTTTGGGTAGTGAGCCTTTGTATTTAGTTTATAATCTTTATATTGTGAGTTAACCCTCACCATTGTTTTTCCCTTATTGGGTTTTCCACGTAAAAAATCTAGTGTTCATTGTGTTGATTTACTTTATGTTATTTGTGTTTCATGCTCATATTTAATAATAGAATAGAGTGGTTGAAGAATTGATAAGCAATAAAGTTTTTAAGTTTGAACTTGTGTGACAACTGATTCATCCCCCCTCTCAGTTGTCCTATGCCTGTTTAACAAAAAATGTTTTTTCAATGTGCAAAAATTGTTTGAAGCTTTTTCAACACCCGACAACAAGTTTTAGCATAAATTTGTCAATTTTTTTGCTACCGACAACATGAAAATAGTCTGCAATTAGATTTTTTTTGAAGTAGCAAGAAAAATTACATAGAAATAATTTGAATTCCCTTACATTATGGAGAATGACTTACAATGTTTCTCTTACCACATAAATTGAAGATTAGTCACATTTTTTGCATTTGGGGAAAATTTTAAGCATGTTTAGAGGTTCAATATGATTGTTTCTTCATCTAGAAGCTTTCCAAATCTATTCCTTATGCCTTAGGAGCATTTTTACAATATTTTAAGATTCTATAGAGTGCCAGTAACCAAAGAAATGGCTCAAATACGACACTCATGACCTGTATCTCATTCTTCTTTTGTTGCAATGGTTAATGCACCATGTGAAGGTTGTAAATGGTCCACAAAGAAATTTTTGCCAAGAATTAAGATTGAAGAAGGAAAGCATACATAGGGAAAGTGGTGAGAAATGTTCAATTGGTAATAGAAGAATTGCATAGCGGATTAGTTGTTAGACAAATATTTCAAAAAAAGTCAAACTAAATGCAAATTGAAATGAAGGCCCTAGATGGTTAAACTGTGTGATTTAAATCTTGTTTTGAATGCCAATTTGAGAATATTTTCATATTGCTATATGTTTTTACTTGCAGAAAGAAAAAGGAAAATGGGTATGTGGGTTTTTACCCTAAGTTAATAGTCTTCACTTGCAAGATAAAATGAGGCTAGTAAATGTGTTTTTACAAGCAGTGTAAAATGTTGCATGGGATTTGCAAGTTGAAAATGATGCACAAAATTTAGTTGCAAATAAGGAGGGAAAATGGAGAGTAAACAGGCATTCTTAAAATGCAAATTTGTTGTAGATCTAAAGGTTCAGTTAGTGACAAGTGTTAGACAAAGATTCAATATGAGTTTAGTCTCTTCTTTATATTGTAATTTCTATCTCATTTGTATGGGTTCCAAGTTTTCTAGGTCTTGGGATATTGTAATTTTGCATAGGGTTGTCTCTAGATTAGGATTTCTTAAAATTTCAGGGTTTAATGTTGTAATCCATCTTTTAATGGAAAGCAAATTAGTTTACAGATTATGATGAACTATGTCATATTGTAATGTCTCTAGAATGTATGCATTATATTTTTAATCAAATTAATCAAGGATTATGATGGTTTTTTTTGCACATTTGTTGTAATAGGTATCTAGATTGATGGGGTCATGTTCAAAGAATAGGTTATTTAAGTGTGCTCTCATTTTAAATGTTGAATATATTGTGTTGCATTTAGGATCTATAAGAATGTTATAGATATTTCCTAAAGGGACCTCATTATTGTAATGCAGTAATGATTTAATGGTCAATGGTTTTGTGTTCAAGCTATTACCAGATAGGTTACTTTATTTTGACTCTATTATGGATAATGCACTAGTCTAGTATGCTTCTTTTGTACAAAACCTAGAAGGAATCACCATTGAAAAACTTAAATGAATCTTTCCATTTTCAATTTTAACTTATTTCTATTTTTTCGTATCTTCATGGAGATTAAAGAACACATGGGTTATACTTGGGAATGATCTAGTTGAAACTCCTTTGTGTATTTGAGATGAAGATTTCTCTTAATTTATTTTTTCTTAATGTTTATTCAAGGTGCAAGGGGATCATGTCTAAATGTAATAAAATGCATAACACCCTTTATACATTCATTTGAGAACCATCCACATATTAGAAATCTGCAATATGTTATCTAGTGCAAGTCATAATATATGTACAAATCTTTGAATAGGAACACCCTAATGAGTCTTGTGGAGCTCAAAGTGTAGAAGGCTGATTATAGCCTTGTTCATTTGTGTTTCTTGTCCTTGAGATGTTGATAGTGCAAGACCTTTGTCTTAACCTCTTGATCCCTTGGTTTAGGCATTGTGATTTTCCTTAGGATTGGGGGTTGCAAGAAAAAACACCAATAGATTGGTGACTTTATTGGGGAGATCATAAGAGTGTCCATTTGGAAAGAGTCAAAGAATTTGGTGAATTTGAACATCTAGTTTATATATTGAAATTTTTAGACCTGGAGGAGGTTTTGTTGTAGTAATTTTAAAGAATTTATGTGCGACTCTATTACTAGAGCAGACCTAGAATGAAATTGATCTTTGAAATAGTTTCATATTGTTTGAATTTTAGTCCTCTATGAAGAGAGGTGGAAACTCTATGAAAAGAACTTAATGAAATTATGAAAAATGTTTCAGATTGATAGGCTATCATTAGGTCCTATCTCTTTAGTTGAAAATGCATCAATTCTATTGATCGGGTAGTGTTTGGAGGCTATATGCAATAGAAAACATCTTGACTATATCTGTCATATTTTCTAAATGTTTTGGAACAATTGTAATTGAAACTTTAACTAAGAGGCCACTAAACTAGAAAATAGGAAATTATTAATCTAGAAAGAATAATGATTAAACTAGAAAGCATGGAGATAATTAAACTAAGAAGCATGTAAATTGCTAAAAAGGAGAAGCTTGTAAAGAAACTACAAAACATATAACTAACAATAGATAACAATCTTAAAAACCTACTACTAACTAGTGGTTAACAGAAAACAACTTAAAAACTTGCAACTAACAATGAAAGTAGGTGCTTCAAAACTTTAGATAATAGAATTAAAAGATTATAGACTCAATCTACAACCTGCAAGATTAAGTTAATAGAGCTTGATGCATGAAAATAAAATTCACTCACAATTATGATTTACAAAATGAAGACAAAAAAATTAAAAATGGAATACTTATCTATCTATTCTATAGTCCCTCAAGTGGCCAGCTCTCAGATGCTCCTACGCTTAGCTCTGATCACATACACTTTATAACTTCAAGATTACTCCATTCAAGATGATTCCATTCACAATACTTAATAACTTAGAATGAGATGGGAAAAAATTTCTTTATTAATATTGAAAGTATATCTCAGAAACATAGTTTAAGAACACATTATGATGGCATAACGATATCTATATGTGTCATTGTTTTTGATAGTTACATATTTATACAACAACATCTAACAAAATCCTATAATTCAAATGGTAAATATTACCATTGAAAAATTCTTCAATTGAATTGAAGAAACTAATGGACTTAATTCCACTACATAAAACATTAAAGAGGCTCAAAGTGAGCCATAAAGTCTCTTAACAGAAAATAACAAAAAGCTTGAAAAGATCGATCCACCATGAGTTCTTTAAAATTCCAGTGCCTATTCTTCCAATGCTTGTCTTCAACTATATGGAAGTCTATGTTGAATCCACTTAGCTGAGCATGATGACTGATTGTGCATAATAACCTGTACAATACTTTAGAAACTAAACCATTATGTTAGCATGGGTTAGCTTATTTCAATTAATTTTAGGAAATAAAGATTGTACATATTTTCACAAAAATGCAAGCAATTACTAATCCTAAAGAAAATTAATTGGAAAAGAAAAGGTGACTGGAAGATATGAGGAAAGATATTTAGTTCATTATATTGATGAGGTTATTTTTACCTAATCATAGATCTATAAAGATTTCCAGTCAAGAAGGAAAATTTGCAGCAATTGCAACATGTCTAGGTTTTTTTCATATTTTGGTTTTCGAGAAGGATAAGCTTATGTATGAAAACCATATTTTAAATTCTTGAAAAAATTTGGTTCCTATTGAGTGAAAATAAGAACTAAGAAATGGAAATAGTAGTGATAATTCTACATACTTTTGAGTTATAATTTGCATCCTGTGTATTATGTTGAAGAAGTATGCTTGTTCTTAAATGTACCCACTAAAGAGATCTTAGGTGTAGATGCATTTGAGTTATGCATTTTAATATTTTAAGGTGATGATGAAAGAAATAAATAGGGCAGTGAATGATCAATTGTAGAGTTGATGTACGAAGTTTGCAAAAGGTGTAATAAAATGTATCATCCACTTGTATATCCCTATGGAGTATCAGGTGTAAACATGCAAATTGTGTAGCCCCTGTCATTCCATCAAAGAAATTTATCTATTAAAAGATATAAACCATTAAATTTTAATGGTATTCAAGGTTTCCCAAACCTTGTCGCCAATGAAGTTAGGGAACACTTGCAAAAGTTCAAAGGGAAAAGCTCAGAATCAACATCTCAGCATCTACAAGAGTTTTCTGATTTGATGGGAGATTATGAGATCAGCCATGAAGATGTTGTCATGGAATTCTTTGTTCAATCTGTAAAGGAAGATTCCAAAGATTGGTTTTCATATTTTCCAGTTTGTTCTATCTCTTCATGAAAGGAGTTCATGGAAACATTCTGAAACAATGGAAAAAGGGGGATGATCCTTTTGTATGGTTTAGGAAATAAAGCACACCCACTTTCCAATTATTTCATTCAAGGATAACCCTAGAGATTCTCAATGCAAAAGAGAAAGAGATCTTGCAATAGGCCTATCCTAGGATATGATTGTAAAGTAGTGAGGGGTTCAACACCAAGTTAGGGCTTGGAAAGACAAAAAAAAATGCAAGATGAAATGATTAACCCTAATATGATGTAATCTTTAAGTGAATGACCTATAAAGGCATGAAAATCAAAACACAAAAATGAGATATTGGAAATATGCACCTGGAAACTTGAGAGAGATTGGAATGAGCTCTGAATTGCTAAAAATTCTAAAATTTTGGCCTACTAGGACTCATATGCCAGTCTGGGCATATTAGTCCCAGATCTAGGTTGTTGTGCAGGAACAAGTTTCTAGAAGAAGGGTATTTGAATATGCAAAAATATAGAAAAACACATGTAGTGTGAATCATACACCACTTCTGGTGTATCAGTCTCATTTCTCTTTTTCGAGAATTCAAAGTTTAGATTTGTACTTAAACACCGGTTCTTTTCTCCCAAATTGATTTTTGGATCCGAATCTATAAAATACCTATAAAATAGAGTATAGACTTGATTTGCTTATGGGGGGTTTTCCTTAGTCAAACCCCTAGTTTGGTAATTAAACCATGGTAGAAAGAATGAAATATGCATGTAAATAGGAATGCACATCCTAACTTTAAGTGTGTCTAAGATTAGGAAACTTGAAATACAATGTAACCCTATTCTAATGTGCAAGAATAAGGTACATGAATGAAATATGAAGATCAATGACTCACTTTGAGAGATCTCTAATCACCCAAATGAGCCCTAATAATGCTTGTACCTTCCTTAGGCTAAATGTAGAGTGATGATGGAAGATGGAATCAGTTACGAAAAGGGTCATTAGGCTTGGCTTGATGGCTAGTTGCATCTCCCCAACCTAGAATCCATGATGATTCACCATAGAAAACCATGATCAACCCTTGAAAATTCTAGATCCTGAATGATAGTGAGCTTGAAGACCTACAAAAACACTTTAATTCTACTCTAATACTTCAACTCTACTTGTTTGTGAAACTTGAATTCTCATATGAAAGAATGCTTGAAGACTCTTGAATGATTGAATCTTGAAATTGCTCCTGGAAAATGCTTTCTTAGATGGACTAATGACTTAGAAACTTGCTTATATAGGCATTAACACCTAATTTACCATTATTTAGATCTCAAAAGATGACATCAACCAAATATTTGAATTAGAAAGCTAATTTTCCCACTCAAACCCTAAAAAATTTCTAAATGGGACTTACATTCTAGCCCTGGCATATGGGTCCCACCTAGGGGGACTCATACGCCCAAGGTGGTGTATGAGTCCCACCCTAGATTTTCAGGGTGGGTTGTTAAAATTTTGAGTGTTTTTGATGATTTTGTTGAGTTTTTAGCTGAAACAAGCCTCGAGATCTGAAATAATGGGTCTTAGGGGCCTATTAAAGATGATTTAAAGGGTATTTATTGCAAGGGTACCAAAATAGGTCCAAATTAGGCAAGGAATTGTACAATATGTAGGAAGGGAGTACAATTTTTGTTGCCACATTTAGCCCCCAGTTTAGCACCCATATGACTTTATGTGCATATGAAAGCTAAAGGAATATGAATAGTACACTTTCTTAAAAGGATACTCATATGTATTCATTCATAATATTGGAGAATGAAGCCCCCACTATAGCTATCTGCAAGACCACAATGTTAGGAACCGCATCCTACAACATGAATTTGTTAGTTGTCCAAAAAAATCCCCTTATCTAACTTCTTCTAGAAATTAGATTCGAGGGTAGATGTATGGCCCCCCTTGATTCCACTTGCTTTACAGAGGTGGAATCAAGGTAGAAATCTAACCGCATCGAATAAGGTAAGTAATATCATAGGGTATTTCCAATTACCATACCTCATGCTGATAAATATTTGATAAGGATGGGAGCAGAATCAAGATTCGAATGCAACAAATGGTGTTGAAAATAGAGTTGTCTAGCTCTTGTTATGTTAATTTGAATGAAATGCACTTTTTAACCCTAAAATAGTAAAAACCCTATTTTTTAGCATATATAAGAGTAAAAAGTGAAGTAATTTCTAACTTATTTTGTCTTTTACCTTCTTGTAGCTTGAATTTAGTGGAGAGTGATTGAAGATGCCAAGCTGATGAGAGTACGAGCCTCTAAGACTAGATGCCTTATGAGAGTACATAGCCCACAATGAGTGTGATTATTAGGTGAGTTGATTTTTCTACCTTAGCTTTGTCCTTACACATTTATTTTATGATTTGTACACATTTCTAGGTTGATTTAGGTCCTTGGAAGAAAAGTTCACAAATCATCCCTTTTTTTCACAAAGTGTCCCCTTTTTTTGCAAAGTTTCCCTTTTTGTCACAAAGTGTCCCTTTTTGTCGCAAAGTGTCCCACTTTGTCGCAAACTATCCCATTTCTTCGAAAAGTTTCCCAAAAGGGATGTAAAGTGTCTAAGACCCTTAGAAGAGTACACTAAAACAACTTTAGTACACTTTTTTGATTGTTGATGTATAGAAATTTAAGATTTTAGGATGCGTATAGGACATATTTTACTTTTTTTGTTAGATTCCACCCCATTTGCAGTAGTGTCTTAGTGACAAATAAATTTTTTGCCTTAGAGACCTGGACCCACTGTTTCAGAGGAGGAGGTACATACTTTACAGACAAATGGATTATACTGGGTGTACCTCATGCCCCCCATGAGGTACCATGATGTGATGTTGATGGCTTTGGTAGAGCGGTGGGATGTAGATACATGCACGTTTCATCACCCTATAGGTGAGATGACGATCACATTAGAGGACGTCCATCACATATTCTGAGTTCCAATTCTAGGTGAGAGGGTACTTTTTCTAGCAGATTGATCATTTCAGGAGATGAAATACGATATGCAGTATTGTCTTGGTGGTCTGATTCATGATGACATCATGTGGTTGCGGATTGATCTAGCCATGCTACTATATTCATATGCTCTAGTTGTTGCATGAATTATGATGTTTACAATAGCACTAGTACTCATCCTTTATGGCCAAGGATCACATGTAGAGGGAGGACTAGTACATATGATATGGGGGATGGCAGATTAGAGGACCATGTATGCCTGGGGGTGCAACATCCTTGCACACTTATATTAAGATCTAGGGTGATTTTCATTTCATGAGGTTGATAATATGGTACACTATACGCTACTATAGGTGTGGTTCCTAGAGCATATCACATGCACAAGGTCAACATGATTTCCATGTACATAAGCCTTAGGGTATCCTCATGCATTCAGCTATCCACTGAGGCAGCTATGGCAGTATGGGGATTTTCATTTTTAGAGAGTCTTATTCGATCGACTAGATGAGGAGGAGATCATATGGAGACCTTACTAGCTCATACCACAATTGCTAGATGAGTCTCATCAGCTAAAGAGATTATAGATGGACAGATTTCTAATAGGTAGACACAATTATATAGTACAACCCTTCTACTATGATCATGCCATGTGACAGTTTCGACAGGTCTAGGTACCGCCCATGGCACAACCCTTTTTCAAGAGATCAACATGGAGTGATTGGAGGCTGATAACACTAGACGATTCACTATTGATGATATCATTTATAGTGAATCTAATGATGATGATCATGATATGCCTCCATTATCCAATGCTGATGACATCAGTACTAAAAATTCCTATGAGGAGTGGTGGGTAGTAGCACAGTTGGCCCTTGTATTCCCAATTGATGAGTTAATAGGTGATGCAGGGCCACTTCTAGATTAGGTAAATGAGGAGGGGGATAGAGCTAAGGAGATATGGGTCAGAGCTATAGGCATGTTTATAGATGTGATAGATGAGGAGTATTATGAGGCTGCAAATTCTAACTATGATGGGCAGGAGGAGGAGGATGAGGAGGAAGAGGAGGAGGATAAGGAGGAGGAAGAGGAGGAGCAATTGATGAGTAAGGGTGATGAGACAGTAGATGAGGATCTAGTAGGCCACGAGTGGGGAGAGCTTGCTCCTACTCATGTTACTAGATCACAATCAACAACTATAGTAGGAACCAACACCTACAGTCATGGAGAGGCTAGAACATCCTCCATTCCCCCAACACACGAGGAGGTTGTATTTACATAGACAACCAAAGAGCTAGGTGATGATATTTTATTTACTGTTATGCTTTATGCTTATGCTTTATGTTTTAATTTTATGTCTATATATATCATGATGTGTACTAATTATATTTATGATTTCTATCTTGTAGGAGCTATGAGATACTTGTATGATCTCTATTGTCAAGTGGCTACTAAGATAGTGGCCCCATTAGTCTATGAGGAGGTTGCTAATACATAATATGTGCCCCCACCCATCGTGGAGTTGGATCCAGAGCTGTTCGAGCCATATGTCAAACTTCAGGAAGCATATGAGAGTGTCAGGATGCGTGCCCACCAAGCTAAGGCTGCCCAAGATGTTGAGTCATCTCAAGTCCTAGTAGAGGTTGAGAGACTTCAGTCAGAGGTAGCTAGACTATTGGAAAAGAGGGATCATCTATCTGAGGATTGTCAAGAGGCCTTTGGGCAAGTACAGGGTTTATAGTATGGTCTAGATGTACTCGGTAGCTGGCGATCATGATCACATACCACCATCTCAAGATGAACTTCCTATAGATAGATGCCAATGCTAGATCCCAAGGGATCTAGTAGTCACAGACCTCACTAGCATTGTATATATTGATGACATGTACACAAAACTTTGATATATATATGATCATTTGATGTTTGGTTACTTATGTTTTTGTGTTGAATGTTAAATGACAATGTGATTGATTAAATCATCTTTGTTAGACTATTTAATGAATATCTCCCTAATTTAACATGTTTTATTTGATCTAATTAAAACTTATTCTAGTTTCTTTTTGATGCAACATTGTGATTAAGTATGCTATGTTAAATAAAATGCATATAAGGATCTAATCTAACACAAAATACAAGATTATCTTGAATATCTTGAAACCTAAAGTAACCAACTAAAATTTAATTTAAATAATTACTTTAGTATTCAAGACACACAAATAATTGTTTGTCAAGAATGAAGCAATGCAAGAGCACATAGAATTGCATCTACTAACTCTAACACCACTGCTTTATCATTCACACTATTCAAGAAGGTTAGACATAGTACCAATATAGATGCATGAAATTTATAGTTTCTTTAAGATGTGTTCCATCCATTGCTATTAAAATGTATGCACCAAACCCATAGCTTGCATTAATTATATAAGGTCCTAACCAATTAGGCTGAATTTTCCTTTATTAGTCAGGTTGAAATTGACATTATGTTGATTCTCCCATAACAAAAAAATTAGTTTATTGAATACGTGAGGGATAAAATTGTCATTGTATCTATGCTACCTTCTCTTAGAGTAAGCCTGAAGGTACTCATGAGCATTGATGCACTGTTCGTTGAGCATTTCAAGTTGATGCAACCATTGTTCCTTATAAGCATTATCGTCAATAAGCCCTTCTAGAGTGATTCTTAATGTAGGAATCTCTAACTTCAAGGGAATTATTACCTTGGTACCATGGATGAGGTGATGAGGTGTAGTCCCGTGGATAATCTAACATTCCTACGATAGGCCCATAGCACATATGTTAACTGTGTGTGCCAATCCTTACTATGTTTGCTAATAGTTTTCTTTAAGATTTGCTCAAGGGCTCTATTAGTTGATTCAACTTGACCGTTAGATTGTGGATAGTAGGTGTTGAAAAGTGATGTATGTTAAACGTTTCCAAGAAATTCATGTCATTTTTCTTGAATGGTGTTCCATTGTCAGAAACTAACACGAAAGGAAGTTTGAAGTGAGCAATAATGTGTTCCAATATGAAATGACATATCACGTTGGTTGTTGTTGAATGAAGGGGAATCACCTCTACCTACTTCGTGAAGTAATTTGTTGTGGTGATTATGAATGTATGTCTGGTGGAGGAAGGAGGTGATATTTTTCCAATGAGATCCATATCCCAAACTGCAAAGGGCCAAATAGGAACTTACTCAAAATTCAAAGGTAGGAGCATGAATCAAATTGCTATGTTCTTGATATTTGTGATATTTTGGACTAATTTTCTTCCTCCAAAATGACCACCAAAAGCACTTGCATGAGCTTGTTTAAGGGATATGGGGATTTCAGATTTTTAAGGCATCTAAGTAAGAGACCATCAAATGACCTTCAATACAACACATCAGTGAGAACTATATACTTAGATGTCGGCTTTGAAAGTCGTGCTCAAATGTTCTTAGTTGTTGGCTCGGGAAGGGTACCATCTTTCAAATAATTAAATATCGTATCGTACCATTCACTCGAGTCTTCCATGGCTGTTGATAATACTTTTGCTTTATCTTCAATTGATGGTTTCATAACTATATGCACAATGAAGGTGAAATATTTTGAAGGATCTTGAGGAGATATAAGGGAAGCTGCACTTTTCATTGCATATGCATGTTGATTATCCTTTTGAGGGATGTTGTCAATGGTAAATGATTCAAACTTCTCTAAAAAAGTCAATGTAAGATCCTTGTATTTTGATAATTTGTTGTGCTTCGCTTGATATGCTCCATTTATTTGTTTAATGATCAATTGTGAATCACCAAATATTTTAATGTCTCTAGTGCCCATAATTAAAGTGGTGCGCAATATAGCGAGTAATGCTTCATAATTGGTAGTGCTATTTGTACATAGGAAATTTAACCAATAAGACAAGGGAATAGGTTCCACCGTGGGTGGTATTATTATAACTCCTGCATCGGAGCCAGTTCTACACTTAGATCCATTAAAATATAATTCCCATGTATTAGCTTCAATTTTCAACATTCATCAGGGAAAGAATCATTACTAGGTAATGCTAAAGGAGAAGGAGCATCAGCTAGTTGGTCATTCAAGGCTTGACCCTTAGTTGCTTTCTTCAAAAAAATTTCAGCTCAAACTCAATTAACAACATCACCCACTTAGCTAAGCATCCTAATAAATCTGTTTTAGTGAAAAGATGTCTTAAAGGGTCACATTTTGTCATCATGTGTATTTTGGTATTTAGTAAGTAATGTCTCAGTTTAATTTTAGTGAATACAAGAGCCAAACATTATTTCTCTATCGTTTTGTATTGTTTCTCGTAATCAATCAAAGTTCAACTAATGTAATAAATAGGATGTTCTTTACCATTTTTGTCTTGTTGAGCCAATAATGTTGCAAGAGCATGGGCTGATGTTGATGTATAAAGGATAAACTGTTTGTTTTACATAGCAGGTTGTAAAACAGGTGGAGTGACACTATAATCTTTCAAACTCTCGAAATCCTATTTACAATCCTTTTTCCAATTAAATTGAATGTCTTTCTTAAGGAGATGTGTGAATGGTAATTTTTGATCCACTAAGGATGATACAAAATGTCGTATAGGACAGGTTCTTCCTTGTAAGGTGCGTAATTGAGAGATGTTTCTAGGAGGTGGTATATTAACTATAGCATCAATTTTCTCTATGTCCACCTCAATGCCTCTATGAGATATGATAAAACCTAAATTTTTCCACTATCTACACCAAAGACACACTTTTTTGGATTCAATCTCATGTATTTTCGCATTCGCTTAAAGATTTTCCAAAGGAAATTTACATTGTCTTGTCTTGTTAAATATTTGGGTAGAATATCATCAACATAGTTTTCTAAAATCTTATGTATGTAATCGTGAAATATCAATGTCATAGCTCATTGATATGTTGCAACCATATTCTTTAATCCAAAAGGAATCATTACCCAACAAAATATTCTCCAAGCTATTGTAAATCTTGTTTTATACTGATCTTGAGGGTTGATGAAGATTTGATTGTACCTAGAAAATCCATCCATGAATGACAACAAAGCATTTCCTACAGTTGAGTCTACTATCATGTTAATATTAGTAAGACAAAAGTCATCTTTTAAAGATGTTTTATTCAAATCACAAAAGGCCATACACATCCTAATATGATTGTTTGGTTTTGCAACTGTGACAATGTTTGAGATCCAAGGAGAATAATTAAAACCAACTTCAAGGAGCTTTTCAATTTTGACATTAACTAATAAGGCTGTCTTAAGGTTCATTTTTTGAATCTTTTTTCTAACATGATTAGCATTTTTAGTGAGGACTATATTGTGTGTTACAATATTAGGATCAATTCCCAACATATCTGAATAAGTCCAAGCAAAAAGTTCAGGAAATTAATGAAGTAAAGTTGCATGGTCTTCTTGTTCTTCATCATCAAGGAACTTTCCTATCTTAATCACTTTTTCTTCGCTGTTAATATCCATCTGTATGTCCATGGTATCTCACAAAGGAAGCACATTTTGTTTCAAAAATTCAAGGTTGTATTCTTCTTTGTTCATGTCAACTTCACTACTTTCCTCTTCATCAGATTTTTACTTGGTAATAATCGTAGCGCATGTAACTCGTTTCTTTTTTAGGAGGAGTAAATGGTTTGTAATAAACTCTTAGCATTTCTCTCAAGGCTTCATCGTCTTCTAAAAACTCCAATGATGCTTCACAAGTTGTATTAATTAATTATGGATGCTTCAAGATGAGAGTTGTTTTAGGATTACACATGGTGGTGTTGATGTTTAGCGAAGGTCTTTTTGTTTCTTGCGTAATCTTAGAAGGGAAATATCCCAAACCAATTTTTGTTTCTTAGGTGTTAGGTTCTATAGGAACAAGAATGCCTTGTTCTTTATTGCCACATCCTTTTTCCACTATAACCATGTTGTTTCATGAGCTCATAGCCTTTTCCATAAAGTCTTTCCATTTCTTTTGGGTTTGGTGGTTGTTGATAATCTATCTCATCAATTTTTTTTGTATAACTTGTGTCTTCTTCTAAGGTAGATGAGGTAGATGCTTGTTCTTCCAAATTTTGCATTGACATCACCATTGGTTGTTTTTTCTTTTCATCTTCTTTAAATTTTTGATTATGTACTCTCCCATAAATGAGGGTGGGAATTATAAGGAACCCTAATAATCATCCAATAATTTTGACACTTTTTCCATCTCTTGTTTTTCCTCTTTCATAGGTTCTATGTTTGATGTTGGAATTAATGTGCTTAGAGGACTTGTCATTCCTTTTTCAACTTGTAAGCAACTTTCAGGATCAGGGTCTATTTCAACTTGGTATACTTTATTGTTATAAGCATACTTCATGATACGATGCAAAGTCAAAGGCATTACACACATCTCATGAATCTAAGGTCTTCCTAAAAGAGTATTGTATGAAATGTCATGAGGCATAACATGAATAGGAGTTTGTAAGATGTCCTTTCCGACTGTAATAGGTAAACTAATCACACCAAGTGGTTGCTTTCCTACAATGTCAAATCCTCAAATTGATAAGGAGTAAGGTTCAATTTTTTATTTGTCCATGCCCAATCTATCTAAAAGATTCACACTACACACATTAAGGGCTAAGCCATTATCAATAAGGGTTCTTTTTATTCCTATTCTATTGAATTTTTCTATTATCATGAAGGCATCATGTTTCTTTCTCATCTCCAAGGGAGGGAGCTCATGTTGATGCAAGGTAGCATGTCTACATTGACTATATTCATTCCTTATATTAGAGTTGCCACATCATTTGAATTTGTATTAGAGGGGGTCATAGCTTGTTCTAAGGCTATTTAAAGCATGGTGTGATAATTATGAGAGCTTTGAATCAAGTCCCATAGGGGAATATTTGTAGGATTATTCTTAAGTTATTCAACAAGATCATACTCCTTCCCACTATGCGAAGGAAAATGAGGATCACTAAGCAAGATGGGATTAGGAAAAGGTAAAGGTGTTCTAGTTGGTTTTTTTGGTTGCAAATTGTTTCTGGTGTTATATGTATGAGCAATGGAATTATGACTTGGTTGCTGAAAAATATTGTTCTTGGGTGGTTCAAGAGGGTAAATAGGTTTGTTTTGACTTTGAGGTTTGTGTGAAGGTGGAAAAAGAATAAGTTGAGGTTGAATCACACTAACATATCTTGGTTTTGGTTTTTCATGACAAGCCTTAGTGGATGAACCTTGTGAGATAAAATTCTCAAGGGCTTCATCTAACATGTCAAAGTAATCACTACTAAAAGGATTGAGGGTTAGGTTAACTTGGAAAAAAGATTTGGCATATTCAAACAACTATACTTTCTCCAAGTGACTTATCTGTTTGCTCTTATTTTTTGTTTTGTTTTCTAATGGATGCCAAATGTAATCTAATCTAATTGGACTATAAACTAATGTTGAATTTATGAAAAGTGCAAGAATCTAATTCTATCCACAAATGTAAGGAATGTAAATTATGCTACTTGTAAGGATTTGAATGTAACAAAATATATGCAAACTAAAATAGAAAGATTTTAACAACAAAGAAAAGCTCAGAAACATGGAATTTAACTTTGTAAAATGTAGTTCAAAATCCATGTCAGCCTCCTACAATGATTTTACAACTAGGCCTTTACAACCATGATTCAGAGATTGGACATCTAACCTGAATAGCTATCTCAATCATCATGAAGGTGCATTTAACTTGTCAACCCATGGACGTGAAATTGAAATGGGTCAACACAGTATGTGCACTAGGAACCCAAAGTAGCCATTTTCATTCTATAGCTAAGAAAGACACAATACTGAAAGTAAATTTCTTACAAAAGGAATAACATAAATGCTAATCATTAATCAACAACTACACCAAGTTGAAATGAATAACAGAGATGAAAATATGAGAAAAATAGTAGGACACTACTCAATCTGCTTTTGCTATAGGAACAGTCACATAATTTGATTCTAGTGGCTGTAGGAACAGTTGGTGCTAGATTCTTAACTAATTATTGAACAAAAATTAATACTAAACTAATACTAAGCTAAAGGAAAGATTACTCATCAAGTGGCCCCCCTTGGATAAGTATCCTCTAAAACTAATGAGAACTCAGATGCTCAAACTTAGAACTTCATTTTATTCATTGGAATTCATGAGTACAAAAGAGTAGCATAATTGTATTGCTGAAAACTTTAAGAATGCAAGTAGAATATCAGATTGCACAACCCCTAAAAAGGAGCATTTGATCCTTATTTATAATATCAACTAAACAAGGTGGTCAACTGCATGAAATGGGAGGATGCCATTTAGGGAAAACAAAGAAAGTGGGGTGGCCATTATGCATGCATGGAATCCCGTTAGACATGCATGTCCAACTGTAGATTTAGCACAACAGTAACGTGCACGTTTGCTCAACATCAATAAAGACCACTACAAGGTGGTTACATTTGGTTTGCATTGGAAATCTCCTATCGTCAACCTCCTTTGACCTTTGAATGATTCCCTAATTGGAATTTATGGTGCATGCCCAGCTGGTAGTGTCTTCCTCAATTTAGCATCCTCAAATTATATCTACATGGAAATGTTAGTACGTATAATAATTGCATATATGTAACCACCTTAAAGAACATTCATTAACCACATGTAAAATTAATATAGATAGTCCATATAACACGCCATTATCATTAAAGGTTTGCAGAAATAGGATTAAGCCCAATGTTTATAGTTTGAGGAAATAAAAGTATCAACACTTAACATCAAAGTCCATGATAACTTCAACAACCAAATCATAAATTCTACGCAAAATTAGACCATAAAATAGACTCATCACTCCCCCCAACCTAAGGTTTTTGTGGTCCTACAGTAGGGGAAGGGTTGTTCTTCTGCTTGGTCAATGCTCTAAAAGTTACAATTGACAACTGTCCCACATCAGAGTGTGTTGTGCATGAATTAGGATCCCACTAGAATCCTTCCAATTTCTCCAATTTGCTCCATCTCTGTCTCTCTGCAGCAATATCATATTGGTAGAACCTGAAGTTTGGTATAGGCCACATTAGGATGGGTGGCTGAAAATTTAGGGGAAGCCAGAATCGCCCTTTTTTCCTTCCAATGTGAATATATCAGTCAATTCTTTTGAGAGCTGCAACATAGTTCTGGATGGAATGAGGCTCAGTCTGCTTGAGATCATTAGTTAGGCTGATCCATCTTTGTGAGAGGAATCTCTTCATAGTTTCCTCTTTTTCTGTTTCCTTTGCCTCATATTCACTATAAATTTCTTCTATCCAAGGCATAATCTTATTACCATAGCTAGGTCTGAAAAACATTTTGTTCCATTCCCTGAAAATATCCCCTGGATTCCTTGATTCAGTGTTAATGGACAGGGGAATGTTGGATTCCATTTGCTTATAAGCCCCATATTGTTGTCCCCAACTAATCTCATTTTTCTCCCAGGACATAAATACCCTTAATTGGACATCTCCAACATACAACAAAAAATTCCAATCATGGTCTTGAGTCATAGCATAATTATGCAAATAAAACTCACACAACAAATTCTTCATTTCAGGGGAAGCAACTTGATAAGCATTGAAAATTTCAGTAGGGATCTCAATAGAAGGGTTCAAACCTAAGAAAATTCTTGCCAGCCTAAAATAAATATATTTCTCCTTCAAATGTAGAGCATAGACCCTTGGAGGGGTTCTGCATTCTAAAATATGTGGTACCAAGGCTTTCATATCATCCACCTTCTTCTTTAAGGTGGCAATTTCTACATCTTTGTCTTCAATTTCCTCGTCTCTCTTTTGAATTTCCTTCTTCAACCTACATTTTTACTCTTTCCATTCCTCTTCTCTTCTTTGAATCTCTTTCCATAAATGCATGAATATCTCGTGTATTGAAAAATTAGGGGGGTTATGAATTCCTACCAACATCTTTCATGGCACTGAAGCTTTCTCTTCATATGGTATGAACTGGGAGGATTTAGGTTGTCCTGCCAATTTTGGTTGCAGGGGTACTGATTGTTCTCCCAATTCTTGTTGTGGCTGCAGGAACTCCTGCTCTTGTTCTTGTTCTAGCTTTTGTTGTAGGATATCTTGCTGCAGGATCTCTTGGTGCAGGAAATCCTAATTTTCCTCATACTCTTGGTTCTCCACTTGTTCTGCAATGTTGGCAAGATCAGCCAATGTTATGTTTGTTGTTGTCTTAAATGTATGTTCTTCCTTGACATTCTCCTGCCCCATTGGAGCTTCTATGTCCCCCTGTGATATTTATCTAGATTTAGGGCTTTCTTGCGGAAGCATACCAAAGGATGGATTGGTTGGTCTTTCTTTCAGGGAGAAGGACTCTCATATTTTTCTTTGGTTGTAGGATGAATAGTGTTATCCTTTCTCTTCTTAGAGCTTGGCACCTCTTTTTCTATTGATTTCCTTTTGTATTTTCCTTTTCTCATTTCTTCCTCTCTCTTATGTGCCCTAGTTTTCATTAGAATTCCAATTGTAACATCATCATCAAAGTCAAGGGAAGAACTTTCTTTGTCTGAGTGCTCTATCCCAGAAGAGCTAATTTCTATGGTTTCTTCTGCTGCAAGAGGGTTTGCACTAGGGCTTGCGCCAAAGGTTGAAGCACCAAGAGTGGCTTCAGCCATGCTCAATCTTTTACTTGACCTATGGGGTTGAGGTAAAACCCTAGGTTGCAATTGCTTAGGTCTAATTTGATCAATTTTTATGAATTCTTCCCTGGTCATTCCAGACACATCATACAAAGACTTCTCAACTAACAATTTAATCAGAAAATGGTGGGAAAAAAATTGTCCCTACCTTTTTGAGTCTTGGCCACCATGATTGAAATAAGGTTGTATAGCATGTTTGACACATTCATCCTCCTTTTGTGCCTCATGTGATTCAAAAGCTTAAAGTGCACATAATGCAAATTTGACTGGTGACCTTCATAGGTGATGTATTTTATGACATAAACAACTATCTGCTTCCATGGATCGAGTAAAGGCATTCTCTTCGCACCTTGTTTATCTATGCTCAATGGAGGGTCATTTGACTCTATAAAATTGGCCCTAACTGATTTGACATCTCTGGAAGCAAGGTAATTTTCACCATTAGTAGGTAACCCTGTAACTTCTGTAATTCTTTCTTTAGTCACTATGACCTCTAGCCCTTTTACCATGGCCTTCCCTTCAGACAATGTCTGGGTGAATTCTAGTGAAATGTCTTCATCAAAATCATCCAACTTCAGGAAGTAGTCTATCCACCTGTAGTTTTTGAATTCAGCTCGGCAAGGTGCATCTTGTAGTAATACATCATGCACCATTGGTTTATTTTGAATTAACCCACCTCTCATTGTCTGCAATCAAACAAACACTCTGTGGTTTCCTTCCTGCAATTCTCGTTTGAAAACCAAATTCACCTTCCTGCAACACTTGCTAAATTTCCAATGCCAATGTCGACTTAATTTTTCCTTTTTACCTTTTGTTTGCAACAAAACTTGAGATATGACAGGGTCAATAATGGAAAGGAAGGAGTAATAAAGGAAAGCTACAATGGAGAGAAATGGTGGTGGTAGTTCACTCCACACATACGAGCTGTCCTCTCACTTAGATTTCAAATTGGCTCAATTTAAATTTTGCTGATGTAGACCAACATGGACTAACATATGGGAAAAATATTCACATCTTTTTCCTCCCCCCCAACCTAAATTTGGGCATGTGTCCTCACATATAGGGTGATGATTTGATAGGGTAGGGAATATTGGCATGCTATGGTGAGCATCCATACTAACATACATCAGTTAAATGAATGAACTTAAAGACAATTAAGATATAGCAATTAATGCACACATACCTGAATGTGTGGATGATTCATTGCAAATATTGTGGAGAATGTATCTTTCACCTTTTTAGGGAATAAGTTGAACAATTAATGAAGATGAGGTGGGATGAGGTGGAGTGGAATGAAGTGAAGTAATGGAAGAGAGAGAAAGGTGGGATGATGGGTGGATGGGTGAAGAAATGGACTCCCACGGAAGTGGAAGTATTTATTATGACAAGTATGTATCTTAATTAGCGAGAAGGAGGGACACTAGGTCCACTTCCTTCGGCTGCAGGAAGCTTGGGTGTTGCATGCTGAGTGAATTGTTGCAAGAACTCCTCCTTGGAAGTTGGTTTGTGATACAATATGAGGTGATGACCATTGATAAGCAGCTTAAATCTAACTAGGTCAATAGTAATGATTTGTACAACACCATTATGGAATACTTCAGCAACCTCATATGGTCCTAGCCACCTTGTCTACAATTTCCCTGCATTGTCCTAATACTTTGAGTCATAGAGTAGGGCCTAATCTCCTGGTTTGAATTTCTTGTCCTTGATGAATTTTTCATGCCACTTGATTCTCTGATTATTCACTACCTCTGTGTGATGCAAGCATGTTCTTCTCATCTTATCCAAAGCATTTAGCTACATGATTCTTTCTCTTTGTGCCTCAAAGATATCCATCCCCAAATCTACTATATTCCAAAGAGTCTTGTGTTCAAATTCAATGGGCATCATGGCTGTCTTTCCATACAACAACTCAAATGGAGTGAAGCCTGTAGTTGTTTTCCAAGTAGTTCTGTAGGCCCAAACAGGTTCTAGTAATATGTTTTCCCAATCCTTTCTATGGATAACTACTATTTTGGTCAGAATAGCTTCAATTTCTCTACTGGTCACCTCAACTTGGCCATTGGCCTAGGGGTGATAAGGAGTAGACTTCTTGTGTTTGAATATGTACTCATTGACTAGTGTTGCAACAAGGGTTGATGTGAATTGGGCCCCTTGATCAGTCACTATCTCTTGTGGAACTCCATACCTTATGAACATCTCCCCATAAAGAAATTCTACAACCTTGTTATCTCATGCATGATTCATGGCTTTAACTTCTACCCATTTAGTTACATAATCAGTGCATACCAGGATATAGGACTTACCATTTGATGGAGGGTCAATGGGTCCTACAAAATCCAATCCCAACTTGTCAAAGGGAGTGATTACTACCTAAGGGTAAAGTGGCATCTCATCAAATTTGTTTGGTCTGCCCATTCTTTGGCATCTGTCACATTTTTTTGTATACCTTCCTACATCCTTGTGGAGTGTTGGCCAGTAATATCTTGTGTTTAAAATCTTCATTATTGTCCTCTTGGCTGCAAAATGTCCTCCACATGGTTCATTGTGGAATGCATGCAAAATTTCATGTCTCATTTTCTCTCACACATCTCCTCATGACATGGTCTGGTCCAGTATAAAACAAACATCCAACAATCCATGAGAAAGGAAAATATTTTTCAATGAGTGCCCTTCTCTCTTTTGGGGAGAAGTGAGGAGGAACTGTACCTGTGACTAGATAATTAGCTATGTCATCATACCAGGGTGTTTGCACACTGATAGATAATAGATTCTCATCAGGAAAAGAGTCATCTATGGCTTGATTATCCCTTGATGTAGTGAACCTTGAAAGAAAAATTGCAACAACATTGGCCTTTCCTGGTTTATCCACAATGGTTATGTCAAAATAATGCATCAACAATAACCATCTTGCTAGCCTACCAGAGACCAAAGGTTTATTCATGAGATACCTAATGGCTACATGATCAGTGTGCACAAAGATTTGGTAACCTATTATGTAATTCCTAAAATTGTTTAGGGCATAGATTACTGCCAACATTTCTTTCTCCGTCACTATATAGTTGAATTCATCTCCCTATAATTTTTTTTTGAAAAAATAAATGGAATTTTCAATAGCTCCTTCTTTCTATCCTAAGAATGCTCCTATGGAATAATTTGATGCATCTGTATGGATGTGGAAAGGAAGCTCCCAATTAGGTCCTTTGAGTATAGGAGCACGAGTCAAGGCTACCCTCAAATTTGAAAATTCCTTGTCACAATCTTCAGTCCACTGGAATTCAACATCTTTAGTGAGGAGGGTATACAATGGTGCTACTATTTTTATAAAATCCTTGATGAACCGCCTATAATAGCCTGAATGGCCCAAGAAACTCCTAACATCCTTCTACTTTGCAAGTGTGGGAAAATTTGTGATTACCTCAATCTTTGCAGGATCTACTTGAATTCCTTTGTGAGAGATGTAGTGTCCAAGAACTACACATTCCTACATCATAATGAATCACTTTTCACTGTTTAAAGAGAGATTGTGATCTTCACATCTCTGTAGGACTTTCCTGAGATTCTCCTATGCTTCATTAAAATCAACACCATAGGTAGTGAAATCATCCATATAAATTTCCATGCAATCATGAGAAATGTCAAAATTATGCTAATGACTTCCCTTGGAAAAGTTGTAGTTGCATTGCATAAGCCAAATGGGAGTACTGAGTAGGCATAGGTCCCCCATGGAAATGAGTAAAGGTGGTATTCTCCTGGTCCTCTAGTGCAATTTGGATCTGTTTGTAGCTGCTGAATCCATCTAGAAAAGCAAAGTATTTCTTTTATCACAAGTGTGTCCAAAACTTGATCTATGAAAGGTAAGGGAAAATGGTCCTTTTTGGTGGTAGCATTAAGTTCCTTGTAATCAACACAAAATTTCCATTTCCCTCCTTTTTTAGGCACAATCACTAATGGAGACACCCACTGGCTATCTGAAATGGGGTAGATAAATCCTGCATCTAGCAACTTTTGCAGTTCTCCTTTCATAATTTCTCTCAGTACAGGGTTAATTCTTCTTTGTGGCTACCTCACTATGGTGTAATCATCTCTGATATAAATTTTGTGTGTGTAAAAGTTTAGGGTCCAATCCCTTCATATCATGATAATCCCATGCAAATGCAAGCTGATGGGTCCTTAATAAGTTTTCTAGGAGCAATTGTTGTTCTTCACTCAGTTTGTTGTTAACATTCAAATACTTCCCTTCTGACACTTGTACTTGTGTAGTTGACTCTATCATAACTACTTCATTAACACATGGTACCTGGAGTTCATATGGAAGAAATGTATGGGAAATACTTGTTGTAGGAAGTCTGTTTGCAGGAACAATGGTTGCAAGAAGAGTGGCTACAGGAAGAATGTCTACAGGAAGAGTAGGTAGAAGGGTCTTGACTGGAGTAGAAGAATGAGAACATGATGCTTCCTCCACTTCACAATGGTTCTGAATGATGTTAACCAATACTTCATCTTCTTCTTGAAGTTGTATGAAGGAGCTTCTACCTAACATCATAAGCTGTGCCACATAATTAACTTCCCCAGCCTCTTCACCAACATGTGGCCATATGAGATTATCCTCATCATGGGATGGCTGAGCAGGAGGATAAAGAACAAAAAATTTGGTACTCTTCCCATTAGAAATTGTCATTTCTCCTGATCGACATCCAATATATGCATCTTCAATTGCTAACCATGGCCTTCCAAGAATAATGGGATACCCACCTAGTGTAGCTTTAGGAGAAAGAATCATGAAGTCTATTGGGTACTCCCAGGAGTCTAGAATCACCACAAGATCCTCCACTGTACCATCAGGCTTAATAGTAGAACTATCAACAAGCTACATGATAGTAGGAGTAGATCTCATGCTTGCAACATTTAGTTGCTGTAGGATTTTATTGATCATTACATTTATTGCTACCCCTAAATCAATCAAAACATTCTTTATTTGAATCCCATTTATAACAACTACTACCACAGGACTACCTGGGTCATTGTACTTAGGGATAGTCACTTCCCAAGCATGATGCTAGCTAGCTATCCCACCACATGAACCGTAGTGGGGTCTTTCTTCTTCCTACTTGGCTTCTTGAGGCATGCTTCCTTGATTGCCTTGCCATAGATTGGGACATCCTTTATGACCTGTAATAGAGGGATCTGGACACATATATGCTTCAGCTGATCCAGGATGTCAAAAGTTGCATCCTTTTTTTCCTTCTTCTTTACAACTTCCAATCTCTGAGGAAATGGTGGTTCTTGTTCAGTCTACTTGACTTAGACTGGTTTAGGTTTTTTAGGTGCATTTGCCTAAATGGGATTCAGAGGTTTGTCTTCATCTTCCACAAGAAGCTTGGTGATAATAGGCTTGGAAGGGGTTGGTAGAGTAGTTCCTGAATGCAAGTGGATGTCACTTACACTCATAGCATATGCAGGGAATTGATTTGAATCAACAGAGTATACAGGCTACTATTGTGGTTTGTTATTTGGATTGGGTGTGGGATGAGCTAGTAGCTGAGTAGGTTTAGGTGCATTTGAGCTTGAATTAGCAGGTGGAGGCATTATAGCAGGCTCTGGGGCTGAGAAGGTGGCTGCATGTAACTAGTTGTCTAGGTAGGCCATTGCTATCCTCCCCTCCATTGATTTGTTTGTTGCCAATTTCCTAGAGCTGGCTACCAATGCCCTTGCAATTGCTGCCAATTCACTTGAGGTTGTTGCCACTAGGGTGGAGAGTTTTGATGATTGGGCCAAGAATTTGGAAGGTTACTCCAAGGATGTGGTGGATATCCTCTATGTTGATTTGTTTTTTATGCACTTCTCAACACAGGCAGTGCGTAGGTGCACTACCTCTCTTGAAAGACAATCTTCCACAATCAAATTGCAGAACACTATCCCAAGGTCTCTAATGTCCGGTCTTGACAGTGCTTGGAATATCTCAGTTGTTTGATGTGATTTACTAGAATCACAAGGTGGACTTACGGATGAGTTACAAAGCATGGGAAGTTGGGTTTGCAAATGCAGTTTCAAAGTGCTAGAAGTGAATGAACACTGGTTTTCCAGTCAAAACAACAAGTTAAAACTCATCAAGTTCATCTAATTTAGCTTCATGGTGATGCTTTGGATCCTACTCTAACCAAGGATTAAAAGAAATAGCAAAAGGAGAAGGGTTAAGAAATTTTTTCTAAACCTAAGCTATGAATGAACAGTAACAATGGTGGCTGCTAAAGTAGATAGGCTTCCAAAACTAGGTTTGCTTGACCAAGAGAAACCTACAGCTACACAAAACCAGTGCAATCTCCTAAGGTCTGCTGATTTTTAGATTGCACATGCACATCATGAACATGCAATTGAACTAAGTTGCAACATTGGAATAAAGAAGCCCAGGCTAACTTTGCACAACAACTTGTCATCAACAAGTGCTAAAAGTATGGGCTGAAAGCTCATCAAATACCAAGACAACAATTTCCATTATCACCTCCATTCAAGAATCTACAACTAAAACTAACATGGAAGGTAGAACCATGAATGCAAGATGAGCAAAATCAAAGAGAACATCCATAAAATCATGCAATACTGTCTTCTATTGTTGCAAATTCTTTTTACACCAGCTCTCCAACCCTTACAAATGAGGGGCAAGCCCCTATTTATAGTTTTCCAAAGCCCAAATGAATGGCTAGGATTGAATTACATCGAATGACCCATATTCAATTACATTAGGGTTTCACCTACCCCACAATATTTAGCAATTTAAAAAGCATCTTTTTCTTTTCCCTGCTTTGTCATCTAGTGCCCAGGTGGTGTAGCAGTTTTGTCATTTAGTTCATTGCCCTTTTACTATAGCTGAAACTACTTGAAAGTTGCCCTCTTACTTGATGTGTTTGCAGTGCTCTTCCTTTGATCAAACGAGCCTGTCGACGATTGGCATCAATGGATTGGCTACCTTTGATTCAGACGGATAGCTACCTCATGCTTTCTTCAAGGCCACCCCCTTGCATTTTGGTCATTGAATTTGTTGGCACATGCTCCGAAGGTTGGGCCATCGGGGCTCCACAGATGTTCCAAAATAGCCAAAGGGGGACGAAGCTCCGGAACCACTGAAACTTAACCGAATGTTGACGAAACCTTGGCAGTTCATTTAAGCACATCAAACACATCCGAGATCCAAAAAAGGTTGCCCCCAAAGTCAAAAATGTGGAAATCGGAGTGACGGGGGTCCACAGATGTTTCCAAAATGACCATAGAGGGACAAAGCCCCGGAAACAGCCATGAAGGGGCCGGGTTTTGGAGGCCAGGCCACCGGGGCTCCATGGATATTCAAAATGGCCAAAGAGGGACAAAGTCCTGGAAACGGCCACGGAGGTGTTGGGCTCCGAAGGCTGGGCCACCGAGGCTCCACGGATGTTCCAAAATAGCCAAAGGGGGACGAAGCTCTGGAAGCACTGAAACTTAACCGAATATTGACGAAACCTTGGTAGTTCATTTAAGCACATCAGACACATCCCAGATCCAAAAAAGGTTGCCCCCAAAGTCAAAAATGTGGAAACTGAAGTAACGTGTGTCCACAAATGTTTCCAAAAGCCAAGGAGGAAGGGAATTCCAGAGGGAAAGTTTTGAAACCATCAAAACTTAACAGAACATTGAAAAAACCTTGAAAGTTCATTTAAGCACATCAACCACATCCCAGATCCAAAAAAGGTTTCACCCAAAGTCAAAAATGTGGAAACCGGAGCGACGGGGGTCCACAGATGTTTCCAAACAACCAAAGAGGAAGGGAATTCTGGAGGGAAAGTTCTGAAACCATCAAAACTTAATGAAAGGTTGACGAAACCTTGGCAGTTCATTTAAGCACATCAAACACATCCTAGATCCAAAAAAGGTTGCCCCAAGGTCAAAAATGTGGAAATGTGAGCGATAGGGGTCCACGGATGTTTCCAAACAGCCAAAGAGGAAGGGAATTCTGGGGGGAAAGTTCTGAAATCATTGAAACTTAATGAAAGGTTGATGAAACCTTCGCAGTTCATTTAGGCACCTCAAACACATCCCAAATCCACCAAAAAGTTGGCCCCAAAGTCAAAAATGTGGAAAGCAGAGCGACGGGGGTCCACGGATGTTTCCAAACAGCAAGAACAAGACAAAGGCAGAAAAGGGGACGGTGGACCTCATTTCTCCACAGATTTGAATACCCCGAGTAGGTGAATTTGGGTAGGGGATTCGATCATTTGAAGGCACATGACCAATTTGGGCTTGGAAAATGGGGCACACAAAACAAGATAGGAGCAAAGTAACCTGTCGGGAGTGAAAAAAAAGGGGGTCCCTGCCTACGGCGGGGTGTGTGTGCAAAACATGCACAACACTCCATAGTTGGATGGATATGGGGGCTGCCATTGGTTGCTAGATGAATAGGAATTGAAATATGGCCCAACATAAGAGAGTGTATCTAGTGGCATACCTTGTCTTGGAGCCCAAGGCCTCCTTTGTGTAACATAGTAGACTTGATCTTCTTCAATCTGGATTGGCTTGAACACAAGTGGAATCTGCTTGCCATCAATATTAGCTACCATCTTGCATTTGCAGTCCTTCTTCTTTTGTCTGCAATGGGAAAAATACTCTACCAACATTGCCTATGCCTCCTCTTGCTTCTTCTTGGCCTGAAGTGTATCTAGTTGAGTAGCTAGATTGTTTATAATTTCTTGCTTGAAATCTACCAGCAAATGAATAATCTTCATTGTTGAAACTCCACTGGTAGATGACTTACCCATGGAAGATTGGTAAGCTCTCCCTTTCGTTGAAGCTGCCCTAGAGTAGTTCTAGAATATTTATTTGATATCTTCCCAAGGAACTTGGGAGATATCTCCTCCTCCCATCAGGTCCAAGGCATCAGTGCAGCTATCATTGATTCCTCTTAGGAAAAACAACTTTTGATAGTCTTCATTAAGTGTATGGTGTGGAGAATTTTGTACACAAAACATAAACCTTGCAATATAATCCTTCAAGCTCTCATCTTCCTTTTGCTGCATCCTAAAAATGTCACCTCCTCTCATGTCACTTCCCCTACAAAACTTGTATTTCTCAAGGATTTTTGTCTTCATGTCTTCCCAAGTTTCCACAGTATCTCTACCTAGGTTCATGAATCATCTTAATGCAGCTTCTTTGAGAGTGGCAGGAAATAGCTTAAGCCTATGGCCATCGGTGGTATAGTCATAACTCCTGTAGAGTATGTCAAACTCAAACAAGAAGGTATCAGGATCTTCTATGACAAGACCATAAAACTTCGGGAGTGCTAAAGTAAGGATATTTTTGATGTTGTCAACTTTATTTTGATGGGAAATGGGGAAAGGAAAAATTGGTTGGTTAGGTTTGTTTCTATTTGCATCACCCATGCTTGCTTGATGTAGTTCCAAAGAAAAGGGGTTCTCAAGCTGATTTTGGTCCTCAGAGGAAACTTCAGAGCTAGTTAGATCAGGAAATGCATCAACAAAAGAGTGTGGATCTTCTTCTTCTTCTCTTGGTAGGTTCTGATATTCAACCAGCTAGAATGGATTAGGATTGTTAGGAAGGAATCTCCCATAAGCATCCCAAGAACTTCCTAGTTTGACACCATCCTTGGCAACAGTGCCTAAAATGTCAGCCTCCTACAATGATTTAACAACTAAGACTTTACAGTCCTGATTTAGAGATTGGACATCTAACTTGAATAGCTTTCTCAATCATCATGAAGGTGCATTTAACTTGTCAACCCAGGGACGCGAACTTGAAATGGGTCAGCACGGTATGTGCACTAGGAACCCAAAGTAGCCATTTTCATTCTATAGCTAAGAGACACAATGCTAAAAGTAAATTGCTTGGAAATTAATAACATAAATGCTAATCGTCAATCAAAAACTACACTAAGTTGAAGTGCATAACAGAGATGAAATTCTGAGAAAATAAACAAGACACTACTATTTCTACTTTGGCTATAAGAATAGTCACAAAATGGAATTCTAGTGGCTGTAGGAACAATCGATGCCAGATTCTTAACTAATTAATGAGAAGAAAGTAATAATAAAGTAATACTAAGCTAAAGGAAAAATTACTCACCAAGTGGGCCACCTTGGATAAGTATCCTCTAAAACTAATGAGAACTCAGATGCTCAAACTTAGAACTTCATTTTATTCACTGGAATTCATGAGAACAAAAGAGTAGCATAACTATATTTTTGAAAACTTTAAGAATGAAAGTACAATATTAGATCGTGCAACCCCCAAAAAGGAGCATCTGATCCTTATTTATACTATCAACTAAACAAGGTGGTCAACACCACAAACTGGGAGGATGCCATTTAGAGAAAACAGAGAAAGTGAGGCGGCGGTTACACATGCATGGAATTCGGTTAGACATGCATGTCCAACCGCAGATTTAGCATATAAATAATGCTCACTTTTTCTCAACATCAATAAAGACCACTACAAGGTGGTTACATTCGGTTTGCATGTGGAATATCCTATCATCGACCTCCTCTGAGCTTTGAATGATTCCCTGGCTGGACATTATGGTGCATACCCAACTGGCGGTGTCTTCCTCAATTTAGCATCCTCAAATTATATCTGGATGGCAATGTTAGTATGCATAATAATTGCATATCTATAACCACCTTAAAGAACATTCATTAACCACATTCAAAATTAGTATAGATAGTCCATATAACATGCCATTATCATTAAAGTTCTATAGAAATAGGATTAAGCTCAAAATTAAAGTCTACCGAAAATTAGACCATAAAATAGACTCATTAATTTGCACTAGGATTGATTCATCTAAAGGGGCGTATGAGTTCTAGTGAGGATTTTTTTCAAAAAATTTCAAAAATTTCAATTGATTTTTATGCATTTTATGTTGTATGATCTATAACCTAAGTGAAAATGCATATTTTGTATGATTTTCAATGATTTAAGATGCAAAAATGAAAGCTATAATGAACTTTCACTGCTGTAAAATTTAGAAACCCTAGAATTCCAATTAACTAATTCAAACTTTAATGCATTGTTAATGCAAGCAAGATCTAGGATGATGATGCACTCCAAATCAAAATTATAATGTCTTAAATGTAGCTTCACCAAAATAAAACAACAAAAAAAGGGGGATGATACTTTTGTATGGTTTAGGGCATAGAGCACACCCACTTTCCAATTATTTCATTCTTTGGTTATCCTAGACCATCCACATTGGTACAATTGGACCCCTCTTGAATGTCTACATTAGTGTGAGTTTTAAGCAAGCTCATCCTCTCACTAAAATGGGGCTAAATGTAGTGTCAAAAAATGTCGTTGCTTACATTTTCACAGTTGATGTGGGAATAATTAATGATAAATTGGACTTAATATCGCCTTGATCTAGTGTTGTGAGGTGTTTTGCACATCCACATTAGGTCTTGGGCCCTTTTAAAACTAAATTAACTTAATTCTGCCTTAATTTAATGTTGTAAATTATATTTATTAACACCTTCACATTAAATTTAGGAGGATTATAAATAAGGTGGACCTAATCTAGCATTGTAATGTGTTCTACACATTCACATTGGATGTAAGGCCCTTCTAAGCTAAATAAACCTAAATTTTCCTTAACTTAGTTTTGTAAAGTGTATTTATTTACACCTTTACATTATATTTTGGGCCCTATTGCATTTATGACCTTTATATAATCATTAATAGGCCCCTATGACCCCATCTTATGCATCCCAATGAATATTTTAATCAAAAACTTGATAATATCAATATATAAGCTTAATTTACACATTCCCTGACATTTTAGCAAGAAAAATAGGCCATGTGAGATCCATTCACCACTTTGGGTGAATGAATCCCATCTAGGTGGGACCCATTCACCACATATGGAAAATGAGTCCTGTTTGGCCTATTTTTGAGGTTTGAAGCAGGAAAATTTGGGTTTAAGTTCAAATTTCTTTTATGTAAGCCTTTGGGATCAAATAAATTTTAATTTGAGTGCATTTCCTATATAAAAAAGATTTCAAATCATTATTTCACACAAGCCTACATGATATAAAGTCAAGTAAGCAATAGTTAAGCATTCCAGGACTTTATAAGGTCATCAAGATAACATTCAAGATCATTTTTAAGGAATTCAAGGGAAGATTTATTCATTAATTGTTGTATCAATTCAAGATCCATCATCATGTCAAGAGTATCAAGCATCAATAATTTTATTGAGCTAGTGTTGTGATGTAGCATTGAAGATCCAAGATCAAGCATTGTTCTACACCTAATGTCAAGATCAAGATCTACATCCTTCATGGCCATTTCATGTTGATTTATAGATCTACAAGACATCATTCAAGGTATTATTGTTCATGATTCATGTTCTTTGTTTCATGTTTCATGCCTTCATTTCATTGTCTCATCATTGGGTTTAATTACCTACAAGGGGTTTGACCAAGGAAAACCCCTATTCACCAACAATCAACAAGTTTTCTCCTCTTTACATGTGTGATTGCAAATATAGGTTTCTTAGAGCTTGAAAGATGATTGAAGATTATGTTACAAGCTTGTTGGATTTGTCTTCCGATTTTCAAAGTCATAATCCTCATTAAAAAGTCACTCATAATCTCGAAAATCATAGTTTCAAATCCGAAAATAAAGGGGATTGGAAAGTGTAGACATTGAAGGCCAGATTCAAATATTAAGGTTCCAAAAAATATAAACTGGACTCATTCACCACAAGTGGAGAATGAGTCCCACTATAGGTTTTTCTCAATATTTTTTGCAGATTCAGATACCCTTTTGTCTAGAACCTGCTCCTATGCAAAAATCCAAAGTTGGGATTGATTCGCCCAGAATGGTGAATGAGTCCCACTAGGTCAAAAAGTTAGAATTTCTAGCATTTAAGAGCTCCTTCCAGTCACCTTCAAATTTGCAGGTGCACACATTTTATTTCACAACTTTTTTGTTTTATATGCATTTTTAATTAATTTAGTTCAAGTTTACATCATATTAGGATTTTTCATTTCATCTTGAATTTCATTATCTTTTCCAAGTCTAAACTTGGTGGTGAACCCCTCATCAATCTCTAATCATACCCTAGGATAGTCCCTTAGTAGATCTCTTTCTCCTTTGCATTGAGATCTGTAGGGCATCCTTGAATGTTAGTTGGAGAAAAGTGATGTTCTATGTCCAAAACCATAAAGCATCCATTTTTCAACTAATAAATATTGCTATCTATTTTCTTGGAATCCAGAATACTTCACTTAGGTGCACATAATTTTTTTTTTCTATATTGTACACTTTTCATTTCATTTTTTTTGGATAGTGCCACTCAAGGGGCTTAAAAACAATATTGCAATGAAGTGTATGTTGTGTCTTTTGTGTTTGGAAAACTGAGTGTCTATCCTCTCCCCTCACATCTTTTAGTGATCTTTGGTGATGAAAAGCATTTTTAGTTTCACACTTGTTTTATCTCAAAGCATTACCTTTAGAGGGCTTGCCTTTGAGACACATCTTGCATTGGAGAACTCAAAGGTGGCTCAAAGCGGTGTTTCACTCAGGCCACTATATAAATGGTCAAGGCTAAATGCCAAATGAATTGCATTGGTGATTACTTTATTGTTAGTGCTATTCACAAAAGGGGAGGTACCTTGCGTATATCGGACCCCAAGTAAGTTGGTTAAAGGCTTAAGTGGATTTTTGGATGCTAGAAAAGCATTGTATCCCCTGAGAATTACTAAGAACCAATGTAGTAGAAGACACCTTTTTAGCCAAAAGCATTCTTTGAAGTGGTGCATCAAAATTTACTTTTAAGAAGTTACTTGCCAAGTATGACGTATGGTTGAGATTAAAACAAACTCCATTAGTTGCATGTAAAATCATCCCTTTGGGGCATGAGGTAAGCCCACCTAAAAGAACATGTTTATCCCTAGGGTGTAAACTGTTTTCACGAAATTGCCAAACCTTCTTGGTTACTTTGGACATAAAACATTTTCTTCAATTAAAATGAACACATCGGAGAAAGCATTCAACATGGTTATCAAACATCAAACTCTTTGGACTTAGTGCAAATACTTTGAAAAGAGCCCTATATTTGCACTCCTTAAGGATATCTTAAAACAATATCTCTAAAGGTTTTTTAATATTTAGGCTTACATTTCAATTCACATTAAGAATGAAGTCAACATTGTAAACTATGGCTTTAATAGTTTCCTTCCATAAACTTTGAGCTTTTGTGGAAAGAAACATGCTTAAAGCTATAGACATTTAGGGTCAAACAGTTTTTATTGTTGTGTTGTATCATATGACTTTCCAAAATTCTCAAATCATATCAAAATGAGACATCAAATCTACAAATTTATACAAAGTACTACCAACATAGAAAATAGAAAACAAAACCTACACATAAAACCACTATTGCTCCTGTTTCTACCGCTATTGACCTAAAACTAGTCATAATTGACCAAAGACATGCTACTTTTTCTCTCTAGTTTTTGATAGTCAATGTCAAAAACTTGCTACTTTTGCAAAAATAGAACATAGTTGACAAAAAATTACCACAATTGCTCCTTAGATTACAATAGTTTACCTAATTTCTTTTCCTTAGTTGACATATGATCTGACTGCTTTTGAGATATCCAACTGTAGTTTCTTTCTAGACTTGGCCACAGTAGACTTGAAACTTGTTTTTGATAGAAATTACCACTACTTCCCTAAGATTGCCACTTTTTCCTTACTTCCTGGTGAAAATTAGAAATTGATCTTAAACTAGCTAAATCTTGTGAGAACGAAAATAGTTAGACCCCCAAAATACATCATAATTTTCACCAGTCCATGATCCATTTGAAAAAATAAACACTCCAACCTAATTTTAGGATTCAAAATCAAAATAAACAACTTGGATCATTCCTTTACTCAAACTTCTAAGATATCAACATTTTCTTGAACCTCATGGCTAGTTCAAGTAGATTCTTCACAACATATCCTCTAGAAAAATGAAGTGAAATATTGATCCAAGTCTTTCAACATTTTGAGTTCCAAAAAAAGAATCATTTACCAAACATCACTCACTTTATGACCATTTGGCATCCAACTACCCTAGTTCAACAACCAAATCTTATGGAACCTATCATACAACCAAGTCTCACACAAATTGAAGGTGAACACACATACATTATCAATAACTTGAGAAGTTTCATATTTCAGAGAAATGAAAGACCAACTTGATTGAGAAACACAACTAATATCCTCGACAAAGAGGAATGAAAATCGAATCTTGTAGCTAGAAGGACCGTATTACCACCTCCTACATGGAAATAGATACCATCCTTTTAAAAACAAAAAATCCCAAAAATAAAGCATTTTTTTATTCCACATTTAGAAACCACCAACTTCCACAAAATCTTTATGCTTTTTTATGACAACCATGTGATCTCAATATAGAAAAAATATGGAAGCTAACAAAATTAGCATTAATATGCTCCCAACGAACACCACAAATGATGGAAGTGACCCATGGGGTTATAGACCAAGTGAACTTATAACTCCTCAAAAGGAACCCACATTTAGCACAACATCAAACCAACCACCAAGTGAGGAGGGAGTAATCTATAAACAACAAGAAATGATAGATAGGTCAAAAAAAAATCCCAAGGACATGGTCATAGAAGAGGTGGATAGTGAGGAAGAAATAGATGAGGAAGCATTATTTCAAGACTCCAACAACCCCAAGGTACTTAAACTGATGGAAAAACTACTAAGAAAGGATCCAAATGTGTACTTCTTCAAATTAGCACAAAGTGGTGCTAAGTTACCTCTAAGCTATAATGTAGAAGGTCTTAAGGATCCTCACCTCATTCCTTTAAGGGATAAATAAGTTTTGAGAAGGATACCCAAACCAATGGAGAATATGAGCATGCCACCAATCTACTCATAAATAAATGATCAACCTAAACAACAACCAATGGACAACCCTTTGTTTAGTAAACTATCCCAAATCGAGCAAGCAACAATAGCCCAAAAATATCAAGGAAGTCCACTCCAATACACGCCACAAGGTAACAACACACCACAAGGACAATACATGCCACAAAATGCATCATATATTGATCCTTCAACCAACATACCAATCCAACAAGGTGTACCACCAATGCACTATTAGGGTAACCTTCAAAACTATTCATCCCAACAACAAGGTGTACCACTAACACACTATTCTAGAGTAACTTTCAAAAAAAATCATCCCAACAACAAGGTGTATTACCAATGCACTATTAGGGTAACCTTCAATACAGTTCATCCCAACAATAAGGTGTACCACCAAAGCACTATTTGTTGGAAAAAAAGGACAAATAACTAAGATGGGGGGAATGAATCAGTTGTCAAAAAACTTAAACTTTTCAAACTTAGCTCTATTCTTAGATCTGATGAATAAGAAATTAACCACAAGTAATTAACACATCAGAGAGACAAATAACACCAAGATTTTTTTACGTGGAAACCCTGTTAGGGGAAAAACCACAGTGGATGTTAGTCCACAATATTATACTTTGCTAAAAGTATAATGAGAAATAATAAGGAGAATGCACATGCATTCAGGCACATTGCCTAGAGGTCATTGCTCAATTACAAAAGAGGCTCACTTCCCAACAGGATAGGATTAAAAATCTAGAGGGTATGAACTGAGAAAATAGATTTTGGTCAAGCCTGATTATAGTTCCAATTAAGCTCAACACTTCTTCACACTTCACACAATCTTCTTCACACTCTATTCTAGAATCGAATGATATTCACATATACACACATTGGAGCACACAAAGAATCCTTTCCATTGATGACACAATTGTTCTTATATATCCACTACAGGAGATTTCATCACAACATGGTCGTCCAAGAAAAATAAATTATATTTGCAATGTCGGCCCAGATTAACAACCAAATTCTTAATGCGAACCCACCAAGGTTAGCCACAACATTGTGGAGACCCAAATTAACATCTCCAACATAAAAACACTTTAATTAATTTCACCTCGAACATCTGCACTACGCTATTATTAACATGTTGTCCAGGAACATGAAAAACTAAACATGCGCAAGAAAATATCTTCAATCATGAGCTCACCAGATCAAGTGGATGTACCACAAAGATAGAGAATGAACTAGAGATGTCTGAAAACACCAAGAAGCAATAGAGAAGCATCCACAACAACTTAGAAAATTAGAATCATACAATCTTCATTTAGGAAAATTGATAGAGACAACAGAAATACTGTCAGACCACAAGTCACACAAAAATTCACACAGACCTCTAAAACTTCTGATAGATCATATAGACATACTTAGTAATAAACCATTTAATCCACATCAACTAATCTTTAACGTACAAAAAAAAAATCCTTCATGACCTGCACAGTTCCACTGGGAACCTGGAACACTTTTCTTATAATTTTCTCAAAATCCTCGACATATACAACAATTGATACACCAAATGCTAATAGTGTTGACATCAATGACAACCACATATCATCAACACATCCATAGCATCCAAAAATCTCCCAACAATCTCCCCCTTTGGCATTGATGGCAACACATGATGTGAAAAATACCATCAACCCAACACACTGACTTCTTTTGAACTTCTCCTCTCAACTAAACTTCTCTCCATAGGGATTTTTCGCATTAATTTTCTCCCCCTTTGACATCAATGGAAAAGGTAACCATGAACTTTCCATACACACACTCTAATCCACATATTTGCACATTTGACTACCCCTGAGTAGCAGCCACAAAAACATTAATCTAGATCATAATATAGTAGTGAGACTCATGGATTGATGCAAGTAAATGTATCTTTGAGTTCTTATCAGGAGGGGTAATTACCCCTAGCATTCCTCTGAGATACTCAAAAGTATCCTTCAACAATTTCTTAGTAAATATATCTACAATCTATTCTTTGGTAGGTACATACTCTAATATAACTTCTTTTTCATTCACTTTTTCCCTCAGGAAGTGAAACTTGATTGATATATGTTTAGTCTTCGAGTACAACACTAGATTCCTTGATATATTTATTGCACTTGAGTTGTCACAGTATATGGTAATAGGCACTTCATATATCACCCTGATATCTTTCAACATTTGTTTCATCCATATTACTTGAGTACAATTGTTTGTAGCAACAATATATTCTAGTTTAGTAGTAGATAGAGAAATGGAACTCTACTTTTTGCTCAACCAAGACACCAACTTCTTCCCTAGGAAGAAAGCACCACCACTAGTACTTTTCTTGTCATCCACATCACCAACCCAATTAGCATCAGTGTATGCACACAAAGTGAGATCATCATCCTTTGGATACCAAATTCCAAGTTCAACTGTTCCTTTCATATATCTAAAGATTCTTTTAATAGCAGTCACATGTGATTCTTTTGGATCAGTTTGAAATCTAGCAACCATTCATACAACATTCATAATGTACAGTCTAGTCTGAGTCAAGTAGAGCAATCCATCGATCATTGACCTATACCTAGTTTGATTTTCCTTAGGAGAATCATCATTCTGTGTCAACTTACATCTAGTCACCATAGGGGTACCAACAGGTTTGGAGTCTTCCATTCCAAACTTCTTCAACAGTTCTCTCACATATTTGGAATGAGATATGAAAATCCCTTGGTCCAAATGAGTAATTTGCAATCCCAGAAAGAACTTCATTTTTCCAATCATGCTCATCTCAAATTCACTCTTCATCTCAATAGAAAAATTCATGCATAGATTATCATCTCCTCCAAAAATGATGTCATCAACAAAGACTTCTATGATTAACTCCTTATCATGATCTAATTTGAAGTATAAGTTACTATCAGCAGTACCTTTAGTGAATCCAAGGTTCAATAGGTATTTGTCCAATCTAGCGTACCAGGCTCTGGGGGCTTTTTAAGTCCATATAGAGCTTTCTTCAACCTGCAAACCATAACTCCTTTGTTTGTTAGCTGAAATCCATCTGGTTGTTCAATGTACACTTCTTCTTCTACTTCTCCATTGAGAAATGCAGAATTTACATCCATTTGATAGAATTTATAGTTCTTGTGTGCAGCATAGTCAAGAAATAATCTCACAACTTCAATTCTAGCAATAGGAGCAAAGGTTTCTTTAGAATCAATAACTTCCATTTGAGAGTACCGTTTACATACCAGTCTTGCTTTATTCCAGACCACTTCACCTTCTTCATTCAACTTGTTTCTGAATACCCACTTAGTACCAATCACATTCTTGTCTTTGGGCCTAGGAACCAATAGCCATGTGTTATTCTTTTCAGTCTATGTTAGTTCTTCTTTCATGGCTTCCAACCAGTGTTCATCTTGATTGGCTTTAGTGACACTCTTAGGTTCAATCTTGGAAATCAGACAATATTCTTTTGCAATTTTTCTTCTAGTTTGCACTCCTTTACTCTTATCTCCTATGATTTGAATTTCAGAGTGATTGAGCTTTACATACCTTCGAGTCTTGGGACTTTCTCAGACCTCTGTGTCTTTTGAAATTTCTTCTACACTTGCACTTTTCTGTGCTTCCTGACTGACTTGATTTACCAGAACAACTTGTGGTTGCTTCATCGGAACATATGGAATAATATGAAGTAGATTCGGTGTCTGAGTGTTCTTCCCTTGATTTGTGTTGTCTTTATCTAAATCATAGCTGCATCATCTGGATGATTTGATAGAGTCCTCATCAACTCTAACATTTGCACTCTCAACAATCTTTCTCAGTATTTTTTTATAGCACCGGTATGCCTTTCTATTAGTGGAGTAACCTAGGAAGATCCCTTCATTGATTATAGCATCAAACTTTCCTATATCATCATCTCTCTTGATATAACATTTGCTTCAAAAGATCTTAAAATACTTAACAATAGGCTTGTGACCAAACCATAATTCATAAGGGGTCTTACTAGAATTACCATTCACATTTACCTGGTTCAAGGTATACACAGTAGTGCTTACCGCTTCACTCCCATACATCTGAGACACATTCCCTTCCATCATCATTATTTTGGAAGCATCCATAATTGTTTGATTCTTTCTTTCTACAACTCCATTCTGTTGAGGGGTTCAAGGAGCAGATAACTATCTTTTAATTCCATGTTCTTCACAATAAGAGTTGAATTCCTTGGAGATGAATTCACCACCTCTGTAAGATCTCAAGAACTTGATTCTCAAACCTTTTTCATTTTCTTCCATAGCCTTAAAGCTTTTGAACTTATCTAATGCTTCACATTTTTCTGTCAAAAAGGAAACCCAAATCATTCTAGAGTAATCATCAATAACTAGCATAAAATAAATTTCTCCATGAATACTTCTAACTCTAGAGGGACCACAAAGATTAGTATGTAGCAGGTCCAATACATTATTTGAATGAAATTGTTTTCTTTAGAAGGAGACTCTATTTTTTTTACCCATCTGACATTCTTTGTAGATTACATTAGCAAGCTTCACTAACCTAGGCAGATCTCTTACTGCTTGAGTAGAACTTATCTTGATAATGTTGTCAAGGTTTACATGACACAACCTCCTATGCCACAACCAACTTTCATCTACTTGAGCAATTAAGCAACTTCCACTAGTAGTATTCAAGTGAAAAATATTACCTTTAGTTTGCACACCAATAGAAATCATGTTTTTGGAACTCCCATGAACATTGCATTTTCCATTCTATAACTGTAGATCATTTCCCTTGTGTACCATCTGTCCAACACTCAACAAGTTGTGCTTTAGGCCATCAACATATAGGACATCATTTGTATTATCTTTACCACCAAGGCTAATAGATCCTCTGCCATGAATCACACTAGCATTGTTATCTCCAAATCTTACAACCCCATCATCATACTTCTGTAGACTCACAAACTTACTTTTGTCACTGGTCATGTTATGTGAGCATCCACTATCAATGACCCACTCATCTTTTTGTTCAATTTGGGCTGCAAGAGCTTTCTCATCTCTAGTAGATTCAGTAGCCACATGATTATTTTCAATGGTAGCAATGAAATCCCATTCATCTTCATTTCCATTATCTTTATTAGACTCATCATCAATTATTGCTTCTTCAACAAAGTATTAGCTCTTTTGGAATCTAGACTTTCTAGGCTTAGACCTAGGAACTCTTTCAGGACATCTTGATGCAAAATGACCTGTTTTACTGCATGAAAAACATTTAATAGGAAATACATCTTCATACTTACCTTTTCCTTTTCCTTCTTGCTTTGTAATCAATGCTTCCAGTTCTTCTACTTCTCTTTCTTAGTATTCAATTTGTTTCAATTCTTCATCATATTTGGATATCTTTTTGAAGCTCTCTCCCGAACTATATCTTTTCCTGTAACTTTTGGATAGTGTAGCTTTGAATGCAGATTCAGTCTTCAGTGTTGATTCACTAAAATCACTAATTTCAAAATCATCAACCTTCCCTATTAGTGTATCTCTTGTTATCTTGTTTACTGACATCAATTCTTGAATAGCATGAACTTTCATTTTGTAGGAAGGAGGCAAGGATCTGAGTGTCTTAGCCACAATTTCATCTTCTTCCATAGAACCACCGACACATGTAATACCCATCACTATGTTATTTACTCTCTACATAAAAGAAGTGATATTTTCATCTTCTTCCATCTTCAAATTCTCATATTTACCTTTCAAGCTCTGTAGATTAGCCATCTTCACATGTGCATCAACTTCATGCAAAGTTTCTAGTTTTGTCCAAATCTCATGAGTTTTCTGCAGACCTAACACATTAGCCATCTCTGAATTTGTCAGAGCACTCAACAAAGCTTCAATAGCCCTAACATTGTGTTCAATATCTTTGATTTCATTAGCAGAAGAGGGACCATTCTGAGGAATAACATATGGATCTTTTGTAATCTTCCAGTAGGCTTCACCAATACATCTTAGGTGACATCACATCCTAACTTTCCACAGTGAGTAGTTGGTGCCATCAAATCTAGGATTGTCCTTCTTGAATGTTGTCATCCTAGATCACCTCAAGCTATTACACTTCTTCAAAGGAACTCACTTTGATGCCAATTGTTCGAAAAACAAGGATAGACAACTAAGAGGGGGGTTGAATCAGTTGTCATAGAAACTTAAACTTTTCAAACTTAACTTAACTCTAATCTTAGATCTGATGAATAAGAAATTAACCACAAGAAATTAACACATCAGAGAGATAAATAAAACGAAGATTTTTTTATGTGGAAACCCTATTAGGGGAAAAACTATGGTGGATGTTAGTCCACAATATTATACTCTACTAAAAGTATAATGAGAAATAATAAGGGGAATGCACATGCATTCAGGCACACTGCCTAGAGCTCACTGCTCAATTACAAAATGGGGTCACTACCCAATAGGATAGGATTAAAAATACGGAGGGTATGAACTAAGAAAATATCTTTTGCTCAGGACTAATTACAGTTCCAATTAAGCTAAACACTTCTTGACACTTCACATAATCTTCTTCACACACTGTTATGCAATCGAATGATATTCACATATACACACATAGGAGCACACAAAGCATCATTTCCACCAATGACACAATCGTTCTTATATATCCGCTATAGGAGATTTCATCACAACATGGTCGACCAAGAAAAATAAATTATATTTGCAATGTCGGCCCAAATTAACAACTAAATTCTTAATGCAAACTCACCAAGGTCGGCCACAACATAGTGGAGACCTAAATTAACATCTCCAACATAAAAATACTTTAATTAATTTCACCTCGAACATCCACAATACACTATCATTAACATGTTGGCCAAGAACATGAAAAACTGAATATGCACAAGAAAAGATCTTCAATCATGAGCTCACTGGATCAAGTGGACATACCACAAAGATAGAGAATGAACTAGAGACATCTGAAAACACCAATAAATAGTAGAGAAGCATCCACAACAACTTAGATAACCAGAATGATACAATCTTCATTCAGGAACATTGACAAAGACAACAAAAATACCATCAGGCCACAACTCACACAAAACTTCACACGGACCTTTGAAACTTCCGGGAGATGATCTAGACATACTAAAAAATAAACCCTTTAATCCACATCATCTAATATTTAACATAAAGAACAAAACGCCTTCATGACTTGCATAGTTCTACTGGGAACCTGAAACACTTTTTATTTTAATTTTCTCAAAATCCTTGACATATACAACAACTGATACACCAAATGCTAATAGTGTTGACATCAATGACAACTAGATATCAACAGCTCATCCACAACATCCAAAAATATCCCAACACTACTATGGTAACCTTCATAACAATTTGTCCCAACAACAAGGTGTACCACCAACACACTATCACGATAACCTTCAATGCTATTTGTCCCAACAAAAAGGTTTACCACCAATGCACTACCAGGGCAACCTTCAAAACAATTCATCCCAACAACAAGTTGTACCACTAGTGCACCACTAGGGTACCCTTCAGTAGAATCAACCACAACAAGGTTTCCCACCAACACACTATCAAGGTACCCCTCTTCAACAAAATCAACAACGATTTAACCCTCCTTACATTCAACAAGGACTTAATCCTCCTTCCATTCAACAAGTACTTAATCCTCCTTCCCAAAAACAAGGACTTAACAATCCTTATAATAAAAAAGGACTTAACCCTCCGTTCATCCAACAAGGACTTAACCCTCCTTCCACCCAACATGGTCAAAAAGGTCCTATACCTCCACAATACCCAACCTATAACCAAACAAACATTATGAGACAACATGGCTACTATGCACAAGGTCCACAACAAAATGTACCAAACACAGAGGTACACATACAACTACAAGCCCTAAATCAAAATATATTGGACATCTAGATTGGAAAACCAAAGAAGACCTACACTCTATAGGATATATGTCCATTCCCTTTTGATCACTCCATTACTATGATCCCCTTCCCTAAAAATTTTGAAATACCAAAATTTGACAAGTACAAGGGAAAGGGTGATCCAGTAGAACATGTGTAAGATTTCTTAGTAGCTTGCATGGAAGTACAAAACAATGATTCCTACCTAATGATACTTTTTCCACATAGTCTTATTGGTCACGCTATGGAATGGTTCTCCCATCTACCACCAGGTATTAGAAGTTTTGATGAATTAACTAACACGTTTGTGAACCACTTCTCATTCAACATAGAACATGATGTCACCATCACTGACCTCTACAATATTAAACAAAGCCAAGGAGAATCCTTTGCATCGTACCTAAAAAGATGGAGACATAAAGCTAGTAGGTGCAAGTGGACCATTCCCAACAAAGAACTAGTGGATATCTTTGTTTCCAATGCTTAAGCAGAAATCAATTACCAAGTATAGAGAAGGGGGACCAACCACACAAATGGCCCAAGTCATAGAGAGCTCAAAGTAGAAGGCTAGCCTATTCTACCTCAAGTTGGAAAAGTGTTTAAGGTCAAGGATAGAGAATGAAGAGCACTCTCAAGTGCTTATGTCACTCTACTAACCCAAGAGTTTTGGTGGGGCTAAACGAGTAGGCTTATGGAACCCGAACTGTACCTTAAATAACTCTCTACCAAAGGACAATAGCACAGGTCAGGGATGACAGTACGACACACTTGCATCTCATAGGGGCGCTGGTGTTCGTACAAACATAAAGTATAAAAGTATAGTAAAAGTACCAAGAATCTATTGATAGCTTACCAAAGAAAGTTTAAAGTGATGACTGAAGTTGAAAGTGACAGAATGATAAAAATAACAAGAGAAATGACTATGATACAATAAGAACGAGAAAGGAGAGAATACAACTCACGAAGAGTCTAGTTTTCTAGGAAGCTCCACTCAAACACATACCTACACACAACCAAGAGAGGAAAATTGTTAGGGCTGTATAGGGGTTTGTCCTAGTCAAACCCTCGCTTTGATGTTTCCTCCTCCACGGACAACCAAATAGATAGAGAGATAGAAATATGATAAAGAAAATCATGCTGGAATATAAATAAAACCAAGTACTATGAGAGACACTAAGCTACTCAAATCTAAAAACAAAGTAATATGTAAGCATTACCACCCTCGACCAAAGGCACTCAAGGACAATGTGATAGAAATGCAAGTCCACAACTATGGCAGAGTCGATGTAGTTGCAACAACACCGAAAGTAGTCTCACAAGACACCAAGTTGCAATTTTTGTGGTAGATGTGTAGGATGTTGTGATTGTTGGAAATGTGAAGCCAATAGTGCGACAAGTAGCTCAATAGCATGAGGAGATGTGTGAATTTCCTTCAAGAATGTTCAAGTGTGTAGAGAGATGAATTATAACAAAGAATAACCATTTGAAGGTGATTTTGAGAGGGAAAAAAATGTTTGAAGGTCGGTAGGAAGACGTAGGGGCATTACATTTCATTGTTAATGGAGAACATAATGCTGTAAGGAAAATTAGATGCGAAAACAACTCTCCTAACTCCAAAGACTCGGGGAAGAATGCATATATACTTTTAATTTTTTAACTACAGTCCAATTAAGATGCACATGAAAGAGATTACTGAAACAAAGTAATAGAGAAACACATATGAACACTAGATATACGTGGGAAAACCCTTACAGGAGAAAAACCCACCACACCAAGAGAAATCACTTTGTATTATAGTAATGGAGATTACATACAAATATTAGACTTATCTTTCTAATGTCATATTACAGCAGCATTCACCATGAACAATCTTTGTATAGGAACCTAAAAGTTTTAGTCTTCACAGAATAGAATTCATCCACTGATACAATTCGAACTGTTCATCCAACTGTTGATCGAACCAACCAAACCATAGAGCATTTGTAACTTCAAACTATATTCATGTCATTCCCTATCTGTCGAACTTCCTCACAGAACTGCCTCAATGGATTGTCTTCCAATGGTTCCCATTCGGCTTCTCTGATTGGTTTACAAGACTCCACATAGGATGGTCAAACAGTCAAAAGGCAATCAAGTTGTGTTGGCATATCGGTGAGACATTGTTTGTGTCTCCTCGATGCCACACACAGCTTAGCATTCAATATCACCAAGATTTTCCTCATCAACAAAACTCATATCGCTATTCACAAGTCATACCAACCTCAACATTTCTATCAGCAAGACTTACTGCTCGCCAAGAGGTTTCATTGAGACTACTTAAGTTACACTGAAGCACCCAATAGTCGATGACACCTATCGCTATCATTGAGACATCCTACCAAAGGTTCAAAAGTCACATAGACAAACTTACATCGGTGAGACTATCGTCTTTCACCAAGACATTATATCAAGTCATTTAGGGTTATACCGAAACGTTCAGCATTTGGCAAGACATAACCGCTTTCACTATGATGTTACTCTAAAACCTCCAGTCATACCAAGTGCCAAATAGTAGTCGGAAAAACCTCTATCCATTTGCTAAGAGTTCACATCGAGATCTTTATGTTACCGCAAAGACTCCATATGTGTTCTCATCAGCAAGACATTCATCGTTCGCTGGGACTTCTTCCCAAGACCATTTGGGTTACCCCGATAGCCATATGCTATCGGTAAGACACTCCTTCATCGGTAAGACTTCTTACTGAGCCACCATATGTTACTCCGATGACTCCATGTGAAACATCCTATCGACGAAACTTTGGCTATTCGCTGGGACTTCATACCAAGACCCCTTTAGTTATCCTGATGACTTCAATACAAAACGTTGTCGGCAAGACATATTACTTTTGATAAGACTTCTCACCGAGCTGCCATAGGTTATCCTGATATATGATAGAATGGCTTGTCAGCCAGAGATCTCCATGAGTGGTGAGAGGTTACAATGAACAAACTGTCACAGCGATAGGCTCCAAAGTAAAAGCGTTCGGCGAGACTCCTGCAAGGTCACAGTAACCTGAATAATTTCAACAAGGTTACTACTGCTAGTCGGCCAAACATGATGGATGTCACACCAAATTTGCTCCAATAGAGGTTATAGCTTGTGATGATTGAGGCATATATTTCCAACAATCTCCCACTTGACAAAGTTCACATAGGCACCTCCAGAGCACAAAATAACTATTGAAAATCATGGGCACTAAGGCCCATTGAACTGGCACACCACCTGAACTTTTTTGTGCTCACTGGCTTTGTCAATGCATCTACAACATTCTCTAGAGTATCAACCTTTTCCAAAATGACCTTTCCATCCTCCACCATATCTCGTACAAAGTGGTTCTATACATCTATATGTTTCGGGTCTGGTAGAGAGCTCTCTTTTCCTTTCAAAAAAATTTCACTTTACGCCAAAAAATAGCTATTTTCCCTCATGTTTCCAAATTAAACAAACGCTTTTATTCAAAAGCTTCTTTTTACAAGCATGAGTACAGCTATGTTTGCCTTCCTGCAGAGGACATGCCACTGCCGCTTTTACTCATCCAACTCCTACACCACCATTCAACATGAAAGATAATCCACGCTGGATCTCCGGGTCAGTCAATGTCCCCTATAATCCGGAATCCACTAGCCTCAATGAGGTCCTCCTGATTCAACCAAGTTCCCGCGCTAACACAAAGCAAAATCTGAAGTGCCTTCAAATATCTAAAACTCTCTTTACAACATCCCGGAATGTGTCCTTGTAGGATTAGCCATAAACCACTAAGCACTCTCGCTGGAGAAATGTGGGCCTTGTCGTACCATTGCATACAGAGACCGCCAACCACACTAGCATAGGGTACACCGGCCATGTCCTCCATCTCGTGAGATTTTGGACAGCCTTTCAATAGATAGCTTCGTTCCCTCAAGGCTGAACAACTAGCCGCTTGCAATCATTCATGCAAAATCTCTCTGATCCCCGATATACTTACTCGACTAAGCCAAAGTTTTCTACTATTCCTGTCCCTGGTTATCTCCATCCCTAGAATATACCTTGTTGCACCAAGATCTTTCATTTCAAACTTAGCAACACAACTGAGACTTAAGATCAGAAATCATTAGCTTACTATTGCCTATGAACAACATATCATCAACATAGAGAGCAATAATAAGGACTTGATCACTTTCAACTTTATAATAGACACAATGATAATATTTTGATCTCACAAATCCCAAAGACAATACAAAAGTATCAAATTTCTGGTACCACATTCTAGGTGACTGCTTTAACCCATATAGAGACTTTTTTAATTTGCAAACCAGTTTCTCTTTACCTTTTTCAACAAAATGCTCAGGCTGGGACATATAGATTTCTTCTTCAAGATCACCATGAAGAAATGTTGTCTTCACATCCATCTGTTCGACCTCTAAGTCATATGCTATTGCAAGTGACAAAAGAAATCTAATATTTGTCAGCTTAGCTACAAGAGGAAAAATCTCCCCATAATCAATTCCCTCTACCTGGGAATAACCCTTCACAACCAATCTCACCTTATATTTTTACACACTGCCATCCAGACCAATCTTCTTTTTAAATACCCATTTGCACTCCATAGCTTTTCTGCCTTTAGGCAAGGGCACCAAACTCCAAGTGTCATTCTTTTCTAATGATGCCATTTCTTCATTCATGGCTTCCAACCAAGAGTCTGAATTAGACATTTTAAATGCCTCCTTTATAGTCCCAGGCTTATCAGTGCTAGAAATTAAAGCATAGGAACAAGTAGAATCTATCAAAGAGAACCCATACCTATCAGGTTTTTTTCTTTCATGGGTTGACCTCCTCACTTGCTGAGGCTGAGGTTCTTCTTCTTCAAAACTTTCAGAACTGCTTGAGCTCTCCTCAGTTTTAGGTACATTTTGAATTTTGAATTCCTCTTTATCTGGTGTAGGAGGAATTCCAACTACATCCTTATCATTTTCTAACTTTTTCTCTGACTGCAGATCCAAGGTAGAAGGTTTCAGCTCATGAAAGATTATACTTCTACTGTATACAACCTTCTCTATATTAGGATTCCAAAGCTTGTATCCTTTTATGTTAACACTATATCCAATGAAAATACATTTGATAGCCTTATTCTCCAATTTAGATCTTTTCTCATATGGCACATGAGCATGTGCTTCATAGCCAAAAACATGAATATGTCTTAAAGAGGGCTTCTTACAAGACCACGCTTCCAAAGGTGTTTTCTCAATAAGAGCAGAATTTGGAGAATGATTAATTAGGTAACATGCAGTAGATACAGCCTTAGCCCAGAACTTCTCATCCAAGCCAACACTATTGAGCATATTTCGTGCTCTCTCCATCATTGTCCTATTGAACCTTTCTGCAACTCCATTATGCTGTGGAGTATAAGGTGTAGTCTTATGTATTTTAATCCCATGGTCTTTGCAATATCTCTCGAATTCATCAGAACAAAATTCACTGCCATTATCAGTCCTTAAGCATTTAATTTTTCTTCTAGTTTTATTTTCTACAAGTTTCTTAAATTCCTTAAACTGACTAAACACTTTTGATTTACTTTTCAAAAAATAAACAAATGTTCTCAAATAATCATCAATGAACAATACATAGTACCTTGACTTAGACTGAGAATGAACATTCACTGGACCAAATACATCAGAATGAATATAATCTAGCAAACCAGAAGATTTATGAGGACTGGAATAAAAAGAAACACGGTGCTACTTTCCATATATACAATGCTCACAGAATTCAAATTCAAGGTTTCAATCTTCAAGCCCCTCAACCAGGTTTTTGTTCTTCAAGGTTTTCAAACCTTTTTCTCCTATGTGGCCTAGCCTATGATGCTAGAGCATAGTCATCTCTGTTGAAAGTTTTACTTCCATAGAGTTTACATAATTAGGGATATTTCCCTCTTTACCTCCACAAGTAGCTTTCTGTGACTTTACAGAGACACTGTTACATTGAACAGCCTGCACATCCAGCTTGTATAGGGTACCAATTCGAGCACCTCTAGCCAACACCATAGAGCCTCTAGTCATCTTGCAGCCATTTCTAGAGAACGTGACTTGCACTCCAATATCATTCAACATACATACAGAAAGTAAGTTTCGAGCCATACCTGGTATATGCATTACATTATTGATTCCATTTACTCTTCCATCAGGAAATTGGATTCTGACTCTTCCATGGCTAACTATCTCCAAAGTTGAATCACTTTCCAAGTACACCTTTCCACCATCGTATTCTTCATACTTTATGAACCAGTATCTATGAGATGTCATGTGGAAAGATGCTCTAGAATCAATCAGCCAGACATCATCTGATGCCTGTGTAGCCAAGGCTGCAATGAAGGCGTCCCCATCACTATGAGAAGAGTCATTGTCTGAAGAATACTTCTTCTTCTTCTTCTCCTCTTTACAATCCTTTCAGACATGACCAAGTTGCCCACAGTTCCAGCACTTCACCCTTGACTTCTTGCTAGGAGACTTGGATCTCCCCTTTGATTTCAATTTGGACTTCTTGTCCTTCTTCTTGCTTTTCTCTTTTGACCTTCCTCTAACAACAAGGGCCTCCTTCACCAGCTCAGAATATTTCCTTCTCATCTCTTCTGACAAAAAAGATGCAACATCTTCCATCTTGAAACTGGATGTTGTACTCCCAATAGCCATCACCAGATGATCCCAAGAGTCTAGCAAAGAACACAATAGAAGCATACATCGATCCTCTTCTTCAGTCTTCACACCAACAGATGTTAACTATGCAATCAACATGTTGAATGTGTTCAAATGATCAGCTACAAACCTTCCTTCCCGCATTCTCAAACTATATAGCTTCTTCCTCAGGAATAGTTTTTTCACCAAGGACTTCCCCTGATAAATAGATGCCAATCTCTTCCACAAGGAAAATGTAGTCTTATCCTCATGCACATTGAGAAGAATGGAGTCCACCAAACAGAGCCTTATCATCCCCTTAGAATTTCTATCTGCAAGGTCCCAATCTTCTTGCTTCATGCCTGTAGGTTTAGTTCTAGACACAACAAGCCACATATCACAATCCACTAAGAGATCCTCCATTTTGAGTTTCCACAACTCAAAGTTACTGCCATTGAAATTCTCTATTTCAAACTTTCCTGACGTGCTCGCCATCTCAATCTATAATTGGAAATTGACAAACTTATACAAGACTCCCACTGAACAAAAATTGACACAAAAAACCCAACGTACCCACAAGGATATCACAACTGGCTAGGCTCTGATACCACTTGTAAGGAAAATTAGATGTGGAAACAACTCTCCTAATGCCAAAGACTTAGGGAAGAATGCAGATATACTTTTAATTTTTCAAGTACAGTCCAATTAAGATGCACATGAAAGAGATTATTGAAATAGAGTAATAAACAAACACATATGAACACCAGCTATACATGGGAAAACCCTTACGGGAGAAAAACCCACCACACCAAGAGAAATCACTTTGTATTACAATAATGGAGATTACATACAAATATCAGACTTATCTTTCTGATGTCATATTACAACAGCATTCATCATGAACAATCTTTGTACAGGAACCTAGAAGCTTCAGTCTTCACATAATAGAATTCATCCACTAATACAATTCGAACTATTCATCCAAATGTTGATCGAACCAACCGAACCATAAAGAATCTGCAACTTCAAACTATATTCATGTCATTCCCTGTCTATCAAAATTCCTCGTAGAACTGCCTCAACGGACTGTCTTCCAGTGGTTCCCATTCAGCTTCTCTGATTGGTCTACGAGACTCCACATAGGATGGTGAAACGGTCAAAAGGAAATCAAGCTGTGTTGGCATATTGGAGAGACACTGTTTGTGTCTCCCTGATGCCACACACAACTTAGCATCCGATATTGCCAAGAGTTTCCTCATCAGAAAAACTCATATTGCTATTCACAAGTCATACCGACCTCAACATTTCTATCGAAAAGACTTACTGCTCGCCAAGAGGTTTCATCGAGACTTCTTAAGTTACACCGAAGCACCCAATAGTTGATGAGACTTATCGCTATCGCTGAGACATCCCATTGAAAGTTCAAAAGTCACATAGACAATAGAACTTACATTGGCGAGACTATCATCTTTTGCCAAGACATCATATCGAGTCATTTATGGTTATACCGAAACGTTAAGCATTCGGCAAGACATAACCGCTTTCCCTAGGATGTTACTCCGAAACCTCCAGCCATACTGAGTGCCAAATAGTAGTTAGCAAGACCTCTGTCCATTCACTAAGAGTTCACATCAAGATCTTTATGTTACCGCGAAGACTCCATATGTGTTCCCATCGGTGAGACATTCATCGTTCACTGGGACTTCTTCCCAAGACCATTTGGGTTACCCCGATAGCCATATGCTATGGGTAAGACATTCCTTCATCGGTAAGACTTCTTACTGAGCCACCATATGTTACTTTGATGACTCCATGTGAAACATCCTATTGGCGAAACTTTGGCTATTCGTTGGGAGTTCATACTGAGACCCCTTTAGTTATCCCTATGACTTCAATGCAAAATGTTGTCGACAGACATATTTTTTTCGATAAGACTTCTCACCGAGCCGCCATAGGTTATCCCGATATATGATAGAATGGCCTGTCAGCCAGAGATCTCCATGAGCGGTGAGAGGTTACAACGAACAAACTGTCACAGCGATAGGCTCCAAAGTAAAAGCATTCGGTGAGACTCCTGCAAGGTCACAACCTGAATAATTTCATCAAGGCTACTACTGCTAGTCGGCCAAACATGATGGATGTCACACCAAATTTGCTCAAATAGAGGTTACAGCCTTTGATGATTGAGACATATATTTCCAACAAATGCCTCTGCATATTCTAGAGCTAGGAATCCTACTAGGATAGTAGTGTGCTGCAAAGATGTTCAGGTGCTATGCATGTGTCCTAGAAAAAAATTCCCCCACTCACACTAAAAACAAGTGCCAAGTAGATGGGGTACAAAATGAGGATGTGGAATTACTTGGTCATATTTAATTTTTCTAAAGTGGAGGGTGTAAAAGGGGAATTTGGAAGAGGGTGCAAATTCACTCCTATACACCCAAGACAACCCTTCTAGTTCAAACGACAAACCCAAGATTTGGGAAAAGAATACAAATGTTACCAATAATGGAGTATTTGATGCTAGAGCTGTATGGAATGTGAAAAATCCCAATGATCTACAAAACAAACCCCAAGTTGCACAAATGAGAAACACTCCCAACAACATACAAAACAATTAACTCAGCTATCCCCAAAATATTTAATTAGATAACCAACAGACAAATTAGGGAGGAAAACAAAGAAAATATAACCAACCAAAGACAAAATTTACTCAATTAGGAGAAACATTTGAGACAATCATGCACAAATTAGTTCAAAAAAACCTTATCAAAGTCAACAAGCACCGAAAATATGAAGAGCCAAGTTTTAAAACACCATGGTACAATGAAAAGGAATTATGTGAGTTCCACAAGATCAAGGGACATACAACAAATAACTGCATGAGACTTAAACATATAATACAAGAATTAATTAACAAGGGATAAGTTGATATTGAACATCATCGTAGAAATAAATACCTTCAAATCTACACGAATCCAATTTCTAACCATGCTAAGAAAAATGACAAAGGGGAAGAACAAGACTATCACAACACCAACTACACCTATGGGGACACTGTCCTAGGTACTTTCTTCCAAGCAAATGATACTAGGTTCAATGTGTTAACTATATGAGGCAAGGACCCTGAATGTAATCTAACTATTTGTCGAGGGAAACCCACAATACAAGGAGCCGAACTTGAACCCACAACAAAGTCATCCACTAACTATAGTATTGTGGAACAATGGAAGAAGACTCTCACTTTGATCTCTATCCTAGAGTTGTTGAAATTATCACCCATGCATAAGGAAATACTAGAGAAAGCTTTGGAAGAATCAATCCCTAATGACCCCATTCCTGATCAGTATCAAGCCATGGTTGGAAAAATCATTTCCAATAGTCATTTAGTCTTTTCCAAGAAAGACCTTTCGTAGAAGTTGTTCCACAACCAAGCCCTCTATATAGAGGTTGGTGTCCACAAACATATGGTCAAAAGAGTATTGATAGATAATGGTGCAGGTTTAAACATTTGTACTTTGAAATTTGTTAAATAGTTGGGGTATTCTGATGATATAATTGATAAGGGAAAAAGCATCACTATAAGGATTTATGACAACCTAGAAAGAAATTCAGAAGGGACAAGCAAGCTACTTGTGTAGATAGGACCAACAACAACAGAAACAACATGTTAAGTACTAGACCTTAAGCTACCATATAACCTTCTTCTAGGATGCACATGGATTCATGCACTACAAGTAGTTCCTTCGACATTCCACCAATGTCTAAAATTTCTCGACAAAGGAAAGGAGGTTACATTATATGTTAATCCTGGACCCTTCCAATATTGTGCAAAATTGGAGGAGAAATACAAAAAAATATAGCATACACCTAGTAATTGTATATCATTTCACTCCTCATATGTTGACCCATCAACACTACCATCAACCTCAACTAAACCCACATCAAGTGAGAAACCAAAATTTGATTCCAAGATTCAAGTACTTGACAAAGGTAACGGGAACTATCATTTCAATAAAGCCTTTTGCATTGGAATGCTTCCCCCAACACCAAAATTTTATGGAGGGCCTAAGGAGATCAAACATGTTCAAGAAGTAGCAATGATAGTCAAACCCACAATATTTACCAAGTGGGGAGATATGAAGGATGAGGAAATATTCAAAGAGGACTTTTCATCAATGATCTACAAAGAAGACCAAGAAGAACTAGAACAACTACAACCCCTTCTAATTGATCCTAGTATTAAAGGGTATCATCTAGATAAAAAAATGTGATACACTGGAAAAGGTGGCCTTGGGTGACATAAACAAGGTAGATGGGAACCTATTATAGTGGAACAAAGAAAGAAGAACATGGGACTAGGCTATCGTTTGATAGATGTGGTTACTCCAAACATTGGACATACCTCTTTCAAGAAAGGAACTCCTTATACTAACGTTAAGACTTCAAATATATACCATCTTCTAGAAAATGATTTTCCCGTTGAGGAATTATTTGAAAGCTTTAGCATAAGTATCTTCCCTACCTGACCTAGAAAACCCACATTCAAAGACTATACTTATGAAACATACTCTAATGAGTATGAATGGGATTCTCTTTCCTTTGTCACCTCTAGCAATGATGACCTAGATACCCAATGGGGAATGATTCCAGAGCCATATTGACCATTTTGACAACTTCCATAAGCTTTACAGATAACAATGATAACTTACCCCTTTGCTACCTGTAGTTAATAGATTGGGACCAACAACACCATACAACTATTTTGGATCAATTGCAAAATAATGAAGCTATTACAGAGTTTATGGATATTCAAATCGATATACCATCAGGAGATCATAAAGCAGGGTTCGTCATGGAACTCGAACAAGAAGCATATTTTAGAGGGGAGATTGTATCCTCTAGTGGTAAAATTGAAAAAGACAATGTAAAATCAAAATGAGATCCCCTAGGGAAAACCACGAGGTGGCACTATCAGATCCTAAAAAGAGAAAATTAAAGGATGAATCTAATGGTGAAAACCTCTCTGAGGCACTCGAAGATGGAGGATTCAATCCCCCTATTTCTAAATATTAAGAGAAGTTGACACTCCTAGTTGAAGAAGCTGAACCAATTAATATGGGCACAATAGAAACACCCAAAATCACATACCATGCAGTGTTAATGGATCCTAAAAAATGGTAAAATTCTTAGTATTTATCACTGAAAGGAAGATAAAATTCACACGGACATATCTAGACATGCCAGGGATAGATCCAACATTGGTCACACACCAATTAGTCATATTTCCTGGGGTTAAACCCATCAAGCAGAAGCTATGAAAGATGCATCCCCAAATAGAACTTTTGGTAAAAGTAGAACTAAAGAAACTATGAGATGTAGGCTTCATTAGACCAATTGATTATCCAAAATGGATCTCAAATCTAGTACTAGTATCAAAGCCCACTAGGGGCATAAGAATCTGCATGAACTTTAAAGATCTAAACAAGGCTTACCTAGAAGATGACTTCCCTCTTTCGAGCATTGATATGATCATAGACCTAACTATAGTACATGAAATTTTGTCACTAATGGATGGCTTCTCTTGATTTAATAAAATTAAGATATCCCCTGATGATCAACATAAAATGACATTCACTTGGGCATGGGGGACCTTCTGCTGGAATGCCATGCCATTCAAACTAAAGAATGCAGGAATGACCTATTAGCGAGCAATGACTACAATATTTCATGATATGTTGCATAGAACTATGGAAGATTATGTGGATGACATAATAGAAAAGTCCATAAAAATAGAAGACCATTTGGCCAACCCTGCAAGAGTGTTTGATAGGCTCAAACAATATAACTTGAGGCTCAATCCAAAAAAGGGTATTTGTAGTAACATCTGGAAAACTGCTAGGGAACATAGTATCAAGAAGATGTTGAAGTAGATCTTGCAAAATTAAAAGCTATTCAAGAGATGCCCCCTCCAAAGACATTAAATAAAATCAGAATTCTACAGGGGAAACTACATTCAATTAGGTGGTTCATCACATAATTCATAGACAAGTGTCATCCATTTACCCATCTCCTACACAAAGACATCACATTCAAGTGGGATGGTAGATGTGATCAAGAAATCCAACAAGTCAAGTAGTATCTACTCACTCCTCCTATATTAATGCCACCTATTCTAGAAAAAGAAATGATACTATATGTATCTACAACACAAGCAAAATTAGGAGATCTCTTAGCACAACTAGATGATAATAACAAGGAAAGAGTAGTCTACCATATCAGCCAAATACTAGTGGGCTACGAATTGAACTATTCACCCATAGAAAGAGTGTGTCTCTCAGTAGACTTAGGGGCATAGAAGTTGAGACACTATATCTTGAACAAACAAGTAAAGCTAATATCAAAAGTAGATCTACTAAAGTACCTATTAGCAAAAGTAACTCTAACAAGCAGGATTGCTAAATGGGTGATGATATTGAGTGAGTTTGATATAGAGTATGTAGATAGGAAGCCATCAAAGGACAAATCATAGCAGATCAACTAGTAGAAACACCAATGAAGGATCACCAGCCTCTCACAATAAACTTCTCAGATGAAAGCATACTACTAACAGAATAGACACACCATTGGACCTTGTACTTTGACGAGTCCCACACTTAACATGGCTCAAGAGTAGGCATCTTATTTCTCACACCACAAGGAGATAGTATACCTAAGGCTTAAAAAAATTATTTCCCATGCACAAATAACATTTTGAAGTATGAAGCACTAATCACAGGACTCAAAATGGTAATCGAATGGAGGATAAAAGAACTTTAGGTTTATGGAGATTCTCAACTAGTAATCAAGCAAGTAAATGATGAGTATCAAACAAAGGATGGCGAGCTAATGCGATATAAAATAATGGTGGATAGTTTCAAATAATATTTTGTCACCTTCACTTTTGAACAAATCCCCTAGATCAACAACATAGTATTCGATGCTATGACAACAATAAATTCACTTCTCGATATTCCACAAAACATCCTTAAGTATGAATTCTTAGTGGAATAATTGATCGTACCATCATTTGATATCCTAGAATTAGAACTAGTGTGTGTTGTTGTTGGTCCTAACTCACCATGGTACCATGATACATTTGACTATATCATACATGGTATCATACCCCCTCACTTGACAATCACCCAAAAGAAAACCTTTGTTCGTAGGACTTCCTGATTTACAATACTAGGAGACACCTTATATCATCAAATTTTAGAGGGTACTTTACTTTGATGTATTGATATAGAAGAAGTGGAAATCACCCTAAAAGAGGTACACAAAGGTGTTTGTGGGTCCCACTCTAGTGTTCCTAACCTAGCACAAAAGTTACTAAGAACAGGATACTATTGGCCATCAATGGAGCAAAAAGCTATTGCCTACATGAGAAAATGTTGCCAATGTTAGTAGCACAGTGACCTCATTCAGGCACCGACATAGGAGCTAAGACCTATCACAACACCATGGCCTTTTTCGTAGTGGGGATTAGACTTGGTAGGTAAGATATCTCTTACCTCTTCCACTAGGCATAAGTTCATTATTACCTATAGTGTAGAAAAATGTATCCCTTTACATTTTCACACTTTTTTGGGCCCTCCCTACTTAAATTGGGCTTCTTTATTCCTTATTTGGTCATATTTTGTATCCACAAGCCTAATTTAATGCATTTTTCTAAAGATGATCTTGAAACTCAATAAATGACCAATCATAATTTAATGTTTTTTGGTTATGTTCTAGATCTAGTGATCTAGGATTCATATGTCACCTTGGGTGTATGGGTTCCACCTAGGTTTTGGGGCATGATCCTAAATTTTGCATTGAACTTAACATTTCTTGAAATTGGTGTCCCAAGCTTAGGCTATTGGGATTTATACGCCGCAACTGGTGTATGGGTCCCACTTTAACTTTGACCTATTTTGAATTCAATTGTTGGTAGGATTTTATTCTCATAGATCCGATGCCAGCTTGTAGTGTTGTAATTTTGATAAATTTGGCATAAACAAGTATAAATACAAGGTTATTTCACATAGTTTCATCCTATAATTTCATAAGCACTCAATATCACTTTCACAAAATTATTCAAGAGAATTCAAAAGTTGATTATCAAGATTTAAGAATCATTTCAAAGTCATCATTCATCATGCATGTTTTTGAGCTAACATTTGCGATGTAGGTTTCATGATTCAAGCAAGAATTCAAAAAAATTATCTCATATCAACAATCAAGAGTCAAGATCTACATTCATGCTAGCCATTTCATGCAATTTTGTAGCCTTTGTTACAAGGGTTTGGTGAGTTTCAACATTGCATATTGTTCATTCATCATTCCTTCATACTTTTCAATTTGATTTCAAGGTTTGATTGCCAAAATGAGATTTGACCAAGGCTAACCCCTATCCACAAAAAAATCTACATTTTTCTCTCCTTTCATGTGTGATTGTAGATCTAGGTGTTTTGAGGCTTGAAGATCCTTTGAAGATAAAGTTGCAAGATTGAAGAAAGTTGTCAAAGTTGTCAAGAATTCATCTTCACAAAAAGTCACCTATAGACTAGAATTCAAACTTTCAGACTCAAAGATCGGACAAGAGAGAAGCTACAAAAGATCACTAGAGGATACCATAGTTTTAGCCAAACCTTAATACTAGGAATAAATCACCACCTTAGGCATATGAGTCCAAGTATACCACTTTTTCAATAATTTTTTTGTAGATCCTAGTTTGCCAGTTGTAGATTCCAAATTCACCCCAAAACCCTAAACTAGGACTAAATCACCTAGTCTAGCGTATGATTCCTAGTTCACATCAAAATTCATAATTTTAGGATTGTAGACCTTGTTTTGGACATCTCTAGTATTCCAGGTGCTTCTCTGTTCATTCTCAGTTTGTTATTCTGATTTCAAGTTTCATTTTCTAGGTTATATAGTTAGATTTGCATATTATTTCCATCTCTTTCTTTCTAAGCATTTTCTTAGTGGTGAACCCCTTTTAATCAAACCTAAGGAGACCTTGTAGAAAACTCTTTTCCTAATTGAATCATTGGGTTGAGATCTCTAGGGTTTCCTTTAATGAACTATGAGTGAAATACGAGGACGTCCTAACCCCCTTTGTGTTTGTGTTCCATCTCCTAAAAGGTGGAACACCCCTCACTATTTAATTAAGTTCATTTTGGTGAACCTGCCCTTCAAACCTTTTATTTCTTATTTGGAGTGCATAAAAGTCCTAGATCTAGCTTACATTAGATCTTGCATTAGTTAATTTTCATTTAGGGCTTCTAAATCTTTCATTAGTGAAAAGTGCATATAGGTTGCATTTTTGCATCTTGCATCATTGAATTTCATTGGAAATCTATAATTGTACATTGTCAAGACAACATACAAGTTATAAACCTTAGAATCAACTCATAATTTGTTGAATATGGTGCAAAAAACCTAATTTGGGACTCATTCACCCCTCTGGGAAATTTAGTCTCCGTACATTTGGTTTTTCTAGAGTTTTGGGAATTTTGTGTTGTGTATTTTTTAGCATCTAAAACTTTCAGAAACCCTAGCTGGGACTCATTCGCCCCTCTAGGCGATTTAGTACCATATTAGACCTAAATCTACATTTTTCAGCATTAAAAATCTTGTTTCTTTGCTTCTGTTTGCTATTATTAGATATTTGTTTCAGATTACTAAGTTTCTATTTCATTCAGTTCATTAGACCTAGCTTAAATCAGTTCATTTTGTGTATTGCTTAATTTCAAAATTGCATTTACACATTTCTAAGTCATTACATTGCATTTCATAATGGATATGTGCTTTTCTAAGCTTTGGATATCCTTGAAATCATTAGTGGATATGTCAAGCTATGCTTTTGGAAATGATCCTAATGAAATTGAACTCACTTATGCTCAACCAATTCCTAATGCATGTCCTCCTCATGATGTTTACATCATTGGAGAAGATGATAACAACATGAAAAACTTCATAAATGAATTCCTTAACAACCTTGACCCTAATGCATCCTTTTATCCTTCCATGAAACAACCAACGCAACTTGAGATGCTTTGTCTCTTACATCCTAAAATTTAGACACAAACTAAGGATAAAATTCGTAAAATAAGTGATCCTAGTTCCTCTAAACAAGTGCATCAATCCTATGTCAACAAAGTAACCAACACATCAATCAACCTAGAAGAGACATATGGAAAGAGATTCATGACCTTAAGAAAAAAAGGATGTGCTACAACAAGCAAACATGAAATTCATCAACTCTTAGAGAAAATACCAACTGAAGATACAAAAGGAGTAGGATATCAAGATCCCCCTCCCGATATAAGCATCCTCCTTCCTAAAGAACAACCAATGCCTCATAATGATGATAAGGATGATATGATCATCTTAGGTCCTCCTCCTCAATATCTAACTCAAAAAATTAGTGAATCTAGCAAGCAACGAAAACCTTACAAACTAAAGAGGGTGAAATTCCCTTGTCCCATGTCTGCAACTGGAAGAACATTACACATACTTCTAAACCAAGGAATTATAACATTACCACCCATGAAAGAACATCCAAAATCATATAATAAGAATTCAAAGATTCCACATGGTCGATATCATAGAGTTCTTGGACATAAAACTGATGAGTGTCGTGCTTTAAAAAAAATATTTATGAATTTTGATATCATAGAAATAATCCAGTAAAGCATGCCCTTCCTCTCCTTGCTATGTAATAGTTGTAGGATAATAATATTCTCACTATTACATTCCTTAGATTTATTGCAAATCATTTCAAAATTCAAGGAGCTCTTTCTCACTATCTACCTCAGCTCATTCTTGTCTTGCACGCAATGGGGGAAAGAATTAGTTAGCCTTGTCCTAGTACCACACTTGTTATCCCTTTGGCTAGTTGTCTACTTCCATATAAAATGAACAAGATTGGGATGTAGAGGACCTACTAATAGGTTGACTCGCATGTGCCTTACTAGTATGCTTTTTATTTGTTTATGTGTGTGATTGCATGCATGTAATGTGATCCCCCTATAATGTTTTGTATTATGTATCTCTCTCTTTGGACATTCCTCTATTTGTATCTACATTCTTCTATATGTCATAAATCTTATATCTTTTCCTTTTCTTGTGTTTTCCTCTTGGGGATGACACAAGGCATCAAGAAATTTAGGTCTCTTTCATGTTGAACCAAAAGCTTTTCCTTTATCTTTTCCTTGTCTTATGTGTTTTCCTTTTGGGGATGACACAAGGTGTCAAGACATAAATGTATCTTCCATGTTGACCCACAATTCAATTTTTTTTTTCACTCTCTTTCTGTCATTCTTCTTGTTCCATGAGTATTTGGGGAGTGATGATGTTTCTGAGCTCTCTAATAACATTGTGGCAAAGATATACTTACCCCGAATCCATGGATCCCTTATGTGATTTTGGGATTTCATTTTGGGGGAAACTCCTTTTCATGATGTAAATTTATTTGGAAACATATGACTTGGAATAGGGCTTTCCAAATAAGCTTGCATGTCCTCTTTATTTTTAGCATTTATCATTTGCTAATTTAAAGTAATTTCTCACAGCATGGTGTTTAGAGATTTCTTTAAAGTTGGGTCATACATTGGCATTATTCTTTTGCATTTCAATTACAACTCATGTTTCATTGTGCAGTTTTCTTACTTCATATGATGCATATTTTCCTTTGTGGTGACATTGGGTGTGATGTCCCTCAAGAGCATGATCTCATCATATTTCATTCCTCTTAGTGGCTTGATGCAACACATTGCATCCCCTAAGTTGTGAATCTTCTATTCTTCGATTGGTCCTCTCTTGGAGAAATTAGGCACAATGTTCCTTAAGTTAAGACCTTACATGAACTAAGAAAAACTGATTTGAATGTACCTTACACTAATTTTTCGTTTACAATAACCATTATATGGCCACCTTGCATAGTAAACTTTACTTTCCTATGGCTCCATCCTATCCTTTCATGGGTGTCAAGCATACCAAGTTTTGATTTCCTTATGAATCATGTTGTTCATGTTGTGTGGCATGCCTTATCAAAGTTATTAGGAGGTATAGCTTTGGTATGGTTAATGTATGGGAGCCAAACTTAGGCATGACTTTCCCATAGCCACTTGCTTATCTTGTTGCATTCACATTTTTTTTCATTGATGTCAAAGGTTTGTATTTGATGGAAATAGATGTCAAACATGTGATGTCAATGGTGTGTTCAATATCAAAGTAATTGTTTGGTAAAGTGAAGTTTCTATTGGTTCTCAGTTGTGATCATATGGTTTGTCCTTGATGACAAAATCCCTTTCAGTTGATTCTACTTATTGACAGTTTCAAATTAGTTTCTCATGCTTTATCTTGGTATAGTTTTGTCTATATGGTTTACTTGCCTTGGCATTCAATGGACATTCTACATTCATATTTTTAATATCTTATGGTACTAATCAGTTTGAGCTTCGTGCAGTCTTTAGTGACAAAAAAAGAACATATCAATGTGATAATGGATGGGTCTCCCCGATCCATTTATGAAATGTCTGTGTTTCCTATCAGCAAGACATTTTTGATGTCATAACAAATTTATTTTACATACAGGAAGCTTTTGGCATGACATTCACATGGTCTTGGTGACAGTGGAAATGTCTATCGACATGAGTTGTGTTCACAGCTGAGAGGTCTTACCGAATGAGTCATGTCTCATCGACTAATACATGAGGTGGTTCATTGGCGTAAGAAATCCCTATCGCCATGTTGTTTCATCAAGCGCTTTGTGTCTTGGAGACTGGCACATTAAAGATTCATATCAGCTAGACATGTTACTTTGGTATGAAGTCACAGCGAAATTGGTATGTTACACCAACCACCGTTGAAAAATTATATATTTGCATGAGTTTAAGGCTTCGATGAAGGGTCACAGTGAAATTGTTTTGTCTCACCGACCATATGCATGTGGATGTCTATCGGCGAGACATTCACGTGGTTTTGGCGACCAAGGATGAACTTTTCGGTAGGAGTTTTGTTATCGGGGTAATGTCTCATCGAACTTGAAATGTCTCCCTGACTAATGCATATGGAGGTTCATCGGCAGAGCTGGGCGATATCGGAATAGGTCTCGGCATAATGGTTTTGACTCGCCGAAATCATCTGGGGTTTTGCTTTGGCCAAACTCAATGTATTTGGTATATAGTCTCACCGAAGACATATTGTCTCACTAACTGTGCACTGAAAGGTCTTATCGGCAAAGGTTATAGCTTTGCTGAAATGTCATAACAATTTTGTGGTGTCTTATCGACTTGTGGATAAAGTCTTTCAGTATAACGAAGTTATCTACATGAGGTCTCTTTGAAAGCGATATGTCATGGCGACAGGAATGATCACGTGAGCTTTCGGTAAAACATAAGATGCTCTACAAGATGTCACCCCGACTACACATTGTCTTGGCGAAGGTAGATGAAGGATACATCTCGGCAAGAGTGTGTTTTTGTCACAGTGACTCATAATGGATAAAGCCTTTCGGTGAAACATAATGAAATCTACATAACGTCTCCCCAACAACAGAATGTCACAGCGACAAACAGAGGGATGACTAACGGCGATAAAGTTGCCTTTGGCATAGGTGTTGAATTGTCATGGTGACAAGGTTCATCACGGGGGCTCTCGGTAGAACAAAGAATTTTCTACAAGATGTCTCTCCGATTTCAAAAGGTTACATCAACAATGAATGAAACGAAAAGGGTATCTCAGTGAGAAACTTTCTTATGTCTCAGTGATTGGAAAGAACATAACACATGGCTCTCGGTGTAACATGAAGTATTCGTTATGTCTTCTCCCCAACTCTGATGGGTCATGGAAAAAGCAAATAAGGAAAAAGAAATGCAGCTTGCATAAGGTCATAGCGAATCACAAAGAACACGTGGCGACTGTTGTCTCAGTGAATGATTTTCAAAGTCTCATACACTATGGCCGGCATGGATTTTTTAAGTATAGTTGCATGTAGACATCTTTGGTTGGTATCGAATCTCTGGCAATATATTCTCTAAGATTTTAGAGGTTATGATTTTCTGTTAGTGGGCAGACATGGCTTTGATGAAAATATTTTAGTTACAATTTGGAATCTCCTAACTTAGTGCAGAAATTAAAGCTTTCTAGATATGCATTACTTTGATTTTTACCATCATCTACAGATCATCATTATCCAGCTTCAGATTCTAAAAATAGCAAAGAGAGTTTCAGAATCTTGTGAAAAACTCTTGATTGAAGATTTCTTGATAACATACATACTTGAAATGTATATAAAAACCAGTGTTGAAAACTGTGAAGGTGCTGCTGGCCTGTAATTATGAGAGATAGTTATTTTGGCCATATTAAGAGATGTATCGGAAAACTCTGTAATACAAGAGTTGGACTCTTAGGGTATTAGGGAGATAAGAGTTTTGAGTTTATTGAGCTTACTAGAAAACAGAGAGATCCTCTGATATTACTATTGTTCTGAAAATAATTTGAGGGGTTGGTGCTCCTTGAGATGGATATCTCTAAATGAGGGGTTGGTGCTCCTTGAAATTGGTGTTTCAAAATGAGGGGTTGGTGCTCCTTGAGTTGGTGCTCAGAAATTAGCCTATAAGGCATTGTTAACAGTGGTTTTTGAAGATTAAGCCAGTAAGGCAATTTAGGAGTGGTTTTTCTACCCCAGGAGGGTTTTCCACTGGAAAATATTTTGTCTCTTTGTTCTTCTGTGTGCTCACTACTTTTCTTTGTTGTTGTTGTTTCAGATCACTATTGGGATTATTAGTTTTCTCAATTCTGTTTATGAATGATTACATTCAACTCATGAATGCATTAATCAGAGTAATATTGAGATCAAATCTAAGCTATGTTTTTGAATATGAGAAAATGAGTCAAATCTGTTAAGAAACTGATTCACTCCCCTCTTAGTGTCATTTTAACTCCAACAATTGGCATCAGAGCGTAGGGTCCTCTGATAGGTCTAAACCACCTAGGATTGTTCCTGGTTTCTTGGAGTAGTTTGGTTAATATGGGAAAGAACAAAAGGAATAAGGGAAAAAGATGTTCTCAGCAAAATGCTATTCATCATGTTTAACTTGAATCCAATATAAGGAATAATGAGGAAGAATTCATAAACAATTGCTCTGAAATGGTAGAGTATCCTAGATCTGGAACTCCTCAGTTCGAAGGAACAAACTTTATTATATGGAAACATAGGATGGAAACATACTTACTTTCTTTAGGATCTGAAGTGTGGGAAGCAGTAGAAAAGGGTTGTACTACATCTACAACATCTCCTTCCTCTCTTGAGGAGATGAAAGCTCTTGAATTCAATACCAGAGCTATAAATGCTATTTTTAATAACTTGCCAAATAAACTCATTACAAAAGTCATTCATTACAACATTGCTAAGGAAGTTTGGGACAAGTTGAATAAAATGAATCAGAATAGTGAGTTACAAGAGGAGATATCTTTGGATACTAAAATAAGTTGTGAGACATCTGAGAGTGAAGAAGGTGTAAACCTTCATAGTTTTGAAAAGAAGTCCAAGGAGATCATTAATGTATATTTAGATGATCAAGAAACTTGTGTAAAAGTAGATCAATCTTTGGGGGAAGTCAACTCTGAACAAGAATATGATGAACTAGAAAGTGAGGCTGATTTGGAAGGTGAACTCCTATGTGCCTTAGATACTATTAAGCAGCTTAGAAAAGAAAACCAGTTTTTAACAAGACAACTTCAACAAAAAGAGAGTTTGGAAGTCAAGTTAAAAGACAAGGATGAATTGTGTAATAAACTAGAAAATGAGATTGATTCTTTAAAGAAATATTCAGATAATGATTCCTTTTTAAAAGAACTAACTCTTAAGGACGATATGATTATAAGTCAGAAAATTGAGATTGAAGAATATAAGAGGATTGCAGACGTTGTGAGTTCTGATTTGGAGATTAAAAAGATTGTTTGTCTAAAACTTGAAGAAGAATTAGTTGCTTTAAGAAAAGAGTTTGAAATTTTCAAGGCTCAATCTGGTAAAATTTAGAAATTTGATCATAGTACTAATATATTGAATGAGATGTTGGGCAGGAAAAAGCATTCTAAAGATCCTACAGGAGTGGGATATGAGGTTGGACAAAGCTCTGCAGACAAATCTAAACATGAAACAGTGTTTACTACTTTAGATGGAAAGAAGTTTACAACCAAGCAAACACCAAGAATGAAGGTTGATCTTGGTTACAGTATTGCTACATCAAAGGATAACATTGACACTAGAAGACAACCTAAAGGTATTCATAGAGAAAGGAAAAATGTCTTCAGATCTTCACATCCTTGGCGTGATCATTCATTCAGGTATAATCATTCTTTCCAAGGATATTGTTATGTTTGTAATGACTATGGTCATAAGGCAATTGATTGCGTAAGATGGTCAAATAAGAATCATTCTAATGTCCCTAGAAATGAGGATGTGGTGTGTTACAACTGTAAAAATTTTGGTCACTTGAGAAGAGACTGTAGAATAAATACTAGTGATAATAATGTAGGGAACAATGTTGGAAATGTTTGTAGGAAGTCTTCTATTTCTCAAAACAATCACAAAGTCATTTGTTTCAGATGTAATAACATTGGACATAAAGTAAAACAATGCAGATTCAATAGAAAGACATGTACTTTAAGCAAACAAGTGAAAAAGTCTTCTTTGGAGTGGAGAAGAAAGAGCAATAAAGATGCTTCTGAGAAAACTCCTTGTGCACTCCTTGCACAAGTGTTGTCTTCCAGGTCTTGAGAAGAAGCAAAGACTTAGGGGGAGTCTATTATGGTAATAAATTTTACCCCTATGGAGTCTAGAATGAGGTAATGGTTAAAAATCTGCATTAAGGAATGTTTTTGCTTGGCCTAGTGGTTGACAGTTTTCAGAAGTTTTTGAAATAACATAGCACTTTGTGTTTTAAAAGAATTTTTTGGATGCTTGGGTTCTAAAAAAATGGTATGTCCTTATGACATCTTTGAGCGGTGTGGAGACATATAGATGAGTTCCTCAATTTATTAAAAATAAGAAAGCCTTTTTGAAGTGATGTCATTGTATTTATCTTTGGAGAACAGTGATTGAAAAGAATGTTTGATGTTATGAGTTATTTCTGTGATGATATTATTTAGTGTTGTGTGAGGGTTGAGATTAATTATCTTTGGTATTTTTCATTGTTCTTGGTGAGGTAATAAAAGTTCTCATATGCACTATGGATGAGTGTACAAGAACAGATTGACGATGAATTATGGTGTATACATGCTTTCAAGTTATATTTTGTGTATTGTCATGGACAGTGAAAGAGGTTACTTGTGCTGAGAAGAGGTTGGTTGTTTGTGCTCAAATTCTGGTATTTCTAGATTGCAGTTAATCTGAATGTGGAGTAGGTGATCTTGAATGTGCCTTGATCGAACATGGTAACAAATCTTCAATCTTTAGCCGGTTCTTATGGTATTTGGTTGGCTTCTTAGATGTGTTTCCTAGCATTGTACATTCTTCTCTTCTATCCTTTGTCATTGAGGCAAAAAGGGGGAGAGTCATTTGTGTTTTTCCATCAAGGACAAAGGGGGAGTTTGTTGGTTCTTAGCTATGATCATATGGTTTGTCCTTGATGACAAAATCCCTTTCAGTTGATTCTACTTGTTGATAGTTTCAGATTGGTTTCTCATGCTTTATCTTGGTACAATTTTGTCTATATGGTTTACTTGTCTTGGCATTCAGGGGACATTCTACATTCAAATTTTTAATATCTTATGGTACTGATCAATTTGAGCTTCATCCAGTCTCTGGTGATAGAAAAAGAACATATCGATGTGAGAATGGTAGGGTCCCCCCAATCCTTTTTTGAAATGTCTGTGTTGCCTATCGGCAAGACATTTATGATGTCATAATGATTTGATTTTACATACATGCAGCTTTCACCATGATATTCACATGGTGTTGGCGATAGTGGAAATGTCTATCAGCATGAGTTGTGTTCACCGCTGAGAGGTCTTACCGAATGAGTCGGGTCTCACCGACTAATACATGAGGTGGTCCATCGGTGTAAGAAAACCCTATCAGCATGTTGTTTCATTGAGTGCTTTGTGTCTTGGTGACTGACACATTAAAGATTCACTTCAGCCAGACATGTTACTTCGGTATGAAGTCACAGCAAAATTGGTATGTCACACCAACCGTCATTGAAAAATTATATATTGGCATGAGTTTAAGGCTTCGGTGAAGGGTCACAGTGAAATTATTATGTCTCACCAACCATATGCATGTGGATGTATATCGAAGAGACATTCACGTGGTTTTGGCGACCGAGGCTGAACTTTTTGGCAAGAGTTTTGTTATCGGGGTAATGTCTCATTGAACTTGAAATGTCTCCCCGACTAATGCATATGGAGGTTCATTGGTAGAGCTGGGCGGTATCGGAATAGGTCTCGGTGAAGTGGTTTTGTCTCGCTGACATCATCTAGGGTTTTGCTTCAGCCAAACTCAATGTATTCGGTATATAGTCTCACCGAAGACATATTGTCTCATCGACTGTGCACCGAAAGGTCTTATCGGAAAAGGTTGTGGATTTGCTAAAATGTCATAACGATTTCGAAGTGTCTTACAGACTTGTGGATAAAGTTTTTCTGTATAAAAAAGTTATCTATATGAGGTCTCCCCGAAAGTGATATGTCATGGCGACAGGAATGATGTGAGCTTTCTGTAAGACACAGGATGCTCTACAAGATGTTACCCTGACTACACATTGTCTTGGCGAAGGCGGATGAAGGATACATCTCGGCGAGAGTGTGTTTTTGTCACAGCGACTCATAATGGATAAAGCCTTTCGGTGAAACATAATGAAATCTACATAGCGTCTCCTTGACAGTAGAATGTCACATTGACAAACAAAGGGATGACTGACGGCGATAAAGTTGCCTTCAGCATAGGTGTTGAATTGTCACGGTGACAAGGTTGATCACGGGAGCTCTCAGAAAAACAAAGACTTGTCTACAAGATGTCTCTCTAATTTCATAAGGTTACAGCGACAGTGAATGAAATTTAAAGGGCATCTCAGTGAGAAACTTGTTTATGTCTTAGCAATTGGAAAGAACATAACACATGGCTCTCGGCGTAACATAATGTATTCGTTATGTCTTCTCCCCAACTCTGATGGGTCACGGCAAAAGAAAATAATGAAAAAGAAATGCAGCTCGCATAAGGTCATAGCGAATCACAAAGAACACGTGGTGACTGTTGTCTCAGCGAATGATTTTCAAAGTCTCATACACTGTGGCCAACATGGATTTTCTAAGTATAGTTGCATGTAGACATCTTTGGTTGGTATCGAATCTCTAGAAAGATATTCTCTGAGATTTTAGAGGTTATGATTTTCTGTTAGTGGGAAGACATGGCTTTGATGAAAATATTTCAGTTACAATTTGAAATCTCCTGACTCAGTGTAGAAATTAAAGCTTTCTAGATATGCATTACTCTAATTTTTACCATCATCTACAGATCATCATTATCCAGCTTCAGATTCTAAAAATAGCAAGAGAGTTTCAGAATCTTGTGAAAAGCTCTTGATTGAAGATTTCTTGATAACAGACATACTTGAAATGTATATAAAAACCAGTGTTGAAAACTGTGAAGGTGCTACTGGCCTGTAATTCTGAGAGATAGTTATTTTGGCCGTATCAAGAGATGTATTGGAAAAATCTGTAATACAAGAGTTGGATTCTTAGGGTATTAGGGAGATAAGAGTGTTGAGTTTATTGAGCTTACTAGAAAATAGAGAGATCCTCCGATATTACTATTGTTTTGAAAATAATTTGAGGGGTTGGTGCTCCTTGAGATAGATATCTCTAAACAAGGGGTTGGTGCTCCTTGAAATTGGTGTTTCAAAATAAGGGGTTGGTGCTCCTTGATTTGGTGCTAAGAAATTATCCTATAAGGCATTGTTAATAGTGGTTTTTGAAGATTAAGCCAGTAAGGCAGTTTAGGAGTGGTTTTTCTACGCTAGGAGGGTTTTCCACTCAGCAAATATTTTGTCTCTTTGTTCTTCTGTGTGCTCACTGCTTTTCTTTGTTGTTGTTGTTTCAGTTCACTATTGGGATTATTACTTTTCTCAATTCTATTTATGAATGATTACATTCAACTCATGAATGCATTAATCAGAGTAATATTGAGATCAAATCTGAGCTATGTTTTTGAATATGTGAAAATGAGTCAAATCTATTAAGATACTGATTCACCCCCCCTCTCAGTGTCATTTTAACTCCAACAGTTTCATGTTGTTGATTCCATCTCATTTTGATGATGCTTGCAAAGGAAGGGTTGTTGCAAAGGTAAAAATGGTGTTGGTGTAAAGAAAAGGTAATGCAAATGTTGGTGCAAGTGAAGTCAAAGATCATTTAGGGTATTCAAAGTGAAGGTTTGTCATTGGTTTAGTTCTTGGTGTTTATTGTTCACAAACTAAATTATTTGATATCACAAAGTTTCTTTATGTATTCAAAGATACTTTGCTTAAATTCTAGTGTTGGTTCTTAGAGGTATATACATAGTTGATATGTTAGAGGTGTTTGAGTGGTTGTCATTTAATTTTTATGGTGATTGATACATCTTCAGAATGTTGCTTCAAGAGTTGCTACAAGATAGAGTCAATATTGATTATCTCATGGTTGAAGACAATTCTTATGTGACTTAGAGATTATCATCTTTCAATAAGTTGACACTATCTCCATTGTTCATCATCTATTTCAAGGGACTTGTAGAGATTGAAGTAACATAGTGACAATCTTAGTTTCAAGTTCTTGATTCTTGAAATATCTATAAAGCATCTAAAACCGTAAGGCTATTTTGTATACTAATAACCTAGGGTTTATGTCTTTTAAAGGTTTTCAATGAAGTATTCAATTTATGTTATGTTTGATGGTAGACCAGCTATCTTAGGTGGATAGTCACTTAAGTTACAATCTAAGGGTTTCAAGTTCATTTCTAACCAACCTCTACTCCTTAGTGTTACCAATCAAATAGGTTCAAGTCTTATACTTCACTGCCCAAATAATAATCAATGGTCATCATTCAATTGTATTTTGGTGGGTATTGAAGGATCAACAATTGCTATTTAAATCTGATAACGGTACATTTTTTAGTTTGCACTTTGACAAGAATATGAAGTATCATTGACTGGTGTTAAGTTTGCATATATTTTTGTAATTACCTGGGATAGCAATGGATTGAAATATTTTTCAAGTGTATTGAGGGGTTTGTGTGGTCATTGAATGAGTTTTTAAAGAGAGCATGAAAGATATTGAAACCATGTTACTTTGAAAAGTATAATTAGAAAGGTATTTTGAAAACAATAGTATGATATGATGCATATACATATTAGTTTTTTTGAATCATAAAAATTGAGGATTATGATATCGTGTTCCTACAAAAATAATGCATAGAGAAGAAGGTTTTTTTGAAAATTTACAAAAGGGTTATTTGATTGACAATACATAAAAGGGTTACAAGGTGTCAAGTGTCTATTTGATTGGAAGTAAGAAAATTTTGAAGATTTTTTATGATAGTGCTTTGAATGTGGAGACATGAACCTATAAAGGTCTTTTTGTGTCATTTAAACAATGTTGCAGTCTAGTTGTGAACAAGGTTTTAGTATTTAAGATGATATAGCTTTCATGAATAGAAGATGATGATCGTACAAAGAGTAAATGAATTCTAAATTGTATTGTTTAGATGGTTGAGATATGTTATGATAAGATTGGATAGGGTTTTGATACAGAGATATGTGATGTTTTGTTTGAAAAGATGATTATATGGGAAGATATGATTATCTTTCTTCTTACAGTTCAAGATGATGTTGAGATTTATTAGAGCATGATAGAATGATGATAGTATGTGAGATTGTAGAGGTGTGTTCTTTATTAGAATGGTGTTAAGGGATATAGTAAGTGAAAATAAAATATGTTGAATCTTTGTTTGTGTAGTGATTTGAAGTGAAATAGGGTAATCCTCTGTATTCTTTTATTTTCCTTCTGAAGAGTTTCAATGAGACATGGAGTTTTGCTAGTGAGGCATGGGAATTAGCTAGTGAGGCTTGTGTAATTTTCCAATGAGGCTTGAGTATTTTCAATGAGGCTTGTTGTATTGCTAGTGAGGCATACAATCTATATTTAACAAGTTTTATCCAGTGAGGCTTAATAGAGAAAATGTTCATAGTGGTTTCTTCACCTTGTTAGGGTTTTTCCACTCATAAATCATGTGTTTTGTTTCTTCTTGATGGTGTGTCACATTGTGCTTGGTTGTTTATTCTTGATTCATATATTATGCTCTAATTTGTATATCTTTATGATTTTCATAACATACACTATCTAGAGTGTTTCAATAATCAAGTGTATTCAGTCTTGAAATTGGTTTTATTTGACCACTGATTCACCCCCCCTCTCAGTGGTCCTATACTCCAATATGTCTGTGTGCGCTCATACTAACCAAGTGCATATGTGTCTCTGGGGGCTCACCTAGTGGATGACCTGAGACTCCACTAGCCCTTGTGAGCATGCATTTGGTTTGCATAGTGTAAATTGTGTTCCACTTGTAAATATTTTTGGAAAAAACATCTTGGATCTTATCCACATCTCGTTGGACAAACGATTGAGGCTTGATCCACCTTCTTTTTCTTTTTCTTTCTTCTATATGTCTTTTCTAGTGTATGTTTGTACCTCTTGGTTGCTCCATACATCATTAAAATGTGTGTTATTTTGTTCTTATCTTAGTTTTCCATAAGATTTTGATCTTGGGTGCTTGCACAACCCTCTTGACTATTGTCATCCTATATCATTAGCATTGGTACACTTAGATCCCTCTTGATGCGTATTTGTCTACTTTAGTGTGAGTTTTAAGGAAGTTCCTCCTCTCACTAAAGTGGGGGATAAATTTAGTGTAGAAAAATGTATCCCTTTACATTTTCACATTTTTTTGGGTCGTTCTTGCTAAAATTGGGCTTCTTTATGCCTTATTTGGTCCTATTTTGCATTTACAAGCCTAATTTAATGCATTTTTTTTTAGGGTGATCCCGAAAGTTAATAAATGACCAATCATAATTTAATGTTTCTGGGTTATGTGTTCTATATCTAATGATTTGGGACTCATATTCCACCTTGGGTGTATGGCTCCCACCTAGGTTTTGAGGCCTGATCCTAAATTTTACATTGAACTTAACATTTCTTAAAATTTGTGTTCCAAGCTTAGGCTACTAGGACTCATACACCCCAATTGGAATTTGAGTCCCACCTTAGCTTGGACCTATTTTGAATTCAATTATTGGTGGGATTTTATTCTCCTAGATCTAATGTTAGCTTGTAGTGTTGTAATTTCAAAAAAATTGGCATAAACGAGTATAAATACAAGGTTATTTCACATAGTTTCATCCTATAATTTCATAAGCACTCAAGAGCACTTTCACAAGAGTATTCAAGAGAATTCAAGAGAATTCAAGAGTTGATTATCAAGAATTTTGGAGCTACATTCAAGATTTAAGCATCATGCAAAAGTCATCATGCATCATGTGTTTTTTTGAGGTAACATTTGTGATGTACGTTTAATGATTCAAGCAAGCATTCAAAGACATTATCTCATCTCAACAATCAAGAGTCAAGATCTACATTCATGCTAGCCATTTCATGCAAATTTGTAACCTTTGTTACACGGGTTTGATGAGTTGCAACATTGCATATTATTCATTCATCATTCCTTCATGCTTTTCTATTTCATTTCAAGGTTTCATTACCAAAATAGGGTTTGACCAAGGCTAACCCCTATCCACTAAAAAATCAACATTTTTCTCTCCTTTCATGTGTGATTGTAGATCTAGGTGTTTTTAGGCTTGAAGATCCTTTGAAGAAAAAGTTGCAAGATTGAAGAAAGTTTTCAAAGTTGTCAAGAAGTCATCTTCACAGAAAGTCACCTACAAACTAGAATTCAAAGTTTCAGACTTAGAGATCGAATAGGAGAGAAGCTATAGAAGATCACTAGAGGATACCAAAGTTTCAGCCAAACGCTAATACTGGGACTAAATCACCACCTTGGTCACATGAGTCCTAGTATACCACTTTTCAACAATTTTTTGTAGATCCTATTTTGGTAGTTGTAGATTCTAGATTCAGTCTGAAACCCTAAACTGGGACTAAATTGCCTAGTCTAGTGTATGAGTCCCGTTCACATCAAAAAGTCATAATTTCAGGATTGTAGACTTGGTTTTGGAAATCTCTATTCTTCCAGGTGCTTCTCTTTTCATTCTTAGTTTATTATTCTAATTTCAAGTTTCATTTTCTAGGTCATATAGTTAGATTTGCATATTATTTCCATCTCTTTCTTTCTAAGCATTTGATTAGTGATGAATCCCCTTCTAATCGCACCTAAGGATAACTTGTAGCTATCTCTTTTCCTAATTGAATCATTGGGTTGAGATCTCTAAGGTTTCATTTAATGGACTAAGATTGAAATAGGAGGAGGTCCTAACCCCCTTGTGTGTGTGTTCCATCTCCTAAAAGGTGGAACACCCCCCACTGTTTCCTTTGGTTCATTACCACAACAAAATACTTCACAAAGTGGATAGAAGCAATTCCATTAATATACATCATTGGTAAACAAATATCCAAGTTCATCTTAAATGATCTAATATGTTGATATGGATTTCCCTAAACCATCATAATGAATAATGGAACCCCATTTAAAAACCAAGATGTCAATGAGCTTTGTTCCAAGTTTTTTGTCCAGTACAAATTCTCCATACGCTACTATGCCCAATGAAATGGCTAGGATGAAGCATCTAACAAAATCTGAAGATACTAAAAAAGACTGTTAATGATGTCAGTCGTGATTGGAATTTGGAACTAAACCCAACCCTATGGGCTTACCAAACTAGTATTCATATAGCTATAGGTGCCACACCTTTCTCCTTGATCTATCGATCTAAAGCTATGTAACCTATTGAAGTCAAAATCCCTCACTATAAATATCAGTAAAAGGCATGGTCAACAATAAATGACTATCGAGTATCTATATTAAATGAGTTGGAACTCCTAGATGAAAGGAATTTGAGCATGTTAAATCATTTTCAGGTTTATCATAATCGACTCAAATAAAGCTACAATAAAAAATATTAAAAAGAAAAAAAAAATTGATTGTTGACATGGTACTCAAAGAGAAACAAAAGGTATAGTTGAATAAAGATGGCAAAGATAAGTTTGAACCCAACTAGTTAGGCCATTTCATCATCACAACAAGATATGGCTCTGGAGCCTATCAATTGGCTACTCCTGAAGGGGAACCTTTAGTCAAACCACTAAACAACAACAATCTTAAAAATTTCTATATTTGAACACATGTGAGTACCCCAGTGAAAAAGGGTAAAAATCTAAAAAAAATTAAAAAGCAAGAAAAATAGTAAAGAGAAATAAATTTTTCTTTAAGTGAAAACCACATTCTGGTGCTTCTAGAACATGTATCATAGTGAAAACATGACAAGTAGGTGCTACATTTGAATAAGATCAACATCATTATCTATCAACACTATCTGAAGCTTCCACCCATTCTTCCCATAATAAAACATTTGTCCAACCATGGCTTGATGACTAATTGAGTATTGAACCTTGTTGCACCATTAACATCTATCTCTCCTAATAAAGGTAATCTTGCCTCGAACCAGGGGTAACTTCTTGAAACTCGTAGTAGATTGGATCCTTGTACATCCCATCAAGATAAAAAAACTTTCAAAAAAATAAAAAACATCCAGAAAAATAAACAAAATCAAAACAAAGTCAAAAATTCAAAATCCTAAAAACATGTTATGCTTTGAATCAACATCGGTTGAACTACGTGGACTATGCGTGTACAACATAGGAAAGGATTATCAGCCCTTGAGGCCTTAGGTTAGTCCCCTTACGTGCCTATCATGCTTTCTTTCAACTTAGTAAAAAAATTCAAAATCCAAATATTCAAAAAAAAAAAAAGTCAAAAAACATGTTCTTATCAAACCAAGCAATCTATGAGCCTCTACATGTACAACATAGGAAGGATTATCTTTGATGTTCCTTCGAGTTCCTATGTTAGTCCCATAAAAAAAACAAAAAAAACATCATACAAAATTAGAAAATAAAAAAGGTCTTACCTCCATTATCACCAACCACAATAAATTTTTTTATACATAATAAACGATTGTCACACTCACCCTTTGACAATGCAAAAAAAAACTAAAATGAACATCAAAATCAAAAAATACAAAGAGAAGATCAAAACAATAAGACAACTATTAGGTGAAAACAATGCCAATGTGCTACCTACCTATCTATTGACAATTCACCAACAACATCCTGAGATATGTCTTAACGGATAAAACGTTCCTACAATAAACATCATCAACATTGGATAATAGTCTGAAACCTAAAGAAAATATGGAAATTGATATTGTAATATTGTTTATCTTTTTATAGTCTTATCCTTTTTTGATTTATCGTAATACCACATTCCAAGGATTTCTCAGGGATGTCCATAAGGATTTGGAGAAGAAAGAATGGTGGTATTAATAGTCAATTTTTGCTAGTTCTATTTGTAAGATGTTTTGTGATACTACCATGAAAAATACTTGCTTTCATTGGTGTATGGAAGTTGTTTTGAGAAAATTCATGTAGTAGTTGCATGATAGGTATTTCATACCTATCTGTGTAACTGGTTCGAATTTTTTTTAACACAACTCAACCATGTATCCTAACAAGGTTTTTGTATGTCTGGTATGAGAAAGAATATTCTTTCTATGTCAAGTCAAAGTCCACGCAATGGATACAAATCCACCTTGGTTATTAATACCCTGGTGCATCGTATCTATTTGCTATATCAAAAAGGATTGTTAAGGATATGAAGCCTCTATGCAAAGCAAAAGCAACTCATCTATAACTAACAACATCAAATTTCTATCCATCATCCAAAAATTTCTTCTAACTAACAACATTCATCCTATATCATAATATCATTATTAGCACATCCATCTTGCATCTGCCATTTCGTCAATACATATCATGATGATAATAAAGCAATAAAAACATCATGTATCCTATATAATCAATATCCATCACATACATATAAAACATCATATATCATAATATATGATCATTCATCCATCCACATAATATGCATACATTAGAAAAGTACAAAAATTATGTATAAATCATACACCATCATCCATAATCATCTCATAAATACATAATGAAGCTGAATCAAAATATTCATATCTCATATATATCATCATAAAAAATGAGAATGTTAGGTACATCATCATATAAACATGTGTGATATCATAATACAAAAAAATATATACGAGGCCTCAGCTAGGCCGATGAATGTATATACAAAATCATGTCTAAAATATAAGTATTTGAACAATAAACATCATAAAATTCAAGAACAAATAACTCCTATTTCCTTGTCGGAGGTGGATATCTCTGATGGTCATTGCTCTAGTGTGGAGAGGGTTGTGGAATAACTAGTGGTTGATCTAGCTACCTTACTAACTGATTGTTGGAATCAACTGCAATGGTACCTATACTAGGCTCATCAAACCCATGACGTCTACATGCACTGGGGATGGAAACCTCATAAAGAGTTTAATAATAAGTGGCCTCTGTCATATACTAGTCTTGCTCTGCTTTGAGAGCATCACACTTTGACCTTAGGGTATCCCTCTCAGCTATAATGACCTATAAATGTGCCTTGGTAGCATGATGTCACCCACTCTTAGTGTCACACTCTACTTTGAAGTTGTCCCTCTAGTGTCTCTCTGCAGTCAAAGTAATAACTTGAGCCTCCATACCCTATCTCCGTACTACCTCCACATCTCTAGCAGCTGTCAACTATACTATCTACGTTGCTGCTACTGCATCACTAGGTGGTGGAAGAGGACCCGAAGCTTGTTCCTGATCCTATTGTATGGGATTGTCATGTTCATTCTACTACCCATCCTATTGGGCTCTATCAAGCTGCTCCATAGTGATCCTAATTTTTTGCCTCTCCCCATGATGACCAGTGATACCTACTCTACCCACTGTTGGCATAATGCCAGTAGGATTTGTAAACCAAAGTGGAATCCACCAAGCCCACCATTGATCATAATTTGTGGTAGTCCCAGGATTTGTGGGTCCAAATGGCCACCCCCATCTGAATGGGGCAAGTGCTCTGAACTCTGCTACTACTGCATCATGATCTACTTATAGCCCCCACAACCGGACCTCTCGAGTGGTCCTGCCAAACAAGCTTGGTAATCATCAGTAAAACAACTCTATCTCTCATTGAACTAGAAATCACTCAATTAGGTAAATATTGCTAAAGCAAGGAACAAACATGACCAATCAACGACCATGTCTATATACAAAATGGGAGCTACTCTTGGTTGTCATGCCAGGAATCACAATCCAACCATGGTCTCCAAACAATACCAAGCATGTTATCTATCACACGATGCTAATAAGGTAGCTTCTCGAGCCAAGTGTAATGAAGAAAATCACCATATCTATCTGAATAAGGATCCTCTAGATCTCGATACAAAATGCCACTGGGCCTAGTAACTAGGATATGCTCCCATTCCCATATGTGAAGTAATGTCATACAAACAAAAATGGAACTACCTCCTCAATAAGTGACCTCATGCATGTCTCTGTATAAATGACGAAGGAGACATGAGCCCATGTATATCTAGTACCATGCTCAAACATCTACTCAATGGTACAACCCAACCAACTGGAAACTTCCTACCTCACTGATCAAGAACAACAAGCCTCGAGACCAAAGCACATAGAACTAATGAAACAGGATCTACACTGCCCATGAATGAAGACAGGTCTATCTCTGACTCCCAAACCTAAAGATTCCTGACACCAAGAACTCGACACATCACACATATACCATGTCATACAAAATAAGTCACTATCTCTCCATGAATTAGTACACAAAGAATCCTCCATACATCCACTATGGTGATGGTGGCCTCCCCAATAGGTAAGTGAAAAGATGACATCTCAAAGTGCCATCGCTCCATGAGGGTGGTCATCATAGCTCTATGAAAAAAACATAGGCATGTAGCAAATATGCCATAACCCCACAACATCTAGAACATCTCACTCTAGCTCGTGGAACCTAGTGATCAAATCAAATAGGTCTTGCGGTCATTGCTCCCTCAAATACAATGGTTTGAGAATTGCTTGCAACAATTCAACCAACAACATTAAGATATTGCTATGAAAACACAAAGTGAACCTATGATTGCAAAAAAAAATGACTCAAAAAAATCCAAAAATAGCAAAAGTGGTGACTTTGTTGTCAAAAGTGATAAAAATAGTCAAAAGTGGTCACTATTTTGTCAAAAGTAGTAAAGAAACTCAAAAGTGATAGAAACAACAGAAGAAAATAATTATCTCAAAAGGAAATATATTTTTCAATAGTGGATATTTCACATAAGAAAAGTAAAAAATGAATATTTTAAATAAAAGCAAAAATAAAAGTGATTTTTTTTATCAAAAGCTAACATCTAACTCAAAGGCAGAAAAAATACTCAAAAGTGACATAGATATAAACATCAATAGCAGTCATTTCGATGCAAAATCATGAAATGCATGAACCTACTACTATTTCCTAATTTATCTTCATTCATTAATTACACAAAAATGATAAGATGAAAACATAAAAGGAAAGGGTACATATTGTGGCATCGATGCCAATAGGCCTCTCGAACTCACGAAACACATCCACATGATGTGGTGCATCTCGAATCCTCACCATAACACCTCAATAATTGACAAATCAAGAAACTCAAAGGAAATAAATTACTATAGACTCAAAATAAAAATGAGGTAAATTAAACCCTAATTACCTATTTTAACCCCCAAACCCTAAATTTTTCACCTAGGAAACCCTCCTAGGTTGAAATTAGGAGCTCTTGGGAACATCTAAACTATCAACGAAGGTTCTATATGCTTAATTTTTCATCCTCTATGCATCTAAATTTAAATAAACATTGTTGCAAGCTTGGCCCAAAAATTGACATTTCTGGCCAACATCTCGAGGGGGCAGCCCAAAGTCCTAGCTTCTTTCCAATAACCACTAAGGCACAATGAGGCATATAAATTTTTCAAATCTTGATCTTAACATCAAATTCTTTGAAACAAGGAAACCAATACTTTGTCTCAAAGAGTGGAAAAATGTAGAGATGTAAAAATGACTTGACACATTGCACATCCTAAATGAAATTTCTCATCCTCAACATCATTATCGCCTAGTATCACTGCATTTCACATCAATTACATCAAAAACCCTAATTTCCTGAGTTTTACAGAATCTAGAGTCTCCATTGAAGGTTTTGCTCCTATTCTCGAATCAAAGGTATGTGAAAATGCTCAAGTGCCTCCTTTATCCTTTGTTTCTATTTTGAGAGGTCACATGAGTCTAGGATGTAAAGCCCTCAAATGTGCAGAAGCATCACTTGTCCTAGAGTTTGGGGATGAAGTGTTGTAAGGAGAGAAAAAAATTTCTTCTCATGCCTTGATTTGTCATTTTCACCAATTTTGGTCATCTACTTCAGATCTGAATAATTGGATTAAAGAAAATTGGTACCCCTTACTACAAAATGCTCCAAAAGTTTTTCTCACTGCTCAGGGTTTTTTTATCACTGCTTTTGATTCCATCAAAGATAGGGATTCCATCTTTTTTTGGCCACCATTGGTCTTGGAAGCAGCACTATCTTTTTCTCAAACCATGGCACCCAACCTTCAACCCTTCTTCTGAATCATTCAACATTATACCATTTTGGGTTCAACTTCCTAATCTTTTGCTTCAATTTTGGCTCCAGTCTTGCTTCAAATCTATTAAAAACTCTTTAGGCTCTTTTTTGGATGTAGACAAGAAAACTACAAAATTTTCCCACACTACTTTTGCTCAAATCTTAGTACATTTGGATATCTCCAAGGACCTACCTACCAATATGATTCTAAAATTTGTTGGTCATTTCTAGAATCAATTATTGAAATATAAATGTCTTCCCTTTTCATGTAGGAGATGCTTTGAAATACGTCATGTGATTGCAACATGTCACATTAAAGACAAACTAGTTAAAAAACATCCATCATGGTGGAAAGATGTCCTTTCAAAGCCTTATTTTCTTGGGAAGAAACTAACTGATTCTTCTGCTTCATCACTAGTTCTTTCAACATCAAAGCCTCTTCCAGGAAAATTGGATGTGAAGGATGTCACCTTTCAGCAACAACAAAAAAAATCTCTTCCATTTGGGCCAAAATCTAGTGTGAAGTTTGACACTCTTCCATAAGGTCAGCAATCAAATAAGCTTGGGTATCAAAAGAAACATTCAGAGGATTGTTATCGAGACATTTTATCAAGTAAATCTTCAATTTATGAGATGGCTTCTATGGATAATCATTGGATTCTTGTGCAGAAAAGAAAAAAATCTTACTCCAAAATGTCTACTTTTTGCTCCCCTGTTCACATTGAAGGGGGTTTATTTGGGTCCCATTATTGAGATGTTTTTGTAAAATTTATGTATCTAATGGAGCTACAACCAGAGGTTTTCTTCATGGTTCTTTCCTACCGGTATGCTCTTTCGAACTAGGTTTTTGTTACTTACTATTTATATACATATATAACATTATAGTGGCTCACCAATTTTGCTTAAAAAAAAAATAATTCACTTTTTCATCACTTTTGAAGTTAATTAAGTAAATACCATTCATTTAATAAAGTCCTCAACTAACTTTATTATTCTTGATTAATCAAATAACATCAATTATTTAATTATGTCGCTAATTTACCTAAATCAATTAAACTATTAATACTTAATAGTTTAATTAAATCACTTCCCTTAAACTTAAATAATTAAATAAATTATTAAACATCATTTAAAAAGGTCAAAACAAAAAAGACAACTTTGTAAAATTCAAACATGATTTGCACATTTAACTCAAAATGTTTAATTAATTAATTACCCTCACCCACTATCATGATTGAGAAAATTACGATCCCCTGAATGCTCACTCTGATTGGCTAACTGATTCATCTATTTCCTAGCCGATTCCTCTATTCTTCAATCCCATTGAAAACTCAATCTATTTCCTCAATTCCACTTAAGACTCAAATTGATTTCATCAATCACACTAATTACATAATCAAAATCCAGTGATTCTTCCTATCTAATTCCTCTCAATGGTTTTGAACCGTTGATTAGGATATTCTACTACGTGATCTCGACCGTTCATCTCGAAACACAAAATATATATAACAATCATCTTCATCCTAAAAAATGATCAGAGAAATGACATCTTTTACACAATGAAGTAATGCCAAATTAATCATTGATTTCTTGGAAGCTTTTACATACATCTTCAATCAATATAACACAACTTTGAAGCTTTTGTAACACACAAATGGAGGCTTTGGATTGATACAACAACAATCCAACATCATTGTGAATACACTTCAACATGAGATGGTAAATTTTTCTTTGTTTCTAAATTCATTATGTTATCTTAGGATTTTGTTAGTTGATTTGAATAGCTTAAAAACTTCATTTCATGAGTAATGGGTATGAATCTTGATCTTTCGTTTGAATTAGATTAGTTTTTAATTCATTCATGTTTAATTATTTTACGCTTATTTATTTCCCCCTTACATAGACATAAGTGGTGATATTTTGATAATAGATCATATGATCAATTGTTGCCCAAATCTAATAGGCATCATGTGAGAAGGGTGTGTTAAATTATATGTTACTTGCATAGATTAGTGGATTTAAATTTCTAGTTGATTATTATTCTTGGAATTTTATTTTTTATATGCCATTTGTTTTAATTATTATTAATCATGAGTAATACTGTCACTCTTTTATGGTTGAGTAAATATGTAAAAATTGGCCAATGATAATGAAGGGGTCACACGGCTACTTCCTTTATTAATCCTTGTGAATTTTTGGTCTTGTCAAGGACATGTGTAACGCCCCGCCACGCAACCCCAAAGGAATTAAGTAAAATGCAACCAAATTTTTTATTTTTTATTTTTACATAGGAGAGAATAGTAAATAACATAACATAACCATTATTCAAGTTGCATAACTTAATCCTTTGAGGAACACAAGGTAATGACTTAAAAATTAACTCTTAACAACATGAACATTTAATCTAACCATTACATAAATCATACATACATACATCTATAAATATACCTACATCAGTAACAACAATAAAGCCATAAGATCGAATAATATCCAAAGTGACAACATCATTATAAATTCTTCTCATAACCAAGTTTACAATAAAAGTACATTGCATCATCATAAGATTACATTACAATAGCACCATGTGCAATAATATACAAGACTTTCCAAACTAGGCGGAAATGATACATCGGTAAAAGAATCACATAAATACATAATTCTGGAACCCACGAGCAAAGAATCCACTGATACTGCAACTCAGCACTGAAAGATGAACCTGCATAAAAGAGAGAATCCCAACGGGGTGTGAAATGCTATCCACCCAACCACCCCCATGCTAGGAGTTGCTAAGGAAGGGTTCCCGACCAAGACCGACAAGACAAAGACTCACTATCAGCTAAAGAAAATCATACAACACATGAGATCACTCAAATTCAAATAACAACAAAAATAATCAAAGCAAGACAAGTGACCAATTCCAGAGGATTTCCAAAAGACAACACAAATATGAATGTTAGAGGGAAGTGTCATCGCATGGCTTATCATGGATTCTCCAGGCTACCTATTGCAAGGTACCGCCTCCATCTACAGATGGATTATCCAGGCAACCAAGCACTAGGAACTGCCTCCATCTATGGTTATCCAGGCTACCTATCTCAAGGAACCGCCCCATAGGGTTGCTCATGCGGAACCGTTACCTTTCGTGGAGACAAGGCAACGATCATGCCAACCATGGCCTTCTCAATCCCCTTTAGTCTGTGGTAGCACTAAAGGCGGATGAGGCAACAATTATCTTTTTAGTGTGTTACTACCCACCCCTAGTGAATTGTTTTAAATTGTCACTTATTAAATTCACTCTAACGAGGGCTATCCTAGCGCCCCTTTGTGCTCCAACCACCCACTTAGAGCCACTCCCTCTAAACACTCAACCACAAAACAATAACATCCAAGATTGAACTATATAAAGAACTGAATCAAATGACAATCAAAAGTGAGGCTTGACCATCTCACCAACCTCAAGAAAACACCTTTATAGATTGGTATAATCCAAATGTAAAACCGATCCAGTAACATCACAAAACCAAATTTAAAACGAAACAAGGATAACCACATTACCCCACCTCTGGAATCACTCAAGTTCCTAACAAGAACGTTAAACTTCTAGGTTTCCCCAACAAAAGAAAATTCCCATCATTCATGAAACGATATAACTCAAAGGAATCATTATCAATAATACAAAAGGAACATGTCTTAAAACATGGAATAATTCACATCAAAATGTAATTCAATACACAAGAATTCCATTCAATTAAAAACATTTAATTTAACGCTATGTTTCATCGTTATTCTCATCTTTGTAATACACAATACTCAATAAATAAAACTATTTGTAACCTATCTTTTATTATACTATCAAATTAAAACCAACCTGCAATAAAAATTACAATTTACATATATAAATCTACCCATATATATATATATATAGTATTAACATTAATATTAATATGAATATTAAAATTAATCTCAGTACTTATATATATATCTATATAGATAAATATATATATATAATTGTATACTTGATCTATTACCTATCGACTTATAAAGAACACATCCCATATCCAATACATATACATTGAAATGTTCCACGCACAATAAACATTGTACACCCCGTGAACTAAGCCTGATAAAGTAGTTATGAGCCCAAAATACTATGAATAAAATATCCGCATATATAAACTTGCCTATTACAAAGCACTAAAATCGACAAGCACCATACGTTACCTAATTCATTACCGGGCAGGGGTATGTACAACGCAATGTAGCTATTGCGGATTTCATTAAATACATATAAACTTGAATTATCACGTACAACAAATATCACATCCACCCCGAACTTTGGCATTCAAAAAATTAATAGCTAATACATATTTTATTGAATACAGATTCAGCCAAACTAGTTAATATGCATTTTGAAACCGAATCTAAAGCATATACCTCTGTAAGAGTACGGGGCGCATAAGAGAGAACAAATAACTCAATGAATTTCCAATGCACATAGGGTCAAGAAAAAGAAATGCGAATAAAAGAATTACTGGTAAAACACATTATACAGTGGACTCCAAATGGCATACAAAAGAAATGAACAGTTGACCTCGGTACTTGACACGTTGTCAGAAGAAAGAACAGGAGAAATACCAGATGGGAAAAGGACGAACGAATACCTACAGGGACACACATTAAACCAGCGAGTATTTTGCGTATGGAAGAACTAATAACAAAACACACCATACAGCGAAGCCTTACAGCGGATGAACAAATAGATGTTACTGAATACGACGCGCCAACCGAGGAGAGAATAGGGAGATCTATGCGTGCAACCGCAGGAAAAAGAAGAAAATAATTTACCAAATACATTACTAAATGATAAACAGGAACATAAGGGGCGCGACAAGTCTGGCCACACACGGATTTAATGACTATTACGGATTCAACTTCACATTTTATAATATATAAATTACTAAACTTGCGAATCAGGAGTTTCAATACAGATAAGGAATATGTTGTATGAACCCTATATTATGACATATTGGTACGGACGCGACACCCTAGCATTACCAGAATTTACAATATTCGAATTCTGAATAGAGTAATTTAATTTTCATTGAATACAAGAATGAATCAAACAATTGAACCTGCCATCTACCTCTAAATAATATTTCTTCTTTTATGTGCAATGAATTTCATAAAATAAGATACAAAAATATAAAATATAATAACACAATAATGCACACGGATTTTCAACCTTGTCCTTCGTACCCAGGGCAAAAAAAAAAAATTAAACCCCTTTTTAAATTGAAATGAAAGCTACCCATTTTAACCCTAGTTCACAGTCCCAAATCCAATATTTTGTTCTGACAAAAGAAATTTCTAGTTCTGGGTAAAACCCAATTATATTTTACGATTCTCTGTCAACTACGTTTTTCCTCAATTAAATTGCATTAGGGAAATTAAGACAGTATTTTCCTAGTTCTAAATGAAAAATTTGCAAGATCTCTACAGACAGAAATTTTCAAACATAAAATTCAACACAGCCAGAGATTCAACTCCACAATAGTACAGCCAGATAAAACAAACGCATAACAAATAGAACATAAATTTTGAAAGGAACCTGGCATCCTACGGCTGTAGAAGACAATCCAACAAAACGCTTTCCTTCTCCTTTCCAGTACTGCCCCTTTTCCTATAGCTTCTTTTCTGAAACCCAAAATCTCTGACAAATCTCCCCCCCAAAAAGAAAATTCCCCTTGCATACCTCCTTTTTAAAATAAAATACAAAATTCCCCTCTTCAAAAACCCCCTAACTCTTCCTCTTCCTCTCCCGTAAAATGATTTCGAAAATAACTAACTTCCTCTCTGAATAACTCCCACAAGTTTTATCCAGCTTTAATTAATTATTATTTATGTATTTACTTATTTATTTATGTTAAATTACCACCACTCAAATCTAAATTTTTAATTAAACAAGCTTTTATAGATAATTAACTTTTAATTAAAAATATAATTAACCTTAATACTTACTAACTCATAATTAATAAAATAACTTTAATTCAATCTTTTAACTCTAAAATAATTAAATTAACTATCACCAACATAAATAAATAAAATATATCATTTAACTCAAGAACAATCAAAATATCAAGACAAAAATTAGATCAACCCATGATTCAACAACCTCATAACGAAATGATGGACTTGGGCCGGGAAATTCTTCCTTAACAACTCCTTTTTAACCACATCGTACCCATTGGGTTTAATTTGTGCTCGCCTTGTCCTGCCGAAGCAGGTGGAATCGAGACTTTTAATCCTGCAATTCCTGCAAACAAATAAACGTCAAGTAACATATAATCTCCACTGAAAACACATGGTGAAAGGAAATAGCGGGGTAATAGGGCACCCGCAAGCGAGTGGTACTACTCCATCCTTCCACCATAAAATACTGAACATGTCATCGTAAACATAATATCATGAAATTACATTATCACATATAAATTTAATGAACCACCATTGCATAATAAATCAAATCATCTATGTATAATGTATCATCAATTGTCACACATAATGTAAAGAGCAGTAAGAAAATAACTAAGAACCACACATGATCAGATATAAAACCACCACATAGAGTATCACAGAGTATCCATAATATCAAAAGTACCAAAAATCTCTAATGTGTCAGCAAACATAGGGGTATTACAACATGTGATTTAACCTTGTTTTATGTGGTAGGGGTTGTATGTATGTGAGATTTTGTTTCATTAGCCCCCTCGAGTCACCTTATTTACATGATCACTTATTTTATGTTTTATGAAGTCCTTATGTGGTCTTGTTTAAAACGTTTTCTAGGTGGTAGGCCTATGGTTTAGGAGTCTTTTAATCCCATAAAACCCCTTTAATAAAGTCTAGATCCCACTCTAATTACCCACTTATGAAAATTGGAAAAAAATGGTATTGGTTGGGTTGTTGGGAAGTTATGGAGATGTAGTTGCTTTTTCCCTTTCTATTTATTCTTTCCCATTGAGAGGGGAAGGGGCTTCTCTCTTTTTGCGTTGGCTTCTCTCATTTTTCTTTTTCTTTGCTCTTGCCTTTGGTTGCTTTCTCATTTTGGAGGAGAACTCTTGGGAAGAATAGAAGGAATGAGCTTGTGGAGGAAAGGCTTTCACATGATGGATAATAATATTTTTGTAAGATCTTTCCCTTGTAAATCCTTGTTGATGAGTAAATGATTGTTGTGGTGCTTTTAATTCTTTTGTAAGAAATTATGTTAAATTTCCTTATACTTTGGATGTGAGTTGTATGTTGGGAAGGGATTTGTGATCCTTAGAGCTCAGGGGTGGATTGGATTTCAATCCAATGGTTGGGTGGAGAACCCATTGGCCCTGTGGTTTTTTTTTCTTCTTGTCATCTTTTTTTAGATTTGGGTGAAGAAGTTGGAGAATGCATTTACATCAAATTGAGGATTCTAAAAGAAACTATATGTTGATTTATGTGTTTTTCTTTATTATTTGGGTGAAACATAAGGAGGAGAATAAGAAGAGTGGTTCATACAATATTGTTCCAAAATGTATTTAGGAATGAGAAAAAAAAACTTACCCTTCTTAGTAAAATTAATTTTATGATATCTATTTATCATTAAAGAAAATAGTGTGTGGGTGTTAAGGAATTTGTCATTCAACATGTTGATTTGGGAAAGTAGTTATTGTGGAAAAATTAAATTTTGAACTAACATTAAGGGTCTTATTATGGTACTTCAACTTGAAATATTCAAAGAAAAATATAAATAAATGATTAATCCAATATCATTGGGAGTTATGTTTCAAAGTTGGGTGTCTATGTTAAATTGATATAAGATATGAAAATATTTTAAAGAGATAATAACTATTATGCATTCGATTTTATTAGAAAATGACTAAGGCATGCTTTAAAACTAATTAGTATAAGTAGGAAATCATTTGTGATTACTTTGATCATTAATTCAAAGGATCTTGACTCTATAGAAAACCCTTGGCCTGCAACAAAAATCAATTAAGAGATTTAAAATAGACAATCAAAAGAGTTCCAAAAAGAATAATAGAGACAAAAGAGAACATTATACAACTGAATTTGAATGTTAAATCAAATGGGAAATAAAGGAAAAATTACCATATAAAGAGATATAAATTGGTTGAGAGTTAGCTTTTATTTAGAGTTTGTTAATTTACTTATAAACTATTTTATTAATTATGTAATTACAATTCAATTTTAATCAATTTAAGTTTAAGTATTATAAAGCTTGAGTAACACCAAAATCTCAAGTTTGGCTAATTAGTTGAACTTTATTTTAAATTATTGTGTATTCTTCAAATAAATTAACAATTGTAGGGATAATTTAAATATATTATTTATCTTGAAATTTTAAATGTAATCATAGCCAAACAAAATTGTAGGGTCTAGATTCTCATTTTCAAGGGGTGAACAATAGAGGGAAAAGTCTATTGCTTCATGTAACCTTTAAATTTTAGTAGATCAATTAATTCTAGCAGCAATTGTTGTCTTATATTTAACTCCAATTGTTGTCAAATGTTAAAGATAAATGTATAACAACTAGTAATACCTATTGGTGCTTCACTAAATGCTTAGAGTCTCAAATTAATGAAGCGAGGGACTAGATTAGTAGAGAAGTATAAATTTAATGATACAAAATATACTTAGTTATTAATTTATCTATGTTTAGTGAATGTCTAAACTATTAATATTGACACTATTAGATGATCTGAATTATGAACTTTATTAATAATACTCCATTTAATAACTTGATCATTGTATTCAACCATAACACTACCTTGTTATTGATTTAACTTTAGTTAATATTATTGATACATGGAAAGATTAAATTTGGATTTTAGTCGTGTACTTCTTTTGATCAATTTGTATAACTCAATTATTGATATTATCATAATTATGTTTCTTAATATCTATAAACTTTATGATAGATTTAATTTGGAATCAAAATTTGTTATTTCGTGAAAATTACCATAGGACATATTTCTTTTCTTAATATTTTGTTATGTAATTTAATGATTGTTCCATGAATAGAAGTCTTGAGCTAATTGTCTCTATTCCTCTTTTTTTTTTACAAACATTTGAAAGGTGTTGTTAATTTGTTATCATCATAAATGCTAAGAAAATGTTGCTAAGAATTATCTTGGTTAATTAAATAAATAAAATTGGTGGTAATTTCTTAGTCACCTTAATCCCATATTTACAATTTATGTGGTTAATAGTTGATTTTAATGAGAAAACAAATTTTAAGTAATTATATAATGTTTTATTCTATAGTCTAACTATCAAAAAGGTTAAGTGGATAATAGTTGTATTTATTTAACTTATATATATTTGACAAATATAACATTACAATAGTTGTAAAATGAAATGAGTTAACACAAAATTTGTCAAGTGCTCTTAATTAGTAAGGAAATATCCTCCTTTAAGCAATTATTAGATAATCGAGTTAGGTTCATATGAGTCAAGAAAAAAAGGAAAAGAAAAAAAGAAATTTACTCCTTTTGGTATGTCCCATGTAGTAGTAGGAGTTAATTAGGATATCCTCATAATTATGTATTAAGAATAAATCCTCTAGGTTGAAATAGTGTCTTTCCTACTCTTAGGACTAAAAAAATAGCCTAAATTTTCCATACAACATCCATTCCCCCATCCAAATTCCTATCACCTAGCATGTCATTTCAAATCTTATGCACTCAAAATACTCAATTTATCCGCCCTATAGTCATCACCTTAAAAAATTCACATTCATCACCCTACCTGGAGATGAAAAGGGTCATGTTGATGAGACTACATCATATCGATAGAAGTCATTCTAAGGTCCCTTCGAAGAAGCAATAAAATAGGAAGACATGAATATTGTTGAGGAGAGTATATCATGTCGAGGGAACTTGTTTTAGTGTCCCTCTGACAATCCAATTGAAACCTTATCGAAGACACCTGGGTGCATTAGAGGGTAATGTTTTAGGTCTCTTTGATAACTAGATACATTGACTACCAAGGAGTATAATATTTTAATTTGTATCACTTTGGCATGACTCACAGAGTAATTTCACCTCAACATTCAGGAAACAAAAAAACATCTCTTAGAAATGACTAAACAATGTATCAGAGTGATAATGAAAATTCAAAGGCACAACACATACACCTTAGAATTAGAGAGACTTTGGGATGTCCAAATGAGTAATTTATGTGTCCCTTTGACATATCGAGAAAGGAAGAGCTCATCAAAGGGAAATATGTATATCGATAGGATGAGGAATATGTCTCTTTGACGAGACGATAACATTTATTACAAAAGGAAATAAAAGAACGTCAAAAAGGGGTTGAAAGGACTCCAAAATATCAAAGGTAATTCAAAGTCCCTTCAAAAAGAAAAAAAGAGATATCAAGTGAAAGAATATTGAGGAGAAGGATCTATATCGACAAGAACCAAAATCAATACCCTCGATGGCCCTAAGAGTAAGAAGTGAATGACTAAGCTAAAGACTCCATCAAAGGGAAGAATACATATTGGAAGAACAAGAACAAGAATACTAGTCCCCTCAATAAAATGATAACCCTTGTGGCCTTGGTGTGATAAATCAAAGTGATAAGAGGGTATTGAAGAAACTGCTTACAATGAAGGTTTTGAGAGGACATTGTGATATCAGTATGAAGCCATATGAAGTCTCTTCAAAATCTTGAAAGAGAGGAAGGAGTATACCATTAAAAGGAGATATTGAGGGAACAAGGATATATTAGTGAGATCAAAATATTGTCATCCTAGTGAAGCGAAATTATTGACAAGACAGTGGCATGACGAAGAGACAATTTGGCGGTGGTGATGAAAGGTCAACAACCTATATTCAAAACAATTAATTACACTCTTGATGACATGGAATTTCCATTAATGAACTAGAGTTGAAGGCATTGAAAAAAAAATCTAAAAATACTTGGAAAGCATTAAGCAACCAGAAAAGAAGGAAGTAGAGCATAACAATGGACGACAACACTAGAAATAGGAAAAATGTTTACTGTTCAAGTAAGTACCCAAGCCTAAGCTAAAAATTTTAGTATTTGCAAACTAGTTCAAACTATCAAACCACAAAAGTAGGGTTTCTTTCTACAAAACTCATATTATGGAAAGTTCATTTGAAAACCCTAAGAACAAAAGAAAAAAATTGGAAGAAAGACATCTATATTAGGACTTGATTGATCAATGTCTTGGCTCTGGATAGAGGTCTAGGAGGAATGCACAATTAAACCCTCAAGATGAGAATTTAGATGATAAAAACAAACCAGTGGGTGATACATGGACCCCGACAAGGGATAATGATTTGTTTATATACCACTATAGGAATATGAACATAAACCAACCCATCTCAAACTCGTGGAGACTCAATTTAGGAAAGTTGGTGGCACCCAATGTGTTTATTAATATTGAATTGGTTAAGGCAATGGCCAATAAATACAATCCTCAAACTCACATGATCAAATTACAAGATGGATTTTCTTTCATTCCTATTACCAAGAACCATATTTCCATGGAATTCCAATTAGACACCAGTACTGGCATGAAATTCAGAATTAGGGACCTCCTGAATGAATACCACAACTTGAGCATTAGTTATAAAAGGTGGATACTGCCATTACATAGGCCTCGAGATGAGGGAAATCAGCTTAGAGTATTTTCAAGGGAGGAAAACCCTCTGTATTCTATGAACTTGTTTGAAGGATATTTCCAATACACATATTAATCCTTTTTCCAAGTGCTTGGCTTGGACGCCCCCATAATCATGGACATAGAACCAATGGTCTTAATAGCTGATGTGTAGAGTTAGCATGCCTGACCCCTAGATTATACTGAGTACCTAGCTGATGATATCCATAATGCACTTGTTTCTATCAAAAATAAAAGTGAAGGTTTCAGATTCATGCACTATTCATTATTCACACACCTTATTCTATATGAAGGAAAAAGCATGGGAATGTGGAGTGAATACTTGAGAATAAGAGACAAATGATAATGGATATGTTAGACTTGTCTAGATGTGGATAGCAATTTGAGAAAGTAGGTGTGTAAGATCACACTATCTGTACTTTGAAGAATATTTTGTTAAACCTATATATAAAATCTTGGGTCACCCATGTGAATATAGCCTATCACCAGAGATACAAAGATTCCTCAAGCAAAAAGACAAGGATGAAAGAGGAAAAGTCAATCACAATTGGGGTGATTGGTATGCCTATGGTGATTGTATACAAAAATTAAAATATATGAATATGAGGGAGCACCATTTCTGCTACCAAAAACTTGTCCAAAGACGTTTGTATATTTAGAGATTGATGCAATTGGCTTACTCTGATTTTATGCACCTCAAAAGTCATAAAAAATAATCATTGATTCCCAAGACATTGCGTTTTGGAAATTTTACCGTGGTTTCTAAAAAAGGCTATGAGTTAATTGACAAGAAGTTAGAACACTACAAATTTCCTAAAGGGAATGCAAGGGACAAGATTGAACCCAAGCATTTTATAAATGATGTTGAAACAAGCAAAAAACTGAAAGGGTATCATCACACACTTTTTGTGGATGATTATTTAATAAGAAATGTTGATGAAAAATATATAGCTAGAAAGAGAAACTTGTACCATAGATTGATATTAGTAAAAGCTTGGAAGACATCCAATAATCCCATGTATGAAGGAGCCTTTCTCAAAATTGAGGATCCTAAAAGAGGCTAGATGCACTAATTTCACATGAAGCAGAGTTAACTAAGGATGTGCCTCCTTGGGTGTTCATGGAGAAGAGAAATGAAGATATTGGGGGAATGCAAGCCGAGAATGAAACCCAACTATGTCAACTTTTTCCTCAACCAATACCGGATATTAGTTTCTCTATTGACACAACCATTGCAGAAACAAAAGAAGTGGGGAGTGGTGATGAAGAAGTATAGATGATTAAGAATGTGATTTGAAGTTATGATCCCCCAACCAAAAGGAACATGGTTGTGATGGAATCCCCAAATGAGCTCTTTGATGATGTAAGGCATAGTGCTAGCTAGAAATTTGCTTCTAATGATGATTTCATTAAAACCTCCGAGTTTAAGACCTTTGTGAATGAATATAAAGGTAAATTAATTAGGGAGAGGATTAAAGATATCACACTTGATCAGGTAGCAGATACTTTGAAAGAGTTATAAGATGAGGTTGATAAACATATGGAATCCATTACCCTAGAAAAGGGAAGGGCATTACTAGAAGAGGTAGGGATCATGCTACTCCCTGGGTGGGACATGAGCTCAGCCATTGTGTTTGATATCTTCTGAAGAAGCCAAAATAAAACCTTGTAGTTGAGCATAGAAGGAGTAGATAAGGTACATACAGGATTAGGTTTCAATCTAGATAATGCAACTCTTTTAATGTGGTCCTTATACCCACCAAACAAGAAACCTATAGTCATTGCTAATCCTGATAAGGCATTTGGCCATCTCCTTGTACAACAAGTTGAAGATATCAATCCTTTGGAGACTACAGACTTGAACGTTAATGTTGGTAGATTCACTAAATCCCAAATTGAAAGGCTGGTGAAAAATAATAAGACATATGTGATTGAGAATGAGAAACTGGGGCAAGAGATTGATATTTATAAAGAGAAGCTACCATCTTATTCAAATGCCTACTCCCCATGGTTAGTCACTAATAACAGGGTATTAGAAGCCATGGATAAAACCACCTATTGGAAGTGTAGAGCTGAGAGATCCTAGAAAAGGGGTGACAAATTAGAAATGGAAATGAAGTCCATCAAGTTTAAAATGGTCTCAGAACTAATAAAGAAAATATTTGAAAATATGCTCAGGAATGTTGATAAGGTATGGAAAATTCACAGTAAAACACATGCCACTTACCAAGAGCACAAAAGGATACATCTTAGAATGATGGAAAAGAAAGAAAAACTGATAGCCAAGGGAAATGTTGAAAATCAAGTGTTCAAGATTTATGATGAATTAATGGATATGCATGAGAAGTTTCATACTATGTTGACACAAGATCTTGGTGATTTTGATTATCTCCTCGATATGACATTGCCCAATTTCTTTGATGATGAAGGAGAGCTAAAATAACATAGAATTTGGGAGAATGAACTAGATTAGCTATTATTGGTGGCTCTCAACAAAGTTAATGATGAATTAAATACATTGGAAAATACACATTCACAATTGGAATAGATTTTCACTCTAGAGTTTGTTATGAAAGAATTCATCACCAATGCGGATACATATGCCAACACTAAATAAATTGAGCATCTTTGCAAACTCAACATGTTCATTTCTCAAGCAACATTATAAGGATCAAAAGTTTCATCAAAGTTACTCAGCCTCAGATACACTATCATGGTGAAAGGACCTTGAACATATCTTAGGTGATCATGGGTACTTTATGGAGATTAACAGATTGTGGTATCACGATTTTTGTGGACTTCATTATTGTCTTTGTTAATTATAGTTGTTAAGGTTTTAGTTATGTTCAATAAAATGTAAATGAAAAGTCACCACTTTAGATGTAACAGCTTGAAGCTTATTGCTTCCCGTATATAAAGGAAAACAAGGTCGAGTTTTGAGGGATCATCATATATCATCATCATCATTAGCATCTAGTCATATTCATAGAATGGAACACAGACAAAATGTTTTGATATGAATTGTAATAACTTTTGAGGTAATATAATGGAGAAGAAAGTTTAATTTGGTGGTCCAATTTCTGGTGTTTAACTATTCTGTCAATATTAATTTGTATATGTTCTTTTGTTGTCTCTAGAGTGGTCTTTATCTGTTATTCAAATTAAGTGTATCAAACATATATTTAATTTGTCAAGACACATTTGCTGCCTCTGTGTTATTTTTTTATTGGTTTTTGTGAGAAGTGAATTAAAATACTTTTAAGAGATTCATTTTAATTGGTTTCTACCCAGAATTAAAATCATTTTAAATCAATCATCTTAACTAGTTTCCTTCAATCAAGAATTAAATCCTTTGAAATATCACAGTAACCTAGGAAGATATCACTGGGATTTGTAAGAAGAGCCCAATAATTGACAAACTTGCACGTTTATACAAAGTATAGACATCCAAAAGTGCCATGTAGTTGGAGTTAAGTCAAGAAAGAGGATCCACATATCATACGCATATCAACTCCATTTACCCAATAGGAATAGGCATTGATCACACTTATTACAAAACAATACTTTACAAAACCTTATCTACACATTCAAATTTCAAACATTAGGAGTAGGATTAACTATTAAGTCTCATATATGTCTTACATATACATGCCATTAAGAGATAGATTACATATTCAAAAGTCACACAACCCTTAAATCTGCCCCTTTATCAAGGTATACCCACCTAGGTCTAGCAGAGCCTGAAGTGTAGGGAGCTCTAACCATATTGGTTGACCTTTTTCATTGGCCAAAACATTGTCAGACCTGACCATAGATCCTAGCATAATTTTAAAGTTTATAATATGCAATTTTGGGAACCAACAACTACCTTGAATTGAGTTGTGAAGTCTAAGGAAGGTATCATAAATTGGATATTGTCAACCACACAAGGGGTGGTTTGGGGAAATATCATGTGTTGTGTTGTAATAATTTTTTTGGGTTCATACGAAGTTTAAGTTTGGGGCATGACACCAAGGAACATATTCCTACTACAAATCAAACAAGATAGGAGTGAAAATGTGCATACTAGTGCTTTGAATCCGAAAACTATTTGTAGATGGCATGGTGAATACCAATCTTTATTGAAAGAAATAAATAAGAGATGTCTTATGCAAAATACCTACAATTTGCAAGAAAGAGCGAGTTGGAGAAGAAAGGATTATACAAGAGCACAAAACTAAAGCATAAGTTAGGAAAACTTGCAGAAGATTACTCTGATGAGAGTAATAAGATCTCATCTAGAGCATGGTTACAAAAGATGGAAACTTATTTCTTGCTCAACCTTATGATAGAGAAAGATGCAGTTTAGTTTTCCTCTTTGCATTTCAAAGGGGAAGCCCATGAATAGTGGTTTCATGGCCATACCACTCAAGCCCGTGATCATATATATAGATTTGATGAATTTAGAAAGACGATTCTTGATAGGTTTGAGTTGAAGTATGAAGAAGAATATTTCAGCAAGTTGGTCGTGATCAAACAAAATCACTCAGTAGATGACTATATAATGGAGTTTTAGAAAGTAGTGGTGATGGTGCCTAAACTATTAGAAAAGAGGATTATGCACCTTTTCATTACAAGGCTCACTAAACCTTTTAGGGGTTTTACGAAATCTTTTACACCAATCTTCTTAGAAGAGGATATTAAAAGAGATCTAACCCTTGAGCCATCAATTTTGAGGAACTTTTTCTATCATCCATCTAAAAATAGTACATGGCACCATAAGTGTGGTTTTAAAAAAAAACCACTACATGCTTCAACATCAACACCCAGATATGCAACTCCTAATGTGGTGAAGAAGGTAGAAGAGGAGACTAAGAATGACCTCCAGAGGAAGAAACTTTGTTTCTCTTGTAGAGAGCCATGGGTTTCAAGACATAGATGTCTAGGTAAGGGGAAAGTTCACTATATAGAAGTCCTTTTTGACAAAGAATCATAATCAGATGGGTCTAAAGAGTTTCATGCTTTGAAAGACACCCCTTCAAGGGAGGAAGATAAGGAGAATGAAAATGTTGTATACTATCATATCAGTATAGTGCACATAGATACCACTCTTTCAAGGTCGAAGGAGTCCTTATCGAACAAAGAGTGACTATCTTGATTGATGGAGGAGCCACCCATAAATTTATTAATGGATTTGTGAAGAGGAGGCTAGATGTGGAAAAATTTGAAGGTTTCACTATCACTATGGTAGATGGGTATAACTTACCCTACAAGGAGAAAGTATGGAAGTTAAACATAACATTTGGAGATCATAAGGTTTTGGATGACTTTTATGTTATTGGTTTTGGTGAAACTGATGTAATTTTGGATGTGCAATATCTACATTCATTGGGTGAGTATACTACAAACTACCAAATAATGAAAATCAAGTTCAAAGCCAATGGGAAGGATGTGGTTCTAAAAGGAATGGCTAATGGACGTCTACAAGTAGTATCAACTAGAAGAACAAAAATGATTTCCTAGAAGAGCCAAGTTGCTTGGGCTACTAGTTGTTTGGTTATTTCAAAAGACTTTTGAAGGTAAGAATGGTCAAGTTCATATTGATGTATAGAAGATTTTAGATAAGCATAGTTTGGTTTTCAATGATATGCTCCTCAGAGTACCACTGGGTAGAGGTTTACATCATATCATAGAACATGAACCAAGATCAAAGCTATTTATAACCACTCCTTACCACCATCCTCAAATGTATAAGGAGGAGATAAAGAAAGAAAAAATGAGTTATTGGACATGGGTTACATCAAACCAAGCTATAGTCCTTTCACATATTTTGTGGTCTTGGTAAAGAAGGATGGCACTTTGTAGATGTGCATAGACTATTGAGAATTAAACAAGAAGACCATTAAGAACTGGTACCCCATACTATGGATAGATGAGTTGATTGATGAGCTAGATGGTGCAGTGCACTTTTCAAAAATTTATTTGAGGTATACATACCACCATATCCGCATGAGGGAAGAAAATGTACAAAATACTATTTTCTAGTGTCAATATGGGCATTTTGAGTTCTTGGTTATGCCCTTTGGTCTCACTAATGCTTCGACAAATTTCTAATCATGAATGAATCATGTTTTTGAATGTGATGCATCTAGTGAAGGAACCAGAGTTGTTCTCTCTTAGAAGGAACACCCCATATAATTTGAAAGTAGGAAGTTGAGAGCCAATGAAAGAGGATATTCTATATATAATAAAGAGATGCTAGCCATAATGCATGCCCTAGAGAAGTTCTGACAATACCTAGTGTGTGGAAGATTTATGGTCAAATCAGATCACAATAGTCTAAAATTCTTCCTAAGCTAGCAAAATTGAATGATAGGTAGTAGAAATGGGTAAGTAAACTTCAAGCATATGATTTTGATATTGAATATGCCAAAGGGAAAATTAATATTATGGAAGATGCACTCTCTACGAGGCCTACTCTATGTCATGTGTCCATCACATCAATTGACTAAAAAATTTCTACCTTGAGTCTCAGGACAAACAAAGTCATCAAGGAGCAAATGGTCCTCAACTACCTAAAGGAATAAAGCTCAGTGAGGAAATAAAATGGTGAGAGTTCTAGAAACAAAAAGAGTGGGTCACAAAGGTTTTTTGGATAGACTAACAAGCTCTCATACAAAGATGTTAGCATAGACCAAGGACAACAATGCAACGTGTTCGTGTCTCATATGGACCAAAAATTGAGACTATCATAGAAAATAACTTAAGTGACTACTGTACTGTAGAAAAAAGGAAACTTGCTTGACATGGGAATAATCCATCATAAATTGGACTTAAGGAGGTCTTGATTTGGTGTTGTGAGGCATTTTACACATCAACACTAGGTATTAGACCCTTTCAAATGAATTTAACAATGTCTTGTATGTTGGATGTTGTGGTTATGTTGCTGATATGTGGTTGTCATTGATGTCAACACTATTAGCATTGTTGCATTAGAAGTTGTATATGTCAAGGATATTGAGAAAAATGTACTAAGAAGTGCTACAGGTTGTCAGTGGTGAAGTGAAGTTATTTATGTCGATGTGTTTAGTACATTGTTGTTCTGAGGTTGTGGACTAAAGGGTTTCTTGTTAAGTATGTCTAGTTTATCCACGTCGAGTTTCAGAGATCTGCATGAAGAGTTGATCGAGTTATGGTGATTTTCATTCTGACAGTTTTTCTATCGCTTTAGTTAGTGTTCCTGATTAAAGATTCTATGATTTTAGTAATTTTAGTTGCTATGAATGCTTCTCTGGTGTTTCATCATGCTTGTGGATGTTTCTATTTTGTTCTCTATCTTTGTGGCATGTCTGCATTGATCGTTGTGCTCATGATCCAAGATTTTCTCTTATGTGTTCATTTTTTTCATGTTCTTGGCCGACAAGGTGTTGAAGCGTGTTGTGGATCTTCGAGGAGAAATTAATTGAAGTGTTTTCATGTTGGAGATGTTTTTTTCAGTCTTCACTATGTTATGGCCGACCTTGGTTGATTCACATGAATATTCTTTATTTGTTTTGGGCCGATTGTTTGTAATTCTTTTATTATCTTTTTGTGGCCAACTTATAGCAATGTAATTTCTTGTTGTGGATATATAAGAGAGATTGTTTGAAGTGTGGAAGAGGTGTGAATGTGAAGTGTATGAGTCTTGTGTGTGAATAAAATTCAGATCATTCGAAGGAAGAGCAAAGAGTGAAGAAGAGTGAAGAAGTGTTCATGTGCTTAACCAGAACTATAACCACACATTAGGAGATGCTATTTTCTCAGTTCAAATCTAGATGGTTTTAATATGAATCTTTCTGTAAGACAGTGTGTCTTCCTTGGGCACTAAGCCTTGTTGTATTTGAGCAGTGAGCTCTAGGTAGTGTGCTTGAATGCATGTGCATTCCCCATTCATATTTCTTTAGACTTTTAATAAGGTATAATCTTGCAGATTGACCTCCATTGTGGTTTTTCCCCTAACAGGGTTTCCACGTAAAAATATTTGTGTTATGTATGCTTCTGATGTGTTGTTCATTTATTCTTTCATGATTAATGATCATATCTGAGAATAAGGTTAATAATTTGAATAAGTTTGAGATTCGGCGACAACTGATTCACCTCCCCCCCTCTCAGTTGTATGCCCTTTGAGATTCCAACAATTAGTATCAGAGCTTGTGGTTCCTTGGAATAATTTTAACAACTTGAGGTGATTTAGGATGGTGAATTATAAGAAGGATAGTCCTAGATTTGATGGAAAAAATTATTCTTTGTGGAAAGCTCGAATGGAGTGCCATATGAGATGCATTGGTGAACCCTACTGGAGAATTACAGAAAAGATATATGTTATTCCACATAATGGTCCTACTACTTCTGCTGAGATCGAGGATGTTGAATATAATATTAGGGCTAAGGAGGCATTGTTGAGTGCTTTGACTAATACTGAGATGAAAAATGTGATGGATCTGAAGACTGCTTATGAGATCTAGAAAAAGTTGGAGACCTTGTATGAAGGTGAAGCAAATGTGAAGATTGCCAAGCTACAAATTCTGAAAGGAAAATATGAAAAGTTGAAAATGGGTGATGATGAAAATGTTACTAATTTCATGCAAAGAGTAAATGAACTTGTGTGTGGTATCAAATGTGCTGGTGGAAAAATAGATGAATCAGAGATTGTTGCTAAAGTGCTTAGACCTTTTCCTGATTCTTACAAAGTCAAGGCTAGTGCTATTGAAGAACTCTGAACTATGAGAAATGTTACCATAGATATGTTGATTAGTAACCTTACTGGTTTTGAGTTGAGTGAATTTGGTGATGCCCTTCCTAAGGTTGAATATGCATTTAAGGCTACTACTTCTAGAGGAGATAGACAAAGATATGATCTAGGTGAAAGTTCATCAAGAAATCCATTCAAGTATGAGGATGAAATGAAACAGTTGGGTGAAGAAGAAAGAGAGCTTGAAGAAATTGAAGCATTGATTGTGAAAACAGAAGCTAGAGGACAAGGTAAGTATAAGGGAAAGTTTCATATTAAATGTTTCTCTTGCAATAAGATAGGTCATTTTGCATCAAGGTGTCCTGAGAGAGTTTCCAAGCCAAGATTTAACAAGCCTAAATTCCAAAAGAGGTGTTACTATGCTACTGATGAAGGTGTAACAGCTGATGAATCTGACAGAGGAAATGCAAGTGAAGATGAATTTGTGTTTATTACTATCAAGGAAAATAATCTTGTTTCTACTGAATCTACTATTTGTACAAATGTGGAGAAAGCCCTAGTTGCTCAAGTTGAAGAGAAAAATGAATGGGTAATTGGTAGTGGTTGATGTCATCATATGACAGGAGATAAAAGTAAGTTTGTGAATTTGGAGAAGTATGATGGTGGTGTTGTGAGATTTGGTGATAACATAGCTGGTGTGATCCATGGAAGAGGATGCATTTCTCTTGATGGTAAGCATAACACTGATGATGTATTGTATGTTGAAGGTTTGAAGCATGATCTTTTAAGTGTTGGTCAAATGGTTGATAAGGGGTACAATCTTCAGTTCATGGATGGTAAGTGCAAAATATTGGGAAATTTTGGAAATGTGATTGCATCAGTTACACAAATAAAAGGTAATATATTTCATCTTAATAAAATTTGTTTGATTGCTCAAGTTGATGAGAGTTGATTATGGCATAGGAGAATGTGTCATGTTAACTTTAATAACATTGTCAAGATAAGTTCCACTAAAGCTGTGAGAGATCTTCCTAAGCTAATGAAACCTACTAATACCATATGAAAAGACTTTTAGTTAGGAAAGAAAACAAGAATTTCATTTCGAAGTAAACCAAAAAAGTCAAATGGATTGTTGGAACTTGTGCATACTAATTTATGTGGTCCTATTAGAACTAGAATTTTACAAGGTTACAGATACTTCATGTTGCTTATATTGATGATTATTCAAGGATGACGTGGGATACTTTCTTAAGGGAGAAATTTGAAGCTCTGGAAAAGTTCAAGATCTTTAAGGCTATGGTTGGGACAAAGACTGGTTTGAAGATTAAGTGTCTGAGATCAGATAGAGGTGGTGAATTCACTTCCGGTGAGTTTAATTCTTTTTGTGAAGAGCATGGAATAAAGAGACAGTTATTTGCACCGCAGACCCCTCAATAGAATGGAGTTGTGGAAAGGAATAATAGAACAGTTCTAGATGTGGCTAGAACCATGATGTTGGAAGGAAATGTTCCTCATATCTACTAGAGAGAAATTGTGAGTACTGTTGTGTACACACTTAACTAGGTACAAATCAAAGGCGATATTTGTAAGACTCCTTTTGAAGTATGGACTGGTCAAAAGCCTACTATTAGATATTTCAAAATCTTTGGAAGCAAGTGTTATATCAAAAGAGATGAAGATAGAGGAAAGTTTGATGCTAGGAGTGATGAAAAAATATTTTTGAGTTATGCTACTAAAAGTAAGGCCTACCGATTTTACAACAAAAGATTGAAGAAAATGGTTGAATGTACAAATGTTAAGGTTGATAAAGACATAACTGCACTATCCAAAACTCGTGGATATGATTTTGATGATCAGAATGATAATAAAAGCAAAGGAAATCAAGGTCAGACTATAAGTCAAGTTCAAATCATTCTGGTGAATCAAGAAAATCAAGAAGAGGGAGAAATTTATGGAAGAACATAAGAGAGATCAGAAGAGCCTGAAGTTGAAGAATATTCTAAGAAGACTCTGAGGTATGTAAGATTGAATCATTTGGAGAATCAGATCATAGGTGATAAGAACAAAGGTGTCCAAACTAGGAAAAAAATTGCAGAAGAGTATTGTTTGATGTCAAAAATTGGGCCTAACAATGTGAATGAAGCATGAAAAGATGAGCATTGGGTTGAAGCAATGAAAGAGGAACTGCAACAAATTGAGAAGAATGATACATGGTTTCTTGTTCCCAGACCTAAGGTTAAGAATGTAATTGGAACTAAATGGGTCTCTAGAAACAAACTGAATGAACAAGGTGAAGTGGCTAGAAACAAATCAAGACTAGTTTGAAAGGGATATTCTCAAATGGAAGGTATTGATTTTGAAGAAACCTTTGCCCCTGTTGCTAGAATTGAAGCTGTGAGATTGTTTCTTGCTTATGCTGCTTATAAAGACTACAAGGTTTATCAAATGGATGTCAAGTCTGCTTTTCAAAATGGTGAATTGGAAGAAGAGGTATATGTTGAGCAACTTGATGGATTCTAGTTGACTGATTAGAAAGATATGGTGTGTCGATTAAAGAAAGCATTGTATAGTCTTCAACAAGCCCCTAGAGCATGGTATGCTAGATTGGATAAGTACTTAGTAAAACTTGGATTTAACAAAGGTACTGTTGATAGTAATATGTATTTCAAGAATGATGATAAAGATTTGATTATGGAAGTTTTTGTTGATGATATCATATTTGGAGGAGATGATAGCTTGTGCATGAAGTTTGCTAATGAGATGCAAAATGAATTTGAGATGTCAATGATTGGAGAGATGAAATTATTCTTGGGATTGAAAATTACTCAGCTAGATAAAGGGATTTTTATATCTCAGTCCAAGTATGTGAAGGAATTACTGAAGAAATTTGGTATGGAAGACTCAAAGCCTATTGGTAAACCCATGGTGATGGGATGCAAGCTGACAACTGATGATGATTCTTTGAAGGAAAATCAGACAAGATATGGATCAGTGATTCGTGGATTAATTTATTTGACTCAAACTAGGCCTGATATCATGAATGTTGTATGTATTGCTGCTAGATTTCAAGCTGATCCTAAAGAATCTCATGTGACTGTTGTGAAGAGAATTTTTAGATACTTGAAAGGGACAGTTGATTTTGGCCTATGGTATCCTAAAGATGATGATCTTACTTTGAGTGCCTTTACTGATGTTGATTGGGCAGGAGATGTGAATGACAGGAAAAGTACTAGTGGTGGATCATTTTTCTTGGGAAAGAAGCTTATTTCATGGTTGAGTAATAAGCAGAATGCTATTTCTTTATCTACTACATAGGAAAAGTACATTGTTGTTGCTAATAATTGTACTCAAGTACTGTGATGAAACATATGCTGAAGGATATTAGAGTTGTGCATGATGATCCTATTATTATATTTTGTGATAAGTCAAGTGCTATTAAAATTTCTAAGAATTTGGTGCTACATTCAAAGACCAAGCATATATATATCAAATTTCACTTTTTGAGAGAGAAGGTAAGTGAAAAGGAAGTTAGATTGGAGTATGTACCTACTAAGGAGCAGATTGCCAATATCTTCACAAAGTCGTTTCCTAAGGATAATTTTGAGTATCTTAGAGGGAAGTTAGGGGTGATTACCCCTCCTAATCAGAACTAAGGATGCATTGCTTTGCATCAATCTGTGTATTTCATGACCATATTTTGATATGTATTGATGTTGTGATGGTTGCTACTCAGGGGGAGTAGTCAGATGTTCAGAAGTTTAGATATGTGGTTTAGAGCTTGTATTGAATAAATCTTTGTCATTGATGTCAAAGGGGGAGAAGAGAAATGTGGAAAAAAAACTACTAATTATTTGGGGAGAAGAGCCTTGTGGGGAGAAGATCATGTGAAGAAAGAAAAGTTAGAACTTGAAGGAAGAGTAAGCGTAGTTGTGTTGACGGTGTTTTTCACATCATGTGTTGCCATCAATGCCAAAGGGGGAGATTGTTGGATGTTGTGGTTATGTTGCTAATATGTGGTTATCATTGATGTCAACACTATTAGCATTGTTGCATTAGAAGTTGTATATGTCAAGGATATTGAGAAAATTGTAATAAGAAGTGCTACAGGTTTTCAGTGGTGAAGTGAAGTTATTTATGTTGGTGTGTTCAGTACGTTTCTGTTTTGAGGTTGTGGACTAAAGGGTTTCTTGTTGAGTATGTCTATTTTATCCACGTCGAGTTTCAAAGATCCGCATGAAGAGTTGATCGAGTTATGGTGATTTTCATTTTGACACTTTTTCTATTGCTTTAGTTAGTGTCCCTAATTGAAGATCTATGATTTCAATAAGTTCAGTTGATGTGGATGATTCTCTAGTGTTTCATGATGCTTTTGGATGTTTCTAGTTCATTCTCTATCTTTGTGGCATGTCTGCATTGATCATTGTGCTCGTGATCCAAAATTTTCTCTTGTGTGTTCATATTTTTCATGTTCTTGGTCGACAAGGTGTTGAAGCGATATTTTTTTTGGGCTGACTGTTTGTAATTATTTTATTATCTTTTTGTGGCCAACTTATAGCAATGTAATTTCTCGTTGCAGATATATAAGAGTGATTGTTTGAAGTGTGGAAGAGGTACGAATGTGAAGTGTATGATTCATGTGTGCGAATAAAGCTCAAATCATTCAAAGGTAGAGCAGAGAGTGAAGAAGTGTTCATGTGCTTAACCAAAACTATAACCAGGCATTAGCAGATGCTATTTTCTCAATTCAAATCTAGATGGTTTTAATCTGAATCTTTCTATAAGACAATATTTCTTCCTTGGGCATGAAGCCTTGTTGTATTTGAGCAGTGAGCTCTAGGCAGTGTGCCTGAATGCATGTGCATCCCCCATTCATATTTCCTTATACTTTTAATAGGGTATAATCCTATGGATTGACCTCCACTATGGTTTTTCCCATAACAGGGTTTCCATGTAAAAATCTTGGTGTTATGTGTGCTTCTGATGTGTTTTTTATTTATGCTTTCATGATTAATGATAAGATTTGAGAATAAGGTTAATAAGTTGAATAAGTTTGAGATTCAGTGACAATTGATTCACCCTCCCTCTCAGTTGCCTACCCTTCGAGTTTCCAACATTGTAAAGGTGTTGTAAAGTGTTGTAAAGGACTTTCAAGCTTTTCTAGACTTAATGAACCCATTTTCCCTTAATTCAACATTCTAAAATGTATTTAAATACATTATCACATTAATCTAGAAGGCTTGTAAACTAAATTTAACTTTAAACTAGTATTGTAATGTGTTTTACACATTCACATTTATTCTTGTGCCTCTCTAGGATATGTGGACCTCATTTTAGTGTTGTAAAGTGTATTTAATCACACTTTCACATTGATTTTTGTGTCCCAATCCCTAATTGAATTTTACATCATCACTAATAGGCCCATATTAACCCATATTGTGCATCTTGAGGCAATATTTGATCAAATACCTGACATAGTCATCATAAACCTTATTTCCTTATTTCCTGGCATCTTAGCTAGAAAAATGGCCCCTATGGGACCCATTCACCATCCATGGAAATTAGTCCCATCCATGCGGGACCCATTCACCATGGGTGGAAAATGAGTCCCATTTGGCCCAATTTTGACGTTTGAGCGGGAAATTTTGGAATTTAAATTTAATTTTACTTCATGTTGGCCTTAGGGATCCAATTTTTGGGTTAATAAGGTGAATTTACTATAAAATAAACTCTCTAAACCCTAAATCATAACCATTCTTCATTAATCATCCATCATTTTTCCATCTCAAGTCAACCAAGTTAGGGTTTCATCATTCCAAGTCATTAAGATAAAAATTTTCAAACATTCAAGGGAAAATTCTTCATGTTTTGTTGTAGAAATTCAAGATCAAACATGATGCCAAGGTATTGAATCCATTATTGCATGCTTCATTATCTACTTTCTCTATTTTGGTTTAATTACCTAAAAGGGGTTTGACCAAGGCAAATCCCCATGCCCTAACATCCAACCTTCCTCTTTCTTATCTTGTGTTTTTTTAGATTTAGGCATCTTGGAAGCTTGGAAATCATTAAGAATTAAGTTGCAAAGTTGTTTAAGTCTTCTCTTCTTTGAACAAGTGAAAATATCAACTAAAACTCACTTTTAGGCTCAAAAATTAGAGTTTTGGAAGCAGACACCTAGAGAAGTCTAAAGTGTAGACTGAAAGCTTCAGATTCCACCTTTGAATATTCAAAAATTAAAAAGTGGACTCATTATCCATGGGTGGAAAATGAGTCCCACTCCAAGGTCATTTTTTGGTTTTCTACATTTTTAGACACCCTTTTGTTCGAAACAGGTTCCGAAACAGTTTTACAGAACTGGGACTTATTTGCCTAGAATGGCGAATGAGTCCTAGTAGGCCTAAAAATCAGCATTAGTAGCATTCCTAAATTAATTTATAATCTCCATCCATATTCCAGGTGCACACTTTTAGTTTCATCAAGTTTTGTTACAATTTGCATTCATTTCTAGGTGTTTTTGCATTACAAAATGTGTTTTCAAACAAGTCACATTTCTTAGGTTTTGCATACTTAATCAAACAATTTCATCATCTAGTTGCATTTAGATCATTTCATTTAAGCATAATTTCATTATACATTCCCTTATTTGAGTGAACCACTTAGATTTTGGGTGTGGGATCTATCTCTTTTCATTAGGTGAAAGACTCTAATTGAGCAAAAGAGAATCATAGCATTTTACACCCCTTAAAATCTATGGTTCATTTTGGTGAACCTGCATTTTAGAATACTTTCTTGTCTAATTTGGAGTCCTTCATCATAGATCTATCCTTGCATTGACTTTTCATTAGGGTTTGCATTTGTTAATTGGCATGCTAGGTTTCAAATTTTGCATTCATAAAAAGTGCATTTAGGTTGCATTGTTGACATCTAAATTCATGTAAATTTTCTGAAATTTTGCATTTTCAACTTAGGTCTACATCATAGCACTCAAAAACTATAAAAATCACTCAAATTTTTCTTAAAATTATGAAAAAGGTCCATACTGGGACTCATTTTCCACCCTAGGCGAATAAGTCCCTTTTGACCCCTAAAACTGCCTTTTACAAAGTTGCAAATCCTACTTTTAAGCTTCTGTTTGGTGCCATTTCCTAGTTGTATCAGTTGGATGCATTTTTGTAACATTCATTTCATCAAATCTAGCCTAAAATAGCTCATTTCATGCATTTTTTCATTTCACATTTACATCTTCGACATTTCATTTTTCAGACTATTGCATATTGTAATCAACAACTTACTTTTTTTTACATCTAAAAATTACATATAAATCATTGCATTTCACTTTATTTAATTTTGCATAACATGTTTGTTAGATGTGACTTTGATTTGATTAAACATGGATTTTATAAGCATAACATTCCTTCTTATGAGTTTTATTTTGATTACAAAAATGAGGAACATGTTAGTCTTGACCAAATCATTACATTACCCATTGGTGTGAATGGAAGTATAGACAATCATCACACACATAATTTTTCTTCTCTCGATACCTCTCCTATTAGTGGGGAAGGTATCTTTGTGAAGGAAGTTACAAGTCTTGAGGGTCTTGATTTTCCATCTCCTCATTCCCCTTTGGAAGATGTTCAAAAACACGAACATGAGATCATAGACACATTCCGAAAAATCACCTTAAACCAAGTCTCCATGGTCATAACACTCAAGCTTGACCATCTCCTAATATTTGTCCTCAATGTAAAGATGATAGCTTGGTGCTAGAAGACATCCCTATTAAGAATCATGAAAACCTTGATCCTCGCTTCCCTAATGCTCCTCTCATTTGGGAAAATCTATTTGAAAATCATAGCGGTCCTTCTCTTGATGCCTCCCCCACTTGTGATGAAGCTACTTCACAAACCTAAAACTTGGATGAACATATTACAAGCTCTCCTAGTAGGGTAGATAATATGCAACAAGAGAACGAGACCTTAGAAACAACCAACAATCAAATAGAGTCTTCTTCTAATCTCCACACTATCAATCATCAAACACATTCAACCATTAATAACTCCCTTACTTGCAATGAAGTTAGTTTTGATGAACCAAGCCTTAATTATTAAGAAAACGTGGCTTGTTTTTCTCCTAAACAGTCTCCTTCTAGGGAGAATATCATGGTGCTAGAATGCGGCAACACTAATAATGTGTCTTAGATAAAATGACGTGGTTTTTTATTTCCTTTTATTAGAGATAAATGAAACCAAGACCGCTAAGGTTATGAATGTGCAAGTGTCCATTAGATCCCCCTTGATCAATGGACCTCATACATATCCCGTGGGACATCCTAACAACCCTCTAATTCTCTACCCACCTTCACACAAACAAAAAACTCAAAATAAACCTAAACTTATCCTTTAACCTCCTCAAACTAATGTATCACAACAACCGAGTTATAATACCATTGCTCATACATATAACACTCAAAATAATCCGCAACCGTAATAACCCAGACCAACACCCTTACCATTGCCTAATCTTATCCCACCTAACCCTTTCTTACCAGGTCACAAGTAGTATGATCTTGTAGAGCAACCTAAGAATACTCCTGCTAAGATATTATTGTTGGACCTTATTCAAGCCTCCCCTCAGTATCACAACATGATCCAAATAGCCTTACAACAAGTTCCTATCCCTTCTAATGTGCCACCAACTGATATTGCAGCAATGATTCAAGGCCAAAATGTTGACATTTTTTTCCACTAAAGTGAACTCCCCTCTTTGGATGTGCAAAAAAAAAATGATGCTTTCATGATCATCACTCAATACAAAAAAAAATGGATAAAGAGAACTCTTGTTGATACTGGTTCTGCTTTTAATGTGTGTAGTGTGAGCCTTTTGGATAGGCTTGGAATTGATCAATCAACCATTCAACTTGATTCTTTGTCTATTAAGGGATTTGACAATGTCAAAAAAAAATCACTAGGGGTAGTCATTATGCCTCTTACCGCTAGAGTGGTCACCTTGAATACACCAATCCATGTTATGCCTTATTAACTTTCATGCAATCTTATCTTAGGCAAACAATGGATTCATGCAATGAATGGTGTGCCTTCCACTCTTCCTCGCAAAATGAAATACATCTACAACAACACAATCCACATGCTTGATGTTGATCTTGAATCTGATAGTGTCTTACAACTTGAGAAAAAAAAAGAAAATTACTTAAACATATCAACATCAAATACACCAGTGGAAGCTGTTCAACAAAACGACAACAAACAACTTACATACGATGATTGGGGTTCCTTGGATTTTGAACATGACTTCATGGGTGAGTACAAGATCATACACAAAGATTCAAATAGGGAAAATGAAAAAGCAGACAACCCTTTGAAAGCATCTGCCTCAACCACTTTAGACAAAGAAGCAAACTACACATTCGCTTTTGACAACGCTTATGATCAACCACCACCTGATCTAAAGGTAATGAAGAAACTATATGGAAAAGTTTATGAGATCATGAAACAACTTGGATATAGTGGAAAAGGATGTGGTGCTCAAGAACAAGGTATATATAGCCCTATCAACCCTATCACACAACAAACCACTCATGGTCTTGGTTATTTCCCTTTGATAGAAATCACTAAGCCTTGACTCAAAATCAATGATGTCACACAACACACTCCTAAATCATCCTTAATAGTCATCCATCTTGAACTCCTCAACACTAGTGGTCTTGAACATCATCCATTACACAATATGACACAAACAACGAACTCTTCACTTAATGTCAATGTCATCTCATAAGATACCAATGATTTGCATCCGATAGATTTTCCCTTCTCTTGTAAGAGTGAGAACAAGATCTTGCAATCTAGAGAAACTTGTGTAAGTATGGCATCTACTACTAAGCAAGATGTATCTTTGACGCAAACTACAAGGCCACCTTCTCCCATTGATCAAGAGGGTATCTTGTTGAGACCCTTCCAATATCACTTGATCACCCTCCCTCCTAGAACTTGAAAAAAATGCTCTTACAAGACTTCATTTTGTGCCTATCATAGAGTTCATGGTCACTCTACTAATGAATGTAATTCTTTGAGTCATAAAATCCAACATTTTCAAGAGTTTGGTATGCTTCCCTCTGTGGGGGCACCTAATTCCTCTAATTGATACCAATTTTCACTCTCGCCTACATTTCATCAATCATTTTGGCTCACCCTTGTCTTGCACTAAGTGGGGGCATGGGGTTCAGTAGTCTTGTCCTTGTATGTCACTTGTCATTTCCTCCTTTGGATAGTCATTAACCTTTCATGAATACATAAGAGAAAGCTTCGGATGTGGATGACATGCCTTAAGTTGGCTCGCATATGACATACTTCTCTTTTTCATGATGTAGCTTATCAGAAGCATATGACTTGGCATAGGGCTTTCCGAGTAAGCTCTCATGTCCTCCTCTTCTACTTTAAAGCAATTGCTCACAGTACTAGTGCTTGCAACTGCTTTAAAGTGGGGGCATACATCACCACTCACATTTCATTGTGCAATTTATTTCTTCTTACGGTGTGTCCTTTTCTTGGTAGAGTCATTGGGCTTGATTCACTCCAAGAGCATGATACTTCTTTTGACACATCCTCTCTTGGAGACATTAAGTACAATGTCCCCTAAGATGAGACCTCACAGAAACTAAGCAAAATCCCTTTGAACATTCCTTACAACATTTACAATGTCTATGAGTGTCAAGCATACAAAGTTTTTCTTACCTTATAGAGCTCAAAAATCATTTTTCATTGTGGCGCCTTATTAAAGTTATTAGGAGGTACAACATTGGTATGGTTGAGAGAGAAGCCCTTTCTATGGAACAACTTTCCCCATAGCCACCTATGTGTAACTTGTGAGCACATATCAGTTGTATGTGTCTCACCTTTTTGGGCTTTCTCACCCCATGAACAACCAAGAGTTTTGTGGCCCCAGAGTGAGTATACTTTTGGGATTTATCACCCAATGGACAGCCAAGAGTTCCATCGCCCTAGAGTGAGTATGCATTTTCTTTCCAAAATAAAGAAGCCTAGATCTAATCCACAACTAGTTCAAAAAATAATCAAAGGTTGATCCACCTTTTCAATCTTCATCTTTCTCTTCTTCCTAGTTCTTGCCATTGCATGATTATGTATCTTGATGGTTTGAGTTAGGATCTTGGATCATGGGGGCTTGCACAACCTCCTTCGATCTTTGTCATTATTTATCATCTACATCTATACACTTGAATCTCCCTTGAATGTCTACTTTAGTGCAATTTTGAAGCAAGTTCACCCTCTCACTAAAGTGGGGGCTAAATGTACCATAGAAAAAAGGCAACTTGCTTGACATGGGAATAATTCAAGATAAATTGGACTTAAGGAGGTCTTGATTTGGTGTTGTGAGGCATTTTACACATCCACACTAGGTATTGGACCCTTTCAAATGCATTTAACGATGTCTTGTAAAGGTGTTATAAAGTGTTGTAAAGGACTTTCACACTTTTCTAGACTTAATGAACCCATTTTCCCTTAATTCAACATTATAAAATTTATTTCAATACATTATCACATCAATCTAGATGGCTTGTAAACTAAAATTAACTTTAAACTAGTGTTGTAATGTGTTTTACACATTCACATTGGTTCTTGTTCCTTTCTAGGCTATGTGGACCTCATTTTAGTTTTGTAAAGGGTATTTAATCACACTTTCACATTGAATTCTATGTCCTAAGCCCTAATTGATCTTTACATCATCACTAATAGGCCCCTATTAACCCATATTGTGCATCCCGAGGCAATATTTGATCAAATACCTAACATAGTCATCATAAGAACCTTATTTCCTTATTTCTTTGCATCTTAGCTAGTAAAATGGCCCTTGTGGGACCCATTCGCCATCCATGGTGAATCGGTCCCATCCAGGTAGGACCCATTTTCCATGGGTGGCAAATAGTCCCATTTGGCCCAATTTTTACCTTTGAGCGGGAAATTTTGGAATTTAAGTTTAATTTTACTTCATGTCGGTCTTAGGGATCCAATTTTTTGGCTAATAAGGTGAATTTCCTATAAAATCAACTCTCTAAACCCTAAATCATAACCATTCTTCACCATTCATCCATCATTCTTCCATCTCAAGTCAAACAAGTTAGGGTTTCATTATTCCAAGTCATTAAGATAGAAATTTTAAGACATTCATGGGAAAATTCATGTTTTGATGCAAAAATTCAAGATCAAACATCATGAAAAGGTATTGAATCCATTATTGCATGCTTCATTACATCCTTTCTCTATTTTGGTTTAATTAGGTAAAAGGGGTTTGACCAAGGCAAACCCCCATACCCTAACATCCAACATTCCTCTTTCTTGTCATGTGTGTTTCTAGATTTAGGCATCTTGGAATCTTGGAAATCATTAAGAATCAAGTTGCAAAGTTTTTTAAGTCTTCTCTTCTTTGAACAAGTCAAAATATCAATAAAAACACACTTTCAGGCTCATAAATCAGAGTTTCGGAAGTGGACACCTGGAGAAGTCTAAAGTGCAGACCGAAAGCTCTAGATTCCACCTTTGAATATTCAAAATTCAAAAGTGGACTCATTCTGCATGGGTGATGAATGAGTCCCACTCCAAGGTTAGGTTTTGGTTTTCTACATTTTTAGATACCCTTTTGTCTTAAACAGGTTCTGAAACAATTTTGCAGAACTAGGATTGATTCACCCAGAATGGTGAATGAATCCCACCAGGCCTAAAAATTAGTATCAGCATCATTCCATAATTCATTTCCAATCTCCATCCATATTTCAGGTGCACACTTTTCGTTTCGTCAAGTTCTGTTACAATTTGCATTTATTTCTAGGTGTTTTTGCATTACACAATGTGTTTTCAAACAAGTCACATTTCTTAGGTTTTGCATACTTAATCAAACAATTTCATCATCTAGTTGCATTTATATAATTGCATTTAAGCATAATTTCATCATACATTCCCTTATTTGAGCGAACCACTTAGATTTTGGGTGTGGGATCTATCTCTTTTCATTAGGTGAAAGACCCTAATTGAGCAAAAGAGATTCATAGCATTTCACACCCCTTAAAATCTATGGTTCAACTACTAACAATGTGATTTCTATAAAATTTCAAGAATATAAGGAAAATAATAGAACTAAAATAAAGTAAAGTGAACTATGTAAAATATAGATTTTAAATGGAATGTAGATTATGAAATGAAGTGAAGGGAATCACTCACAACCAAGCAAGAAATGAAGCCTCTAGAAAATAAATTTCTTCAACACCTACACACATAAGAATGAGATAAAATGTTGGGGCTATTTAGGGGCTTTCCTCAATCAAACCCGTATTTCAGTGTTTCCATCTCCATGCAGACAACCGGATAGATAGGTAGATAGAAAGATAAATAGATGAGATAAAAAATGTATAGACAAGGGATGTTAGAAATCCGAAGATTCTCAAAGACATAAGGCAAGAGATAGATATCACCTACAAGGCTTGAGTAAGTCAGAGAGAGAAAGAAAAGAGATAGCTACGAGAGCCAAGAGAGTCTTAGAGAATGTTGTGAGAGCTTGAGATTACTGTAGCAAGCAAGAGAGCTATGCAAGCTTGAGAGAAAGAAAAGAGAGAGTTTTCAAGAGAGAGACCAAGAAGGCCAAATGAATTGAAAAGATGGATTTTAAAGAGAGAATAGGAGGGATGTTCTTGAGTCATTACAAGGCATCCCAAGTCATTTACATTAACAATGTTAGATGACAAGTGGAAAAATGTTTGATAATGATTGTTTGAATGTTTAAACTTTGTGGGACACTAGTGCGATGTGCAAACATCCATGTAGAGTTCTAGTGTCCAAAAAAATAATGCTCAAGAATGGTGGGAACAAGGAAAACACAAGGTTTCTCGCAAAGATGAGCTAAGAAAATAACTACTGAAAAAGGGTCTTGAGCATCCTGAGGGGAAAAAGGCCAATGCAATGGATGAAATTATCCTACAAAAATGCTAAGGGAGTGGACATTAAAGTGGATTCAAAAGTGTAGGTGAAATTGCAAGGGTATGTAATTTTATGACAATATATTTTTCCCCAAATTTAGCGGGCTTATGAATCTTCATGAATATACATGCTAAAGGAAATCTACTCAAAATAAACATCACAGTGACAAAAGGATACTGTAGGGGAAGAAGATAGACCTTTGAACCAAGGAAGCATGCCCCTTTAGGGTAAAGACCTACAAAACAAATGCATTAGAAATTTAAAATATTTGTACAAGACAACAAGGTTAGAGCATATAGAGCTATTAAATCATAGGGTTAGAACATATACATGGATAACACATACAAAAAGGTACACATAACAAACAAACTAAAGAGATTTGATTCAAAAAAGTAAAAGAGACCTCGATGTGGGAGGTTTTCTCAATACTATGCATTGTTCCCAAAATAATATGAAATAACCCATACAAAATAATTCTTAAATAGACAGAAGAGTGTAAGGATTGATTGCTTCAAGGAATGCATCCAAAAGATAGGGAAGAAACCAATGTCAAAGAGAAAAATAGAGAGAACGAGCATATACTATCGATGAAGAAGATGTAGGTCTTCGATCTGGTATATACAATTGTAGAGCTAAGATAGGACACGAAGAGGACATGGGTATTCTATCTGATAGATCTGACTACAAATTTACCACAACATGTTTGCTACAAAAAACATATTGGGAAAAAAATAAAAATAGTCATGGTAAATCTGATTAGATAAAATGACATCACTAATAAGTATGACTAGCAAGGTTAGAGACCATAACCACAAGTGGATAAAGACAACACCATTAAGTATGAATGGCAAGCTAGAGACCATATAACAAACACATAAATATGATGCTCATAAGTATTGCTAGCAAGCTAGAGACCATAAGGCAAGTGCATAGGTCTATGGCCACCGCAAACTGCATTTCAGGATAGTCATAAAAAAGACAAGTCTAGTCAGGCTATCCCCAAGTTAGATGATGAAATCATAAGACATCAAGATATATATATATTTTTAAATAGTTTTTTAAAAATAAGTAGATATGATAGCCCACCGTTAGAATGATTTGTGCTACAGAAATAATCACATGTCATTCTATGGAGAAGAAAAGGGAAAGAAAGAAGAGAGAGGGTCCTCAAGAAGGAAGCACACCTCCAGAACATGTTACCCTTGCCCCAAGTGCATAGGGGAGGATAACCATGCTAGATACTATTATGTCTCTACCATATAAAGAGTATGGTTTCACACAGTAGTGTACTACCATGAATGATAATGAGCAAGAAAATATACTAATAACACATAGTGGGTAGCAACATAGTAGTAGGGAGTTGTAATAACCTCATGAGAAGATTCTTAGAATGGATATGATAGAGGTAGACCTCGATATCACTTTTTTAAGAAGACAAGACAGGTGCATCAATAGATGGAAGTGTGATGGCACATAAATCAAGAAGTTATACTTCATCAGGTTCAAGGCCTTACATTCACTAGTGGAATGGCCAGACACTTGATGGTATGCACAAAAAGAATTTTTTACTTTATCATGTTTATGAAAATTCTTATGTGTAGGAGGAGGAAGAATAATTAAGTGGGCTTTGAGAAGCCTCAACAAAATATGATCTTGCTTAGAAAAAAAATGAGGAGCAGGAAGCAACCCGTTCTCTGGTGAAGAAAAGTTTGATTTCTCACAAGAAGAAGACATGAAGATAGAAGACAATGGAGGAGGGGATGGGGACAAATGAGAAGGCTTGTAACCTTAACTCCTTTTTCCATGTGCCCAAGACCATTTCCTTTGTACCCATTCTTAGAAAGAATATTAAATCCAAAGACATAACATGATTGCAACTCCTCAAAAGGGGGAGGATCAACATTAAGGACATTATAATTGTTGTTAAAATTATCCCGTGATATAGAAGAATAATCATCTTTGGTAGTGGGTATGAATAATATTGTCGGGATGTCTAAGTGGATTAGGCCAACTTTAAATTTGTCCAAAACTCAAGAGGTTATGTCTTAAACCCTTAACATAAAGAAAATCATTAGTATTATTCTTGGCATCAAAACTAATTGAGCTTTTTCCACATATCTTAGTAGATGTATCATCACCAAACCTTACAAATCCTCCTTCATATTTTTCAACTTTAACAAAATTACTCTTGTCATTGGTCATATAATTATATCATCCACTATCAATGATCTACTAGTTCTTCTCTTATTAAGCACAAAAAGTAGACACCAAAGTGCCTTCAATACTAACACTTGCTTCTTCACACATCTCTCAGAGCTAACAAAATTAGTTTCATCTTTTAAAGCCATAAACAAGCATTCACCATCCTCATCATCCCCCTAATTAGATTCATCATTAGATATACTTGCATCTTCTCTAACATAATAAATTTTCTTTATCATATTACCTTTGTTATTATTTTTGTCATTCAAAGCTTTGTTTGGACATCTTAAAGCATAATGAGCTTTCTTTCCAAAACTGAATTTTTTTGAAAGGTAACTTACCTCTATAATTACTAATACCCTTTTTCATTCTCCTTACAAAGTTTATGTCCAAAGCATCAAGATCCTCCTAATTTGATTTCATAGTCTTCTCTAATTTTCCAACTCTAAAAGTAGTCCCAACTCTTGCATTACTTGTACCAAGTTCTCTCATTTCAAAAGTAGTTAAAGAACCATATAACTGATCTCTGGTATATTGGTTAATATTTGGAAATTCCTCTATAGTAGAAAATTTACGATTATAAAATTTAGGAAGAGTTATGAGTACCTTCTTCACCACTTCTGCTTCTTTCAGTTCTCCACCAATACCTCTAATGTCATTGACAACTTCATCCACCTTCTACAAGTAGCTTTTGATGTTTTCATCTTTAGACATTCATAAGGTCTCAAACATGATCTTTAGATTCTGCATCTTAGTTTGCTTGACCTTATCAACTCCTTCATATAAATGCTTTCTAACTTTACCCAAATTTCTCTAGTAGTTTTCAAATTCATAACTTTTTCCAATTTAGAATTAGCAAGACCACTTAAAAGATCATACCTAACTTTACCATTGTTTTCATAGGAATTGATCTCATCATCAGTACTCAGACCATTTGTAGGCATAGTATATCCAGTCTCAAAAAACTTCCAAATTTTAGATCCAAGAGAAACCAAGAAACCTTCCATCCTTGTCTTCCAAAATGTATAATCTGATGCATCAAATAGAGGAACATATTTCTTGTGTTCCATCCCACATCTACCTCAAGAAGTTAAGCTTTCTTACAAGAAATCTTGCTCTGATACCAATTATTGAATGCACAGGACAACTGAGAGGGGGGGTGAATCAGTTGTACCTTAAAACTTGAAAACCCTCACAAACATTTAGATCCACATCAAATCAATTAACCCTTAATCTGTTAGAATGATTTATCATGAAAGTAGATAACCAAAATAGAATCAAAGCAACACCATGCACAATGAAACACCAAATTTACATGAAAAACCTAAGAAGGGAAAAACTATGGTGAGGATTAGCTCACAATATAAAGTAATATCAACATTGATTGCAAAGGGCTCATTGCCAGAGGGCTCACTACCCAGAAGAAAGAAATGCACATTTCCAAAGGCTCACTTCCATGATAGAAAAACAAATAGAGAAGAGTGTTACTATGAGAAATCCATCTTAATGCAATAGAGAAGTCCACAACACCATCACCAACACCTTCGCAGTCTTATTGAGTATTACATAGACACCTTCTACTCATTGTATCCAATAATCTAACACATGAAATCTCACATTGCACTTCACAAATTTTCACCTTACAACTCTGTAATTCACATGGGTATGTGCAGGATCATGATGGGCCAAAAGTGGCAATATGATGGGTATGTGGCTGATGACTATTTTTTTACTTAAAATTGATGAAACGAAAAGGGTTTTTAAAGGAGATTCTCAGCTTTCCACCGATATAAATTATGCTTTACTTTTAATTTAATAAGTAATTATTATTCATTTTCTATCCAAATTACGACTAAAGTCTTGATTGATAGGCTGATTGAAAAACATCTATAGCTTTCAAAAGGCATCACATTTTTTGAATCCAAAACATGTGTCACATTCTATGCTTCATATACTACAGGATTAAAAAAATAAAAATTGAATTTCATGAAGTTTTGACCAAGTTAAGGTGGTTAGACATCCAAGTTTTTATATTTTTTAAAAAGTTGTAATAAAAAATTCATAATTAATTATTTACTTGGAAAAAATTACAAAAAATATGCATCATATCGAGGGCATGAGTCGTCTACTTATATCTAAAATATTATCATTTTATTGTGGTTAGGGTGGTCAGACAGACACCTACTTCTTATTTTTCCTAGAAATTTAAGTACCTTTGCATTTGAAATTTCAAGTTTTCACCATATATATATATATATATATATATATATATATATATATATATATATATATATATATATATATATATATTTAAACAAACCTAGTAGTTTAGAAACTACATTCAATTTGCTACAAATTCTATTCTTACATATTTTTGAAATAATATAGATAACTTATTCAAATTTTTACGTCAAGTTGCCTAACTCTAATTTTCTGAAATTTTTGCCACTTAAGGGCCTTTTTTTTTCCATGATGATCCTGCACATACCCACATGTATCACATCACACCCATTTATCTTGTCATCTCTCAAAAACTCAACACATATTTATACCATCATCAACCTTGAAAATATTCTCCAAGGTTTTCTATGCACCTCAACCATGCAAATTTAAATTACGTTAGCACCAAAACACTCCCACAATGGAAAAGAATGAAGGAAGACCACAACAGTACTCCTTAGCTAGAACCTAAATCTATTCACACACAACACCACACTTCTGAAAACACCAATGCAACTTCACAGTTAGTGTAAACAACCAAGGTTGTCTGAACCTGTGTTAACACCATTAACACTTAAGTACATGCTTACACAAATCCAAAGATGACTCATAGACCACACACCACACTTGAATAGGATCTAGAATATTCCACAAACACCCTAAAATCCAAAAAATCAATCATAACAACTTTCACTTGAAGAATGTACACAACTAGTATATTCAAAACTATTACTCAAGAAATTGACTTCTGGAGTACCAAGCCTCAAACAACTTCAACTGAAGAAATATACGAACATTATCAGCAACCTTCTAGGTCTGCAAGACCATAAACCATTCTTCGGAGAAATGTAGAGAAAAACCATTTCTCCTAGACACCCCTACAATGCATAGTTCACACATTGGTGAACACAACATTCTCTGCGTGCAACAATCCAGAACACCAAATTTTGGATGTAACACTTTTAATCAACATATCCAAACCACACAAGTAAATCTTCAACCCAGAAGAAATGTGGAGACTTTGAAATGCTACTTTGTAGTTCATAGAACAACATTGCAACATGTTGTTTCCTCTTTTATTCAAATTTTCTCAAAAGCACTTGGAAACCAAGCACCAGAGACATATCCTCAACATCTTTAGCACTTCTTCATCACCACCAAGCCAACTACAACATAGCAACTCAACCATATATCCATAGACAAAAGCTTACCAAAGAAACACTAGAGGTTGATACTAGTAGCTTACTAATGACAACATAATACAACTAATCGAAGCATCATCAAAGACAACACCAACTACACATCCTTACAAAAAATTCCTCATACTGTTGACACCAATGACAACACAGACTACACATGCTTGTAGCAAGGTCATCATAACTTTCTTGAGATATATCATCATCACTAGAAATAACAAAATCACATGAAAGGGAGAATACAAAATAAACATGTCTTAGGAAATTTTTTGGAGTTCTTTATTACATATATTACGAGAAGGGAACTACTTATGGGATAATCCCACTAATATGGAAAATCAACATGAATCTCATGAACAAATGAAGTAAAATTATACAAAATACAATAAAAGTAGATGTTGAGTGCTAGAAAGGATGAACAGTTACATACACATTAGAATAATTAATAGTCATGGAATATGATATCATTTTGGTAACATGATGTGATATCATCAAAAATCAAAGGATTAGACCAACTAATTGTGAGAACAAAACATTCTAATCCTTACTAGAAGCATGTGTTGTTACAAAGATAATAGTTATGAAATTCTATAATAAATAAAATAAAATTTAATGAACTATAAATGAAGAAGTATAACCTAGAACAAATAAATAGATAGTTTCACATCTTACAAGTTCACAAAATTATTGAGTAATATTTAAAACACACCAGTTTTGTATAATAACTTAATAGAACAATCAAGTCAATGTAAGCCTTAAACTAGGTAAATGAGGTGAGATTGATAATTGGAAATGAGATGGATAAGGTATTCTCAACTATTTTAATAATTACTATTGACTTATTTCATGGATTGAGTGATATGTTATGATTGGTGTGATAGAGTTGATCTCTAATATTGAAATGATACACATTGTAAAGACAAACTAAGAAAGGTTTTTTTGATATTTGGGATGGCTACACGTCTATAGTCTTTCCCACTTGGTGTGGTTGCATCCTTTACACCTAATGATCTTAAAAAAAAAAATTACTTATGCTTATACTAATGTCAAATATAAATTCCAAGGGGACTAAAAAACATGTTGGGGATTTACTATGTGTAAAAATAAACATGACACTTTGTTGGCATTAAGGAAAACCCCTTTGCCAATGTACACACAAATCAAAGACACACAAGACATATATGTAATATGTTTATGATAATGTGGTGTCTATTGATGTTGATGCAACCAAAATTGATTGTTTCATTCCTTTTTTTACTATTCAATTCTTATTTAGTAATGCCTTCTAAGCTTTTCCTTAAACACAAAATCTTACATGCTTAATTTAATTTGGTTTAGAATAAATAATGACTGGAAACAATCAACTTTTAAGATTTAAATCTTCGGTAGTAATTAAATTAGAATTTGTAAGGATAGGGCAAAGTTGTAGGATAGTTCACTGACATGAAATAATTTAAAAGAGAAATATCCTAAATATTTGGATGGGTTTTTGTTTTGTTTATGAATTAGTGTTTAATTTATCATCTATAAGAAAGAATATTACACACATTAAAAACAAAGCGTATGGATATAAAATCACACTCCTAAAGTTCACACAAGATGAACACCTGAATCGAAAAACATAGAAACAATATCAAACTGGTAGGTGACAACAACAATAACAAAGAGGGAAGAACCAATACCAAACTGCTAGGTGACAATAACAATAGCAAAGAGGGGAGGAGGAGGGTCCCAAAGTGTCTATCAAAGAGTCCCATCCTTCATCATCTTCTTCTTCTTCATTGATATGGATTGACGAAATAATAAAAAACCAAGAGAAAAGTTGCTGGAATCAAACCAGCTGAAAGCACCATCAGTAGATCACCATGAACGGAATAATTTATAACTAGAATAATAATATTCAGCATGATTAAGTGCAAGATTATGGTTTGAACACCATTTCTTTAGGAAAAATGTCAAACAGTACATGGAATTATACCAAAATAATACAGGTTGGTAAAAAGTCGGTTAGCAGGTGTACTAAAAGCTAATGATCAGAGTTTCTCCTATGAGCATACGCTTTGACCTATACTTTTTTTCTCACCGGAACAAAAACCAGAGGGAATATCTAAATACAAAAACTTTGTGCTGGTTTTCCAACCGAACCTTTGAGTGCCGTAGCTTTCGCCCGTGAAACGAATGTCCATGCTTAGATTACGTTAGTACAGCTAGGCATCTGAAAGATTTAATTAATTACCATTCTATACGCTGTTGCAGCTCGGAACGTACCCAATTATTTATATTTAATTTCACGGGCGAGCATTACGACAGTTGTTTGGTGCGCGCCCATTGGAGATCTTTCTAGTTAAATGTCAAACCAAATCTCAATGATATCCCTAATCCAGTCCGAGCATCAGACGTACACCTACGAAATGGAATGGCGAGATTGAATAATTTGAAGGAATCAAACATTCAGAGTAAATGATTTGTTGGGCATCTGAATGACGTTAGAACAGGAGAAGCAGCTTTCAGTAGTCGGTGAAGTTACAGGTGGGGGATGGGGAATTAGTTAGTAAGATCTGCTTCACACAATTTGGTCAAAGCAGGATTATTCTCAAGCATTTACGTACAGACTTTCTCTAGTAATGTCATATGCTTTCAACATCACAGAGATGTCCAGATTAATAAAAAGTATTTTATATGCTGACTAGAGAGAAGCATTTCTGTCCTCTCTTAAGTTGCATTGAAATTTTATGGAAGACGTACGCGTGAGCACTTGTGGGGAGTATTAGAATATTGTCAATCGGTACAAGAGAATAGGTAAATTTCGCCATCTTTTGGTCAGTGATTGAAGATGGAAGTAGAAGATTGGGGAAAGTGTTGAATTTTGTTAAAATATAAAGGAATGGGCTTGTCAGATTGATCGTGCACGTCATCAGCCCAAATGTTGGGAGAATTCAGAAGCATGTTCGACGATATCTGAGTGGGTGGCAGTCAATATCTGATCACTGGTTAGGGATTTTCTGGTTTGAAAGAAACGTGTCTTCACTTATTGCTTTGGCATTGGAACTTCGAGATGGAGAATAACTGAGACTGTTCCCGAATGTGAGGTTGGTTTGCATGGATTGCGCTGAGCAGATCTTGTACGCAATCGTGAATGTGGGTTGGCTGTGTTTGTTAGTGTTGTATTATTATACGCAATTGAGTGAGCATGTCATGGAGGGTGTTTGGGAAAATAAGTCTATAAAATGCTTGGTCACCATAGGTGGTCATCAATTTTAAACTAAGTAATAGATTAATTGAGTTGGGAAATAATATTGATAAACTAAATTGATAATTGTAAATAGAAAAATAATAATAATTTGAGGTTAAGATGATGGAGCTTATTGTTCAAGATGTTGTCCTATGCATGGATGTATGCATGATGCATTATAGTCTTTCTTATGTGTTATTGTCCTAGTCTCATGCTATCATCCATCAAACTTCCAAAATGTCAAGTTTTTAGCAGATTTTGAATCTACCTACAAAATATGAAACAAAGACAACAAAAGCAATTAACCAAGGGTTATAGATGATATGTAAATAAAGAAAATTAATCTTATCCGTAGAGAGAGAGAGAGAGAGAGAGAGAGAGAGAGAGAGAGAGAGAGATCATTTTATGAGCAGCTCTAAACAATAACATTTAATGAGTAGCTCCAAACAAGTACAATATTGATAAACTTGAAACAACAAAAAAATGGGTGAACCAATATGGAATGGGGGTATGATGCACCAATCTTCCTATTTTCATTAGGGAAAAGAGATCCCCTAGGGTAAGATTGACTTTCAACCTTGATGAAGATCTTGTTGTTTTCCTTATGACTTAGGATAGGGTAAATTAGCCTGAAATACACTTTGGGAGATGAATGAAAAATACTAAATGAATGCAATTATGGAATGTAACGCATAAAACCTCTAAATTAAACCTTAATCTGATAGAACTAGCAAAGTTTCAACAAATCTAAGAAGGATCAGATTTTATGCACCTGTCACAAAAAGGTTGTGTTGAGTGTCCTCCTGGGACTCATTCACCTTATGGTGAATGTGTCTTGCTACATGGGTTGAAAATCTGCCCTCACAGTCCTTTTGTCCTTGGTTCTCACTCCTCATTCCTTTAGGTTTCATAGTCTGAATTTTAAAAATAAATTCTAAAAGTGAGTTTCCATGGCTTGATGACAATGTTGACAACTTTTGCAACTTTGATAACTTTTGCAATTTTTCTCTTTTGATAGATTTTCAATATCTTTTCAACCTAAGATCTACAACACACACAAGAGGGATTTTTTTTTTTTCAGTGAATGGGGGTTTGCCTTGGTCAAACCTAATTTTGGTAATTAAACTTTGAAAAGAAAAAATGAAACATGAAAGGAATGATGAATGAACACTTGCTATGTTGCAACTCACCAAACCTTTGAATATAGATCCTTGAAGGAATGAAATCTAACACATCTCTCCAAGGTCTTATCTTGCATGAAATGGCTTAATTGAATGTTTATTTTGATGGCTTGAATCTTGACTTGAATGCTTGAAACCAACATCACAATGTTAGTTCCAAAAACATGCTTGATGCTTGATAACTTTGACATGATGCTTGAGATCTTGATTCCTGTAATAAATGATTGAGAAATATGCTCTTGAGCACATTTAAAAATAATCTTTGCTATAATTCTTTCTCTCATAAATTTCTAGGATGCTTCTAGGATTTGAATTAATAAAATGACCTTGCTTTTATAGATAATTTTCTAATTTCCTAAAAATTAAACATTACAAGCTGACATTTGAATTTGAATTTGGAATCATAGAAAGGCCACCAAAAACATATTAAAATTTTGAATTTAGCAATTTAAGGGGACCCATTCGCCCAAGGGTGAATGCATCTTGACCTAAATTTCCAAGACCTATTCATTTCAGGGTGTTAAAAATGATGCAATGATGGAAAAAGGTTCCCTTAACTTGGCCTTGATTTAATGTTGTAATATGCCTAACATATTCACATTAGGTCCTAGGCCCTTGTGAACTAAATGAACATTAGTGGTACCTTGCTTAAGTGTTGTGAAGTCTTGTAACACACTTTCACACTTTTCTAAGGTCTTATTAATGAAATACACCTAATAAACCTCTTTTGTACATTAATCTTGCCTTATTTGAAAGTTTTGTAACACACTTTCACACTTTTCTAGGCTTGTCATTAATATTGGGCTTTGTTATGCTTTAATTGGCCCTATTTTGCATCCACAAGCCTCATTTATGTGTATTTTTTAGTATAATCTTGAAAAAACCATTTAAAACATCAAAATCTCGAAAACCCACCTAAAAATGCTAAGGTGGGACCCATTCGTCCAGGGTGGCAAATGAGTCCTATTTAACTCAAAATAAAAATTAATTTAAATCTTTGGTGGGATTTTATTCTCCTATATCCAATGTGTGGGATTTTATTCTCCTATATCCAATGTCGGCTTGTAGTGTTATAATTTTGGGAATTCTTGCATAATTGAGTATAAACACAAGCTCCTTTCATTCATTTTACACCTAACAAGTTGAATGAGCATTCTTATTGAAAGTTTGAGTTTACAAGAGCATTCAAGAGAATTCAAGGGTATATTATCAAGCATTTTAGAGCAACATTGAAGCATCAATCATCATGTCAAAGATTTCATGCATCATGTTTGTTATTGTGCTAACAATTATGGTGTAGGATTTTGTGATTCAAGCAAGTGTTTCATTCAACATCTATCTCCTTCAAGCAAGAGGCAAAGTCTACATCCATTGCAACCATTTCAAGCATATTTGTAGCACCTTATTGTTAGGGTTTGGTGAGTTGCAACATTGTCATTTGTTCATGGCTGATCCCAAAAAGTTGGTATATAATTTCTGGGAGATTTTGTTTTTTGTTGAAATCATATATTTTTAGAAAATATAATGATTTAATCCTTACAAAGCTATATTTAAAGCATTCCAATTGAAGAGGGTTTGAACAAACTACCTTAGATCAAATCCCCTTGGATATAACCCTGCTAGTTTTAAACCATACCTATAATAGAGTCTCCTTTACACCTATTAAAGTGCTGATAAAAAACCACATTTGATTTACCTTTTGGGGGATCAAATGAATTCATTTAAAAATTATTTTTGTATGTGGTCCTTATTATAAGTTTCCCAAAAAGTATAATTTTAAATAAATTTAATTTGATTAGTATATATATATATATTTATTTCTTGTGAATGTAGGTTTTTCATTGAAAATCAAGCTCTTTGTTTTGCACATGTGGAAAAATAGAAGATTATCAATTTTTTTTTTGAAAAATATGAGTGCACCAGATATTGAAGTCCTTGATCCAACAAAAAATAAAATTGAATTTTGATACATACAAAAAAGTTGTGTTATACGGCCGCTATATGTCTGATTTGTAATTGGTTTGACTTTGAAACTTTATTAAAGAAAAAATATTCAATAAAAAAATATCTAACCAAGTGGAAGCACTACATATCGGAGTCACAAATCTAAATTCAAAAGAATTAGAATTTTATCCTTCATGGAAAAAAGGTTATGTGTTATATGGCGAGTGTCACTTTTTAAAAATGTTGTTTTCTAAAAAAATACTAGTTTTTGAGGGAGATGGAAAAGAAGTGTACTCTGATTCTAAAAAAATTGAAAAAAAAAATTAGAATCAATAGGAAAAATTTCATGAAACTCTACTTTGCATCATCTCCAAATTCCTCACGGTTTAGTGGCTATAGGTGTCTGAAACTGAAGATTTAGTTAAAAAAAATTATTGCAGTGTCCAGTTTGGCCAAAAATTGTAAACCACTATTGTGGGATCACCCTCATTCATCATTCTCCATTCTTATTTGATTTCATTTGAATGATTCATTTCTAACAAGAGGTTTGACCAAGGAAAACCCCTATCCGCTAACCCCGCAACATTTTTCCCTCTCCTTTATGTGTGATTTGCAGATCTAGGTTGTAGATTTCCTAAGGAGCAAGATTGGAAAAAAGCTGCAAATCATTCAAAATTGTCAAAGTTGTGATCAAGCCTTAGAGAACCTTGGAGAAGACCTATAGGTTGCAAGTCATAGACTCAGATCCATAAACCAATTAGGAAGGGTAGAGCAGAAAGAGAAGAGCAGGATCAAATTTTGAAGTTGTAGAAAAATCCCAACTAGATTGATTCACCACTTTTGGTGAATGAGTCCCAGTTCCAATCAATTTTCAAGACTTTGCAGATTTTGATACCATTTTTTTAGATTTTTGTTCCTACACAGTTTTCTAGAAATTGGACTGATTTTCCCAGCTTGGCGAATGAGTCCCAGTCAATAGTAAAAATAGATTTTTCGGTGATTCAAAACTCCATTCATCCATCTCTAGTTTCCTAGGTACACACCTTCCTGTCTTCTTTTTTCTATTTCATTTCATTCACTTTTATAGGTCATTTAGTGTTAGGTTGCATTCAATTAGGGTTTAGTATTGCATCTTGCATTTCATTATCTTTTCCAAGTCTAAACTTGGTGGTGAACCTCTTAATAGCTTGCATTCAACCCCTAGGAAAACCCTATTACAAGATTTCTTTCTCTTTTGCATTGAGATCTTTAAGGTTACCATTGAATGAAATTGAAGGTTTGGGTATGCTTTATGACCAAAATCATATAATAGCACCATCACACAAATTCATCATTTCATTTTGGTGAACCTGCATTTAGAATAAACCAAAATTATATGATAGAACCATTTGAACTAAGCATCCTCTTGAAATTGCTTTCTCCTCTAAGGATATACATAAACATACACTTGATCCAGTCCTCTTTGTGTGATCACAAATGGAATACTAATGGGATACTAATAGATCCTTCCTGTGGAGAGAATGTGATCATTGAGGAATTATTACTTTTGCATGAGCTCTATGAAGACATACGATAAAATGAAAGCATGGGTCAAGACACACTGTGGTTTTGCTTGCCCTACTATGGGATTGATCACCTTACCATTGCAAATAGGACTAAAAACATTAGATGTCTCATTCTCCATTATCCTGTAGTTGGACCCATTTTGTGTGAAGCTAGGCCATCCATGGCTTCACTCCATGAAATATGTCCCTTCAGTTGTGCATAAATGCTTAAAGTTTCCCTTTGACAAGGAAGTATTCACCATCCACCATAGTGGCTTCAACCCATTGTCCTCTAAAGGTAACTTCTCCTTAGAGTCCTTTGGGCCTGAGCCTATGTAACCTATGGAACCACAAGAAGACTTCTTTTTCTTGTCCTATCAAAATTTCAAAGCAAAGAAGATAGTAGAAATATTCCTCTGAAACATGTCCCCACCCACCACCGAACCTACCATCCTAGATGAAACCATGCTCGAACCTAAATAAATTCAAAATAACCAAGAATAACCTAAGATAAAACCTTCCCCTACCCCCTACAAAAGACCAAGAGACAATGAAAACAACCCCGTCACACGTCCTAGAATAAAATAGGTTTACAAAGTTAAAGAGAAAGTGGTTGAACAAATTCTCGTGGTTCCTTTTGTTCCTTCCCTTAGGGAACAAAAGCAACCTATGGTTGATCAACCCGTTGCTACACAAATGAAACGTGAAAACAAAACTAAAAGAAACACAAGTGCTAGATAGCATAGGCATAGACTTTGTGCCCTTTCTCGTAGGTTACATGAAGAATTGAACAAAGAAAATCAAAATCCAAACTTTATTGAAGCAATGCATGATGACCCCACTCCTACCCCAACACAAAAAAATCCAATACAACAACCACAACAAGCATTGAACTCTTCCATGGATATTATTATTCAATGTCTCCTATTGTGATTAACTTGGATGATGATGATGAGGTTGCTAAAATTGATGAAGAGGTGCATAATGAATTGAATACACTATTTTCCTCTTCCATGAGCTTAGAAGACAAATCTCCTACAAAGAGTGTTGAACCTAGTGGTACCCATAGTTTCTCACTTGCTCTTGTCCCTTTGGCTAGTTTTCCACCTTTCATATACAATGAACATGACTAGGCGGTGGATGACCTACTTTAGGTTGACTTGCTTGTTCCTTACTAGTCTTTTGCACTATTTCCTTTTCATTTTCTTTTCTATGATTGCATGTGCATAATGTGATCCCCCATGATGTTTTGTTTGATGTTCACTCTCTCTTGTGACATTCCTCTATTTTTACCTTCATTCTTCTCTATGTCATAATTTTTTTTCTTTTTTTTGTCTTTTCATTTGTCTTGTGTTTTCCTTTTGGGGATGATGCAAGTCGTTGAGACATATATTTCTCTTCCATGTTGACCCGAAAGCTATTCTTTTCATTTGTCTTGTTTTTTCCTTTTGGGGATGACACAAGGAGTTGAGACATTTATGTCTCTTCCATGTTGATTGAAAATCTTTTATTTTCATTTTCTCTTTTCATTTGTCTTGTGTTTTCCTTTTGGGGATGATGCAAGGCGTCGAGACATTTATGTCTATTCCATGTTGACCCAAAAGGTTTTCTTTACATTTTATCTTTTCATTTGTCTTGTGTTTTCCTTTTGGGGATGGTGCAAGGTGTTGAGACATTTATGTCTCTTCCATGTTGACCCAAAATATTTTCTTTTCATTTTTCTTGTGTTTTCCTTTTGGGGATGAAGCAAGGGATTGAGACATTTATGTCTCTTCCATGTTGACCCAAAAAAAATTATTTTCATTTTTTATTTTTATTTTTATTGTGTTTTCCTTTTGAGGATGACACAAGGTGTCGAGACATTCATGTTTCTTCCATGTTGACCTGAAAGTTTTTTCTTTGATTTTGCTCTCTTTGTGTCATTCTTCTAGTTCTATGTGTATTTGGGGAATGATGACAGCTCCGAGCTCTCTTAAAAACATTGTAGCAAAGAACATACTGACCCAAAATCCATAGTTCCCTTATGTATTTGGTGTTTTCATTTTGGGGGAAACCCCTCTCTTTTCTTTTTCTCTTACATGATGTAGCTTTACTTGGAAACATACGACTTGGAATAGGGCTTTCCATTTTAGCTCTCATGTCTTCTTTATTGTTTTCATTTATCATTTTCTACATTAAAGTAATTGCTCACAACATGGTGTTTATCAATTTCTTTAAAGTGGGGGCATACATTGGAATTATTCTTTTGCATTATGCTTTTTCATGTTTCATGGTGCAGACTTATTACTTTATACGATGCATTTTTTGCTTTGTGGATGACATTGGGTGTGATGTCCTTCAAGAGTGTGATCTCTCTCATCATATTACATTCCTCTTAGTGGCTTGATGCGACACACTGCATCCCCTAAGTTGTGAATATTTTATTCTTTGATTGGTCCTCTCTTGGAGACATTAGGCACAATTTTCCCTAAGTTAAAGACCTCTCATGAACTAAGCAAGACTCCCTTGAACATTCTCATTGTTGCATTTTTCATTTATATGGCCACCTTGCATAACACAGCTTGTATGCCTATAGATCCATCACGTTCATTCATGAGCTCCAAGCATACGAAGTTTTGCTTGTCTCTTGAAGCTCGAAAACCTTTCTTGTGTGGTGCCTTATTAAAGTTATCAGGAGGTATAACTTTGGTATGGTTTGAGTGGGAAGCTTGGCTGAGGCATGAATTTCCCCATAGCCACTTGTGTGTGTGTGAGTGCATACCAGCCATGAGTGTATGTGTCTCAACCTCTTAAGACTTCTCACTTGATAGATAGCCTGAAGTTTCGTCACCTCAAAGTGAGTATGATTTTTTTTTTGGACAAACAACCTAGATTTGATCCACAGCGCATTGGACAAACAATTGAAGCTTAATCCGCCCCTTGTCTTTTTCATGTTGTTTCATTTTCTTTTTGGCTTTGACAGTGCATGCTTGTGCCTTATTGTTTCTCTTTATCATTTCATGTGCATTCCTTTGTGCTTATGTTGGTATGCCATAGGACCTTGGTCTTAGGGGCTTGCACACCCCCTTGGTCATGGTTGTCCTATCTTACCAACATTGGTACATTTGAACCCCCATTGATCATTGCTACATTTGGTCTACTTTAGTGTGAGTTTTAAGCAAGTTCCTCCTCTCACTAAAGTGGGGGCTAGATGTAATGATAGAAAAAAGGTCCCCTTAACTTAGCCTTGATTTAATGTTGTAATATGCCTAACATATTCACATTAGGTCTTGGGCTCTTTTGAACTAAATGAACATCAATGGTACCTTGCTTAAGTGTTGTGAAGTGTTGTAAGACACTTTCACACTTTTATAAGGTCTTATTAATGAAATAAACCTATTAAACCTCTTTTTTACATTAATCTTGCCTTATTTGAAAGTGTTGTAAAGTGTTGTAACACACTTTCACACTTTTCTAGGCTTGTCATTAATAATTGGGCTAAGTTGTTATGCTTTAATTGGCCCTACTTTACATCCACAAACCTCATTTATGTGTATTTTCAAGGATAATCCTGACAAAACCATTTTAACCATCAAAATCCTCAAACCCACCTCAAAAAGCTAAGGTGGGACTCATTCACCATTCTAGGTGAATGAGTCCCCTTAGTTGGGAGCCATTCACCCAGTGTGGTGAATGAGTCCCATTTAACTCAAAATCAAAATTAATTTAAATCTTTGGTGGGATTTTATTCTTCTAGATCCAATGTTAGTTGGTAGTGTTATAATTTCAAGAATTCTTACATAATTGAGTATAAATACAAGCTAGAGTTTCATTCATTTATACACCTAGCAAGTTGAATGAGCATTCTTATAGCAAGTTTGAATTTACAAGAGAATTCAAGCATACATTATCAAGCATTTTATAGCAGCATTCAAGCATCAATCATCATGTCAAAGGTTTCATGCATCATGTTTGTTATTATGCTAATAATTGTTCTGTAGGATTTTGTGTTTCAATTAATTGTTTCATTCAACATCTATCTCCTTCAAGAAAGAGCCAAAGTCTACATCCATTGTGTCCATTTCAAGCATATTTTCAGCACCTTATTGGTATGCTTTGGTGAGTTGCAATATTGTCATTTGTTCATTCATCATTCTCCATTCTTATTTGATTTGATTTCAAGGATTGATTTCCAACAGGGGGTTTGACCAAGGAAAACCCCTATCCACTAAGCCCACAACATTTTTCCCTCTCCTTTTTGTGTGATTTGCAGGTCTAGGTTGTATATTTCCTAAGGAGCAAGATTGGAGAAAAGTTGCAAATCATTCAAAGTTGTCAAAGTTGTCATCAAGCCTTAGAGAACCTTGGAGAAGACTAGTAGGTTGCAAATGGGAGATTTGGATCTGGAAACCAATCAAGAAGGGAAAAGTAGATAGAGAAGAAAAGGATAATATTTAGAAGTTTTATAAAATCCCAACTAGACTGATTCAACACTTCTAGCAAATGAGTCCCAGTTCTAGTCAAATTTTCAAGACTTTGCAGATTTGGATACCCTTTTGCCAAATTTTTGTTCCTACGTAGTTTTCCAGAAACTGGACTGATTCATCCAACTTGGTGAATGAGTCCTAGTCAGTAGTAAAAGTATTTTTTCTAGTGATTCATACCTCCATTCAGCCATCTCTAGTTTCCTAGGTGCACACCTTCTTGTCTTCAATTTTTTGTTTCATTTCATTCGCTTTTTATAGGTTGAATTTAGTGTTAGTTTACATTCAATTAGGGTTTAGTATTGAATCTTGCATTTCATTATATTTTCCAAGTCTAAGCTTGGTGGTGAACCCTTAATAGCTTTCATTTAGCCCCTAGGACAACCCTATTACAAGATTTCTTTCTCTTTTGCATTGAGATTTTTAGGGTTACCCTTGAATGAAATTGAAGGTGTGGGTATGCTCTATGACCAAAATCATATGATAGCACCATCCCACAAATTCATCATTTCATTTTGGTGAATCTGATGTTAAAAAAATTTCATTTTCTGATTTCGAGTGCATTAGCATCCTAGATTTAGATTGCATTAGGACTTGCATTGGTTAATGCGCATTCTAGGGTTTTCAAAATTTGCATTAGTACAAGCTCATATAGCATCTAATTTAATTGAAAATAATTCAAAATCTACATTTTCATCTCAAATAAAGATTAGAAAACATAAAAAACATAAAATTCAATTGGGTATGTGTTGGATCATCATAGAAAGAACAAACCCTTAAGTAGTGAAAAATTCAAAAAAATCAGAGTTAGGCAACTTGACGTAAAAGTTTGAATAAGTTATCTATATTATTTCAAATATTTGTAAGAATAGAATCTATAGCAAATTGAATTTAGTTTCTAAACTACTAGGTTTATTTTTAAAAAATCTATTTGGTGGAAATTTAAAATTTCAATGTAGTAGTACTTAAATTTTAGGGAAAAAATAATAAGTAAGTGTCTGTGTGACCACCCTAACCACAATAAAATGATAATATTTTTTTATAATATAAAAGATATATAAGTAGAGGACTCATGTCTGGATGTGATGCATAATTTTTT
>VDFB02271358.1:52582383-52606205 GCA_007258455.2 Sequoia sempervirens
TGTTTATCCTTTATGATATTCTCCCTCATTGAGCATGTACACACACACAATTGGCTTCCTTTGAAGAGAAAACCATTCTGCAATGAAAAGTTAGAGAATTCACCATGAAAAGAATTCAAATTCTACTCACAAACATTGCATACCTTCTTTAAATCTGAATCTTCATGATACATATCCTTTAATGCTTCAACCCCCATGCTTTGGAGTTGGATATATTGCACTACAATTTCCCTTCTACTGAGAGAATCTTCCACCTTATTTTCTTGGCCCTTCTTATGCTTTATTGTGAAAGGATAGGCTTGCAAAGACTCTACCCACTTCATGTGCCTATGACTAAATTTGTCCTGTGCATTCAAAAAAATCAAGGCATGATTATCAGTATAAACAAAAAATTCTTTAGGTAACAAGTAGTGCCTCCAATTTTTGAGGGCTTGGACCATAGCATACAATTCCAAATCATAGGAAGAATACTTCCTCTTTACTTCATTCAGCCTCTCACTGAAAAATGCAACTGGTCTGCCTTCTTGGCTCAAAACAACCCCTATTACTTGATTGCTAGCATCACACTCAATGGTAAAAACTTTATCAAAATCAGGTAGCACAAGTATAGGCTATTGTTCTACTCTCATTTTCACATATTCAAACCCTTTATCAACCTCATTGGTCCAAGAAAACTTTCCTTTGTTACCTCTTTTGATGGTGTCCAAGATTGGTGCACAAATTTGGCTAAAGTTCTTGATGAACTTTCTACAAAATCTTGCAAGTCCATGGAAGCTTCTCACATCTCCCATGGATTGTGGTGTTGGCCAAGTAAGAATAGCATCCACCTTTGAAGGATCCATCTTCAAACTTACCCTAGAGATGAAAAAACCAAGGTAGACTAGTTCTTCCTACATGAATTCACACTTTTCCATGTTGATCAACAACTTCTCCTCTTGTAACCTCCTTAGTACCATGTCAAGGTGCTTCAAATGTCCTTCTTTAGACCTGCTAAACACAAGGATTCCATCTAAATAAACTACACCAAAATTTCCAATGAAAGGTCTCAATACCTCATTCATAAGGTGCATAAATGTACTAGGGGCATTTGATAACCCAAAGGGAATCACCAACCACTCATAGAGCCCTTCATTAGTCTTAAGAGCTATCTTCCATTCATCCCCCTCTCTGATCCTTATCTGATGGTACCCACTCTTTAGATCAATCTTGGAAAAGTAAGATGCTCTTGATAGACAATCCATGAGGTCCTCCATTCTTGGCATTGAGAACCTACATATGATTGTGATCCTATTAATGGCTCTTGAATTAGTGCAAAGCCTCCAATTCCCATCCTTACTTGGTGCTAGGACAGTAGGAACAACACATGGGCTCAAACTCTTCCTCACTAGCCCTTTATCCATCAACTCTTGCACTTGTCCTGCAATCTCCTCATTTTGAGCAGGTGTCATCTTGTATGCAGCCTTATTGGGCAATGTAGCCCCTAGAATCAGATCAATATGGTGGTTTATATCCCTAATTGGAGGTAGGGAACTAGGTAATTCATTCACCGTTATGTCCTTGTACCTTTCCAACAACTCTTGGACTTCCTTTGGTGCATCTTCCTTCTTCTTTGTGGGAAAATCTACTTCACTTTTTGGCTTCATAATCAGGAAGAATCCTCTTCCTCCTTCCTTCAAGGTCTTCATGAATTCCTTCTCACCCACCATCAAAACACTAGGCCCTTCATGCTTTTTCTTTCTTCTTCTAGGAGAGGTGAAAGGTTGTAAGTCTTCCCATCCTTCACAATTGAGTATGTGTTCTTCTCCCCATCATGCTTGGTCTTCCTATCCAATTTCCAAGGCCTACCAAAAATATATAGTTTAATACTTGTACTCAAAATTTTGTTCATTAGATCTCATACATTATAAGTCATGACGTGGATCGCTATTGTAACTTTTTTGCAATTGAATAATTTGTTGTTTTATTTTTAGATGTTGGTTGTGGAAACACCTCCAAATGTTAGAAGGGCAATGGATATTGGTATTTCATCTACTATACAATCCTCCATGGCTCTGATAGAGGAGGTATGAGGAAAATTACTAAATTTCAATTTACATTCGTTGTTATAGATGTTAGTTCTACTGAAAAATCAAACCATTATTGATTCAGAGTTTTCCTATTTGGATGGTTCATACAGGGCTTGAGCATGCCTAAGCATCGACATGCAAATATTTCCATTGTGGAGAGTGATCATGAGATGGTTGTAAATGATTATTTTGTTAAATATATCAATTCTTATAATGTAATTTCTATATATTAATGTCTTTACTTCTTATTGTAACAGTTAAAACTTCACCAGGAGCTAAAGTGTAGAAGCAGCAGGAGCACTCCTCGAGCACAGGAGAAATGAGTGATAGACTTATCACCATCGGATCGCCAAACAAATTGAAAGAATTTATTTCCAAAGCATCGAGAGAAATGAATTTTGATTCCAGAGCCCATTATTGTATGCCTAGACATGGCAATTTTGTACATATCTTGTATTGGATATATTTGACATTGTATGCCTATATGGCTATTTTGTAACTATATTTTATACTTATATCGAAATATATTGATGTATGTGTACATGGATATTTGGTTAATACAATTTTCTTTTATCGATGGTGTCCATATTTGCTCTTTTTGACAATGTCAAAAGCATGGCTGCATACAGATTAGGCAAAAAGACTTTTCCTTTTAGATTAGCAATGCATGGAAGTTTCAAAAAGTATCCTTGATATTACAAAATGATATGTGTTTATACCATAGCAGAAAAAATATTTTGGGGAAAAAATCGGCAAACCAAAATTATAAGATTTTTTTTTAAAATCAGGAAAAGAATCTAGAAAAATCGAGAAAAATAGATTTTGAAAAAAGGTAAAAAGTAGAACAAAGAGAGATAATTTTTTAAAAACATTAAAAGGCATTTCCATAGCATGAGATATAGAGAGAAAATAAATAAAGTTTAACTAATGAAATTGTAAAAATAAGATTTTTTGTAGTTTATATTCATGTCGTTGATTACATTTGCATTGCACATATTTCAAACTCAAAGCATTGCTTCCATGCATTGCATAACTAATAACTAGATGCTGATAGATGAAAAAAATTCAATTACAATGTAGTTCTTACAAATTCAACCTAAGCAGTTATGCAAATACTTCACATTGCATAACTGATAACTAGGAGCAGCTCGCAATTGCATTTGCTTGTCATGGCATTCTATGAGACCACATTTCTTTGAGGCATTTTTTCAAACAATTCACTACCTTTTCTATACTACCACATTTTTTATGTACATGTCTACCAAAGTGTTTTGTCAAATAGTTCACTACCTTGTTGCTATGGCTGAAAGCCTAAAACAAGTTCTTTCGAACAAGCTATGGATGCTTGGAAAAAATCTATCAAAAGAATAATAGTAATCAATATCGTAGACAAGGCAATGGACTCTTTGAAAAAATGCCTCAAAGAAATGAGGCCTCATGGTGATGGAATGCCATGACAATCAAAAGAATTTGATTGTGATGGTGATGGAATGCCATGATAATCAAATTCTTTTGATTGTCATGGCATTCCATCACCATGGGGCCTCATTTCTTTGAGGCATTTTTTCAAAGAGTTCACTACCTTGTCTATGCTAACACATTTTTCATACATGTTTATCAAATCATTTTATCAAATAGTTCATTTCCTTGCTTCTATGGCTAACATCCTAAAACAGGTGCTTTCAAACAAGCTATGGATTGTCATAGCATTCCATCACCATGAGATCACATTTCTTTGAGGCATTTTTTCAAACAGTTCACTGCCTTGTCTATGCTACCACATTTTTCATACATGTTTACCAAAGCATTTTATCAAACAGTTCACCTCCTTACTACTACCAAACAAAAGCCCTAAACTAAGTGCTTCAAACAAGCTATGGATGCTTGGGAAAAAAAAAAATCTATCAAAGCATAATAATAAGCAATAGCATAGACAGGCGGGTAAAGATAAGTTTGAATAAAAGCCTCAAAGAAATGTAGTCTCAATGGTGGTGAATGCCGGCAATCCACATGCTTTAATTTTCTTGTCATGGCATTTTGTCATACCCATTCATCACCATGAGACCACATTTCTTTGAGGCATTTTTTCAAACAGTTCACTTCCTTGTCTATGCTACCACATTTTTCATACATGTTTACCAAATCATTTTATCAAACAGTTCACCTCCTTGCTGCTATGGCTAAAAGCCTAAACTAGAGTGCTTCCAAACAAGCTATGGCTGCTTGGAAAAAATCTATCAAAGCATAATAATAAGCAATAGCATAGACAAGGCAACAAACTATTTGAATAAAAGCCTCAAAGAAATGTGGTCTCAATGGTGGTGGAATGCCATGACAATCCATAGCAATTTGCTTGTCATGGCATTTGTCATGCCATTCAATCACCATGAGACCACATTTCTTTGAGGCATTTTTTCAAAGCATTCCACTGCCTTGTCCATGCTACCACATTTTTCATACATGTTTACCAAAGAATTTTATCAAATAGTTCACCTCCTTGCTGCTATGGCTAAAATACTAAAATAGTTGCTTCCAAACAAGCTATGGATGCTTGGAAAAAATCTATCAAAGCATAATAATAAGCAATGGCATAGACAAGGCAGCGAACTATTTGAAAAAAAGCCTCAAAGAAATGTGGTCTCAATGGTGTTGGAATGCCATCACAATCCATAGAAATTTTCTTGTCATGGAATTTGTCATGCCATTCCATCACCATGAAACCACATTTCTTTGAGGCATTTCTTCAAACAATTCACTGCCTTGTCTATGCTACCACATTTTTCATACATGTCTACCAAAGCATTTTATCAAACAATTCACGCCTTGTTGCTATGGCTAAAAGCATAAAAAAGTACTTTCGAACAAGCTATGGATTCTTGGAAAAATATATCAAAGCATAATAGTAAGCAACAAGCTATGGTCTCATGGTTTTTTTTCACGCGAAAATCAGTGTGATTTTATTCACATTTTTTTGTGGGTTATAAACACTTTTTTTTTTGCCAATTTTGTTGTTTTAAATGACATTCAAGTTTATGGTGGCTCTGTTGTTTATATGATGATATGTGATATTCTAATCCTAATTCGTGCTTCTAGGTTGCGTAGATATAATTTTTGTTTTTACATGTTTTTTGTACCAACAAACCCAAAACAAATCGAACCCCCCTCCAAATTTTTTTGGCCAAACCAGTGAACCGAACCCCCAAACCTGAACCTCAAAACCTATTCCAACACTCTTCACTTTTCTTGCACAAACTTAATTGATCACCAAATTATGTTGTCCCTTGACTTTACCCACATTTACTCCCTCAAACCTCTATTTTTCATTCAAAACCCCTATTTTTCGAACTAGGGCATGTCATGCCATAACATACTTTTGACCTCCCCTATCCTTGCAGACCTTTTGAACACATCAAACTCCACAATCTCACCCTTTTTCCAACCTATTCTAACTTATTTTCAAGCAATTTCTTCTTTTCACCTCTTCTAGCGTTGCTTTTAAGGGGCCTGAATTTTGAATTTTCAACAGGGGCAGTGTTAGTAATCTCTTCCAATGCCCTTACTAATTCTATTTTCTTATTCCTACTCTCTATCCTACTTACATTAGGCCCATATCACCGAGACACAGCTTGAACAATAGGTGGAATGGCCTATTTCAACATACTACACTCAAACCCTTAAGGGATCGATCCGGTTGAATGTAGCTCAGAGAGATTCCGCATGTTTGGGTGAGAAAGAGGACCATGCCTAGCATAAAAATGCATAATTAGACGTGTTGCAATAGTTCATTTGGTCACACGAGTTGCAGAAAGAAAGTTACACCACTTTGCAACTTTCCACTGCTTCCATTTGACACTTTTTTCATCAACTAAAACTTCAACACCATGGGAAAACCTCTCTGAGATAATGAAAACTGAGAGAGGTTATTGTAGAAGGGGAAACCATGATCCCATAGGATTAGACGAGAAGTTTCTAAACATCATGGTGTCTGAGTAACCTCATGTTGAAGTTTGCAGCCATTTTTCCCTTTGGACCGTTAAGGGATCAATTTGGTTGAACGTAGTTCAGAGCGATTCCGTGTGTTTGGGTGTGAAAGAGGACCATTCCTAGCATAAAAATTCCTATTCAAATGCATTGGAATAGTCTGTTTGGTCACACAAGTTGCAGAACAAAAGTTGTACCACTTTGCAACTTTTCACTGCTTCCATTTGACACTTTTTTCATCAACTAAAAACTGGACACCATGAGAAAACCACTCTGAGATAACGAAAACCGAGAGAGGTTATCGTAGAGGGGCCTAATATGATCCCATCAGATCATACAAGAAGTTTCTAAGCATCATGGTGTCCAAGTAACCTCATGTTGAAGTTTGCAGCCATTTTTCCCTTTGGACCCTTAAGGGATCGATTTGGTTGAATGTAGCTCGGAGTGATTCCACGTGTTTGGGTGCAAAAGAGGACCATTCCTAGCCTAAAAATGCCTATTTGAATGTGTTGGAATAGTCCATTTAGTCACACGAGTTGCAGAATGAAAGTTGCACCACTTTGCAACTTTCCACTGTTTTCATTTGACACTTTTTTCATCAATTGTAAACTAGACACCATGGGAAAACTACTCTAAGATAACGAAAAATGAGAGAGGTTATTGTAGAAGGGACCAACATGATCCCATAAAATTAGATGATAAGTTTATGAGCATCACGGTGTCTAAGTAACCTCATGCTGAAGTTTGCGGCCATTTTTCCCTTTGGACCCTTAAGGGATCAATCCGGTTGAACGTAGCTCGAAGTGATTCCATGTGTTTGGGTAAGAAAGAGGACCATACCTAGTGTAAACATGCCTATTCAGACACATTGAAATGGTCTATTTGGTCACATGAGCTGCAGAACGAAAGTTGTACCACTTTGCAACTTTCCACTACTTCCATTTGACACTTTTCTCATCAACTGTAAACTAGACAGCACAGGAAAACCACTATGAGATAATGAAAATTGAGAGAGGTTATTCTGGAGGGGCCCAACATGATCCCATTAGATCAAATGATAATTTTCTAAGCGTCACGGTGTCTGAGTAACCTCATGATGAACTTTGTAGCCATTTTTCCCTTTGGACCCTTAAGGGATCGATCCGGTTGAATGTAGCTCGAAGTGATTTTGTGTGTTTGGGTGTGAAAGAGGACCATTCCCAGCATAAAAATCTCTATTTAGATGCATTGGAACAGTCTGTTTTGTCACACGAGTTGTAGAACAAAAGTTGGACCACTTTGCAACTTTCTAGTACTTCCATTTGACACTTTTTTCATCAACTAAAAACTGGGCACCACAAGAAAACCACTTCGAGATAACAAAAACTGAGAGAGGTTATTGTAGAGGGGCCCAACATGATCCTATTGGATCAGACAAGAGGGTTCTAAGCTTTACGGGTTCTGAGTAACCTCATGCTGAAGTTTGCAGCCATTTTTCCATTTGGACCCTTAAGGGATCGATCCAGTTGAACAAAGGGTCTATACTCTAAACTTATCCAAACCTTACCAACTCTTGTGGCATAAATTCTAAGGTGTTAAAACTTCAAAATCCACAATTAGATCTCATTTATACCACCGTACAATGGGTAAACCAAAAAACCCTCTATTGTAGCCTAAACCCTAGGGGTTTATTGAAAATGATACTTCCAAAGCTAACCACAACCTAAAAATTACTCAAAAAAGTTTGTGATACAATACACAAGCTCAAACAATAATAAAATAATGCTGCCCTACACAAAAACACAATTTAACTCTTCAAAACCACCATTTTTCTTAAAGAAAACTCACTTTTACACACATGGGTTTCACACCCATCTCACTTTCAAACCTCCCCAACACTAACACATCATTCCTACACCTTAATAATGTTAGTGCAGACCCATTCCTCAAGTTACAAAGGCTACAAAAAGAGGAATGGGTCAAAAAGCCATTTTTATTGACTCAAAACCTTCAAATGGACAAGTTCGGGCCAATTTTAGTAAATTGATGATATTCTACTCCTTATTTTCCTTGATGAACAAAACCTACTGAATGGTTCTCCTGCACCAATCATACATTGACCTTCTTTTCCCTCTTAAATTTTGGACCACATCCATTACCCCCACATAAAACTTGGCATCCTTGGTCTTCTTGGTTCCCATGCCTTGATATGGTTATGCAAATGAAAATGAAGCAAAGTAATCATCTCCTTCTTTGTTGGCTGGAAGAATGCATGCTTAATGTTTTGATACATGATATCAGCTCTCTCATCTACTCTCATGGTTCAATACCGAAATATAGTATGGTGGGCCTCCAAAGTTCCAGTCATCTTTCTTCCTCTTCCACCAAATGCTGGCCCGATCCACACGTTTGCCAACCTAATTGACTTTGTTTTTGAAAGCTAAAGTTTCTCCTGATTCACCAGTGTTGCTCTTTCTACCTTTTTAGACTCTTCCATTGCTACAAATCATCTTTGGGATTTAATCATTTGTACCACATGTGGTTGATGTGCTTTGAATCCTTGCATCTAAAGGAAATTTCCTTAACATAAATGCTCTCTCAAGGTTAACAATAATACATTGAACTTCTTACCCATCTTAAAGTTTGGACCACATCCATTACCTCCACATAAAACTCGACATCCTTGGTATTCTTGGTTCCCATGCCTTGATATGGTTATGCAAATAAAAATGAAGCAAAGTAATCACCTCCTTCTCCGTTGGTTGGAAGAATGAATGCTTAATGTTTTGATACATGATATCAAATCTCTCTTCTGCTCTCATGGTTGAATATCAAAATCTAGTATGGTGGGCCTCCAAAGTTCCAGTCATCTTTCTTCCTCTTCCACCAAATTCTAGCCTGATCCACACATCTGCTAGCCTAATTGGCTTTGTTTTTTGAAAGCTGAAGTTTCTCCTCATTCACCAATGTAGCTCTCTCTGCCTTTTCAAACTCTTTCATTTCTACAAATAATCTTTGGGATTTAATCATCTGTACCACATGGTTGATGTGCTTTGAATCATCAGTAATAGTCTTCAAAATTGGCTACTAGTACAAGTTCATTATGCTTTCATAATACTTTATAACCATGGAGTTCAGCCATTCCTTGATGACATCAAGTGAAGATTCAGGAATGGCGTCAATGCGGAGTACATTCTGCTTTAAGTCTTTGAAAGCAATAGCCATATCAAATTCTTTTTTCCCAAGTCCTACTCTCTCAAGGTTAACAATCTCAATCTCACTAATAGCGATTACTACTAAGAAAGGTAATTCCACCAACTCTACCAAATAGTTTACCATAAGAATAGTAAAAGAAGAGGCTTTGAAAGGAACTACATGAAAACCAAGCCCTCTAAATGGTACATATCAAATTCTAGTTCAAATTTTTTTAGATGAGGCTACTCCCATAGCTCTCTTACTCGCTTGAAAAAACCTTGAAACTCTGTATTGATTTTGTTTTTCCTGTCCCTCTCTTGTTGTTCTTCCTCAATTTCATCAAGATCATACATTGACCTTCTTGACCCTCCTAAATTTTGGACCACATCCATTACCTCCACATAAAACTGGAAATCCTTGGTCTTCTTGGTTCCCATGCCTTGATATGCTTATGCAAATGAAAATGAAGCAAAGTAATCATCTCCTTCTCCGTTGGTTGGAATAATGCATGCTTAATGTTTTGATACATGATATCAAATCTCTCTTCTACTCTCATGGTTTAATACCAAAATCTAGTATGGTGGGCCTCTAGAGTTCCAATCATCTTTCTTCCTCTTCGACCAAATGCTAGTGCGATCCAAGCGTCTACCAACCTAATTGACTTTGTTTTAGAAAGTTGAATGGTGTAGGAGCACCCACACCTCACCCTCAATTTGTGATTTTTTGATGGTAAATTGGTAGGACAGTTGGTAAATATTAGTATGTTGAGGTATTTTTGTCTTGAATAAGGTCTAATAGACCAATCTTTTATGTACTTTGGGAATTAGTAGGTTAGGGTGGACAAATGTGCAAAAGCACTCTTGAATTAAATAATTGTTGATATTGCCATAAAGGAAAATTATGTAAAAAGTAGGTGGGAGTGCAGAGAAAGAGTCTCAGTGGTTGGGAGTGCAGAGAAAGAGTCTAAAAGTCATGTTATAAGGGTGTCTAAGTGGTCCTAGGCCTTTAGAATATTAAATTTGCATGATAAAGCTTAGTAAGCAAAACCATTCTTAAATAATAAATACTAGTATTTGTAGGCTTAATAAGGGTTTGGTGGTTCAAAGGTAGTTATGGGCATTGAAGGGAGATGATTCTCATTTGAAATGTATTTAAAAAATCATTCAAGCATGAATGGGGGTTCAATCAATAGTTTTTTTGAAGATTGGTGCTCTTCACAATGCCTAAAACTGTGGAATTTCAACATTTTTTTGAGTTTTCATTTTATTTTCTCTATGTACGGCCTAGTACAGGCCTCTTATTAAAACAAATTCATGAAAAATTGTGGTGGCAGGTCTTAACCTAGATTTCAATATGTTTTGATACACCTTTGGTTGTTTTAGTGAAAGGAAAATCCATTTTTCTTTATTCAGCCTGTACAGACCAGCAGGGTCTGAGTTTACTTTAATTTTTTTGATGGAGCCCTTCCTCCTACTATGGTGAATTGTGACTCAGAGGAAAGGTTTACAATGTTTTGTTTCAAGTTTCCTTAACTCTTTTAATAATGGTAAGGCATTTTTAGGGCTGGTGATGTTGTTTTAGGTTGAGAATGTGAGATTTTGGTTTGAAATGGAGGAACCAAAGTGATTTTTTTGAGATCTACTGAGTCTAAAGGCTAGGTGGTGTAGAGTGGCAGGGGAAGACAATCTCTTAAGAGATTCTCTCAAATACTCTTAGATAGACTCCTTAATACACCATATAACTAATGAGCAGCTTAAGCACTATTTTAACTCCACACACCCAAATGCAATCAGGAGGCTTGGAAATGACTCAGAATCTCTTAACATGGCTAAACTAAGCCAACAAACAAGACTTCTCACTTGGGAACACTCTTTCATCTATCGCAGTCATACTAGGCTTTGTAGCCTTATAGCCCTATCTAATGGGACAGTCAACATAAAATCCTTCTAATAACTGAAACTAGACCAAACTCACTGGTTTTTGACACTTGATACTATCCTCCACAAACCCTCAAAACCACAAGTTTTGACTCCAACACAAAAGGCAACAAATGACTTGTTTTGTAATGCTACAAGGAGGCCTAAAAGACACTTTTCAATGCAAGAATGGTTACCTTGGCACACCCCAACACCCATAAGCCAATGAATACCTTCCTATACCTTCAAAAAACTCATTCCAACTAATCCCAAGTGCCACAAAATAGAAAACTCACAAATCTTCCTCAAATCAGATTTTTGCAACAAATTTTTGGCCTATCACATAGAGATTCCAGGCCTAGGGCATCAATTTATTCTCACCAAACTCCATATTCCAATTCGAAACCTTTTGCATATTGAATTATAATACAATCCCTTCCATTCCACCAAAAATTAGATTTGTCCTATGGTGGAATGGAGAGAAACTTGCATTTTATTGATCAAACCCAAGTTGTGGAGGGTTTCAGACCTACTTGTAGTAAAATGCAGATATCTCCCTTGATTCTTGATGAAAATGAGTCAAACCACCACCAAAATAAATCTAGTTCAATCCTTTATCGATCCATTATGGTCTCCTACCCGTATAGTACGTAATATGGCCGTACCACACATTTTAGCAGAAATTTTACACACACAAAATGAAGAAAAATAAGGTTTCTTTTATTCAGACTTTCACTAAACTTCACCATCAACATGCCTGGACCAAAAGAGGCATATTTCAACCTTTGGCACCTCTTTCTAATACCCTCCAACTGATTTTTCAATTAGTTGGATGTTGGAAACAACTGATTTTTAAAATATTCCAAACTAGACTCCTAATTGCCTAGTTAAGGCAATTTATACTACTCCCAAGAAGCCTAATTACAATGAACATTTAAAAGGTGTTAAAACACATCAAAACATCAAGGAGACTCCCCTCAAATACCTATTTGCATCAAGGCATCTTAATTCCTTAAATTTCCTAGATGCACCAAGTTCACATGGTGAGGAAGGAGACCTTGTTATTACATCAAAACTTAATACCAAACCTAAAAACCTATTACAAATCATTCAAGATGGTCCTTAGGACCTTATTTAGACTCAGAGACTCAACACATGACCACATAACTCACTGCCTATCAAATACTTCAAAAGAAAAAGAGAAGATGGGTGCTCTTGCACCACTAGGTGAAGGTTTATTATGTGTGTGCAGACCCTAAAAAACTTGTTTGATGCTTTGGTGAGGTTTGGAAGGCCTTGGAGTTGTGAGATGCTAAAAACCCTACGCATTTGTTAGAAAATTGAGGATTTTAATCAATTATGGCTTAGAGGTTGAGTTATTTTCTAAAACCTATGGAATTGGGAGTTTTGTGACCTATTTGATGACTGTCCAAGAGCTTGTGGGGTTAGAAGAAGTTTAAAGAGTAGTTTGTTTGTAAAACAGGGCTAATTTTGTAGCCTTTTTGTAGGGCAGTTTGAAGGATTTCCAAGAAATTGCAAAGAAACCTTGTATGTTTAGCTTGGGAATGGTGTTGGGGGTTTTAGTAGATGCTATATTGATGGTGAGACCATCCTTGAGAGGCATTCTCTAAAATTTAAGCCAAATTGTTGAGTTTTGAAGCCTTTTTGTTGGTAGTTGTTCCAAGATGGCCAAATGAAATAACAAAGGTTGTTGATTTACTAGAATCTGATTTGTTTGAGTCTTCTCCACCTTGACTCTACATCACTAAAGTTTCTCCTGAGTCATCAATGTAGCTCTCTCTACCTTTTTAGACTCTTTCATTGCTACAAATCGTCTCTAGGATTTAATCATTTGTACCACATGGTTGATGTGCTTTGAATCCTTGCATCTAAAGGAAATTTCATCAACATAAATGTTGCTACTCTCTGAAGGTTAACAATCTCAATCTCACTAATAGTACATTTACAACCATATTCAAAGATTTTCCTTCAAAAGGCTACAAATTCAAATATTGACTTAAATAGCCTTTACAAATGATTCTACATCTTTCCAATCATGCCTAACTGTTCTTTTTGTAACTAACGTGACTTATTACATTATAAATCAATTGTGGATGTGTTATGACCTTATTCAATTGACAAAAATCATAACACAAAACTAACTTAAAATATTTTCGTGAACCAAATTTGCTCAATAACCTTGGTGCCCCTACACAAAATTTCATTATTTCAGTAAATGTCATTACAAGTAAATTTCATTGCAATGCCTTAGGTACGCTTTTCTCACAGATATTTTACAATGTCACTCATACATTCGAGATTCTCTTATAATGTCTACATCATAGGTTCTCATTTAGAGGTTAACTTCAAATGAGAAACTTGATATTCCCTCACAAACCTTCACACACTCTTTTATAATGGCTTGAAATCAAAATTGAGATTTGTCAAGATCATCAAAATAAGGATGGTGCATTGCTTTTTTGGTTGAGATTCTCTTCGATGGCTCCAAAATCAGCATTTTCTGCAAGGAGAACCAATCAATTTTTACTAGTTAGTTACAGATAGGCAAAGTAAAAGAATAAAGAGAAACAACTCATGTCCAAAATGGAAATGAAATGAAAATAGATGGAAGGCACTTACAGATAGGCATGGTAGTCTCTCAACTTAGTCACTCCTACTCGTACATCTTCATTGCGAGTTCCAAGATACCTATTGCACACAACACCTCTCATGAATCTAGAATATCTTGAAATTTGAGATGCTCCTATAATGTCTACATCATAGGTGCTCATGATAAGGTTAACTTCAAATGAATAAATTGAAATTCCCTCACCAAGCTTCGCACACACTTTTGTAATGGCTAAAAATCATAATTGAGATTTGGCTTCATAATAAAAATAGGGATGTTGCATTGCTTTTATGCCCGAGATTCTCTTGGATGGCTCATAAATCTACATTTTTTGCAAGGGGACATCATTCAATGTTTACTGGGTTACTTACAGATACAAAAAGTAAAATAAGACATGATAGCATTGGCATCAAACAAATTAACGTGGATACAAGTATAAATTAATAAGAACCATTGTGCATATACTTACAAATTAATCCAATGAACCATCTGGATCTGCTCTACTCTTTATTGTGTCAAGTATTGCCTCATGGTCAAACTCACGGACCTTCCACAAGGTCTTGTTCAAAGGTCTACCCCCATATTTTCTCAAATGAACATTGGATGCCACAACAAGGTTCGAGTAATGAAGAATCTTATGATGTGTGTCAAAGTCTTCAAACAACCAATGTTTAACACTCTTATGTGGGTGCCTTCTAAACCACATTATAGTAACAACTGATCCTGTAGGGTATTCAATGTTTTCTCCATCTATAACTTGGGCTTCCAATTTTTTTTTGGCCTCAACACAACGACACAAGTAATAGTTTGTTCCCTCTTCATTTTCTTCATCTACAATAATTGCATAAATGTGCCCTACATTGATATGTGCATAAAATCACTCAAAATTAGTCAACATTACAAATACAGTACAAAGTAAGATAGCAATATGGAATTTGAAAAACTAAGCAAGTAGATATATTACCTGGTTGAACTAGATCTGATATGTGGTCAAAGTCGACTGATGATTCCATCTATGTTAGTTCCAATGCCGTAGGAGGGCGATATGTGTGAAGTGGGGTAAGATAACTTGTCAACCATTTGTCAATCCACTCCCCTGAATCACAATCATTCTAGGCTTGTATTTTACATGAAGAACCAAAGCATGCCATCTTACATGTATCAATACTCCATGAACCTACATTTTAGCTAAGGAAAGATTGTAGCTCAATCAATCCTATTAGTGTACAACAATCCTCATAGGGTGAAATGTTAGTATCATCCATCAACCAAAAAAATCTACAAACTAAAGACATACCTTCATTACCTGGACCCATCGAAGCATTACACCACTCGACGATTGAACTTGCATCTACCAACTTTGCATTGTCTTTATACTTTAACTCTTCTTGTGCTAATTCTCTTTTCACGCATGATCCTACACCATCATGCTCCCCCTTTCCATGCCTGACCTCACAAAAGTTCCACATATGATGAACACCTCTAGTGAGATGCATCATGCACAACCAGTAGAACATGCACATGTTCTTGAACAATGCTGCACAGTTATCCGACCATATTATATGTTGACCATATGCTATGCCCCTCTGAGCTAAATCACTATAGAACATCTGGAAGCAAACTTGCATGAACTTTGGAGAATGTGTGCGATCATCACTAATATAAAAATGATACTCCCCCAATACCTTCCTTTGGTCCTTTGTACTATCAACTACATGAATGAATGTTATGTGCACAAATATTGAAACTTGTGTGGAGTTGTAATACTGTGACTGAACCTCACACTGTGGCTATAGAGTGTAGTCCTCTTCAAAGTCAACCACTAATACTATGCTATCAACTAGAAATGTGTCCTTGCATAGCTTGAATTGTGTGTCCAACCATCAGGCTCTATGGGTATGCCTTGCATACTCATACACTAGATTCTCATGAAACATGGACATAAAATGATACATTGGAATCTTCTCAATAACAAAATCACACCTTTTTTCTTGAGACCCATCTTTTGTAGTGTATGCCACTATTTTATACTTCCCGAAATCTACTAGTTTATGCCCCACCTCATTTTTTCTTTCCATATGTTGACATTCTGGCATTTGTTGCAAGCCACCACAACGCTCGCATGAACCATCCAAGCATGTTGTCCTGTAGAATATTTGGCCATCCTCTATTTGACATAAATTTTTTGATAAGAACTCTCTTGAAGATTTTGGTGAGGCTTCTATGCCACAATCTTGCAAAACATCGTTAGTATGCAAATCTAAACATATAGAACAATAAACATCATAATGGTTAGCGAATTCAATATGTAGTCTATAGCAACAAGTAGTGCGTGTGTGATTTATCTTGACATAAAAAGGTTTAAGAATTTCAATTTTTTTTTGAGAAATACTAATTTGAGGATAAGCATTTTGAAATTTATGAAAAAATTGGGTCTGAGTCGTATCCAAAAAATGCTTTAGATGTGGCTCATGGTTTCAACTACCGATTCTCCTTCTTATGAAATCCCTTTGATTTAGAGATGGCCTTGTATTATTCTTCCATTAATCTTCAATTAGTGTTCTCAATGCTTCAACAACCTTTTTATCTTTATGTGGCAGTCTTCCCGAGAATTCCCATAATTCATCTGAATCGATGCCCTCAATGCTTTGCCACATTTGAATGGCTTTTGATAAAGTTTTTCTACTAATTCTCATTTGTTCACTTGTCTTTTTAATGAGATGAGATCTCTTTATTTGATAGCTTACCAAAGTCGATGTAATGACACATTAGGTGACATTACTATCCTTTGAGCATGAGGTCTTACCCACACTCTCATAAGCATCCATTAGATTCTTCACAATAGTGTTTTCACTTGATGCATTCATTGTTCTCAACCCAAGAGTCTTCATGATGTTTCTGTACTTTAAACCCCACATCATTTGAACAAATAGTTGACATCTTCCGGTCTCATTTAGCCTTTCAAAGAACATTTTCCAAATCGTATCAACATATCTTCTACAAGTGTGTTCTAGAATCTTACCTTCCATGTACTGCAAAATATGCTCATCAATATTAATCAAAAACTTTGGCTTTCTACGCAAAATTCCAGGTGGTGTTCTCTTAGGTACATACATCTCAACATTAGCAATTTCATGAATATTTAATTGAGGTGGGATAGATTGCATACCTTTGACCGAGGGTGGAATAGAATACATACCTTGACATTCACATGGGGATGATGGCATACCTTGTTCGTCAAATCTGAGTGATGATGTACTTTCAACTTCAAATGTGGTGGATGGTGTCCAACCATACTCACTTGTGGTAGATGGTGTCCCTCCATATTCGCTTGTGCTTAATGGTGTCCCTTCGTATTCACTTGTGGTAGAGGGTGTGTCTCCAGCTATGGTATCTGTATCTCCCCTAGCACGACTCTTTCACATTCGTGCCCTTTGTGCTGCCAATTTCTTTTCTCTTTTTGACGGTTGAGGTTCCTCTTCAACTAGCTTGTTTTCATCAATCGTTCCCAATTTTTGCTTTTTAGGATATTCCCTCATCTATTTTTTCTCTTTATCTCTGAATACTTGGAGCTGATCTTCTATTACTTTTTTCCTTTTAATAGTTCATTTCTTCGGCATGACGAATAATTTTACCTGTGCAAAAAGTGCTAAGTCAAGTCAAATTAACTAATAGTGAAGGGTTGTAAAAGTCTATTAAAGAGGGAGACCAATGGTCACCTCTTTCAAATGTTTGTTTTCAAAGTTGAAGTGGTTTTTTTTAAGAGGGAAACATTATAAAAGGCCATGATAAAATTGAATGGAGGATGATCTAGGATTGGGCGTCAACCAAATGAGGAAATGTTTAGTTTTCCCTAACAAAATTGAGCTTTTGGTGACTGAAATTGAGTTTCTGAGTTGGGCAGCATTATTTTATGTTAGCTTGAGCATGAACAAGGTATATTAGGCTTGTTTCAATAGTTTTCAAGTTTTGGAGTGTTTGGCAAGTGCTACTTTCAATAAAACATGCGGTTTCTAGGGAGAGGGTTTTATGGTTTGGGTGGTAAATGATTGAATCTCTGCAATCTAATGCTATAATTTGAAGTTTTGATAGATATAAAGTGCTGCCCCAAGGTTTCAGGATATTTGGACACATTTTGAAGGTGGTCCCTTTGTAAAAGTGGGCTAATTTGGGCCCTTAAAAGCATAGAAAACTTAATAATTTGTGCAGTTTGGTACAAAACAAGCATTGGTGATTGTTGGATATGTTGAAAGGCTCTATAATGGGTAGAATAAAGGTTTCTAAATGGTCTTAGGTCTGTAGAACAACAAATCACTATGGTGGCAGGTCTTAACTTGGACTTCAATCTATTTTGAGACTCCTTTAGTTGTTTCGATGAATGAAAAAATCCATTCTTCATGATCAACCTGTACAGACCAGCAGGGTATGAGTTTTACTTTAATTTAAAGATGGAGCCTTTCCTCCTACTATGGTGACCTCTAATTCGGAGGAAAGGCCTGCAATATGTTGTTTTCAAGTGTCATGTTTCTTTTAATAGTGGTAAGGCGTCTATAGGGATGGTGATGTTATCTTAGGCTGAGAATGTGAGTTTTTGGCATGAAAAGGGGGAACCAAAGTGGTGTTTTTGAGATCTAATGAGGCTAAAGGCCTAGTGAAGGTTTATTTTGTTTGTACATACCCTGAAAAACTTGTTTGATGCTTTGGTGTAGCTTGGAAGGCCTTGGAGTTGTGAAATATAGAAAACCCTAGATATTTATGAGCAAATTGAGGGTTTTTGTATTGGAAACCTATTTGAGCATGCATTAGGAGTATATTCTAGTTTTTTAGAGACATGTATGGAAAATTTGGTAGCATAGACAAGGCAATCAGCTGGTTTGTATAACTACTTGACAAAATACCTCAATGAGAGCTTTGGAAGCATACACAAAGAAATTCAATTGTTAAATTTAACAAAATGCCTCAAAGAGATGTGGTTTTAAAATGTAATAGGAAAGTGTATAAAATTGTGTAACTTAAAATGTCCATTGACAACCTAATTGGGTAGAACTCCTCCATTTGAAACTTTGGTTTTTTAGGTATGTGAAGTCTTTGTACATGACAAATGTTGATCAAATTGTTTGTTTGTCATGTTACAACCTCTGATCAACATGGAATAAGCAAAATAGCAAATATGAAAGCAAGCCATAATACAATGAAAGAAAATGTACAAAGACTTCACATACCTAAAAAACCAAAGTTTCAAATGGAGGAGTTCTACCCAATTATGTAGCCTTTGCTTCTTCTTTCCTCAAATTCCTCAAAAATTTGACTTTTTCAAACGCTTGTTCCCCTCCAAACTTTAGTTGTATATCAGTTATCATTTTAATTCAAACTTGAACTCATATTATATGCCTTTTAACATGAAAACTCTGCTATTTCATGCAAATGTGATGGAAATATCATGAAAAAGGTGGTGGAATCTAAAAATCATGCATGCACAGTTCACTCAATCACCAAAAAGCTACTTTTTGTTGGAGCACGCGCATAACCAAGAGAATATGCAGAATGTGGGCCGACATCACGGGTATATTGTGTTTTTTAACCATTTTTAGTGCAATAAAAAATGTGCTCACGTTATAACACACTCGCGTTATAATGTGAGCGCGCTATTTCTTGCTAAACGACCATCTCTCTATTTATTCATAATGTGCTTGCGTTATAATAAAGTTATTTTTTTTAATATTTATAGGGTACATCCACTCCAACCCACTCCCACCCTATCTCCCACACTCTTTCACCCTCTCCCACCCTATCTCCCACTCAACCACCCTCTCCCACTCTCTCCAACTCTCTCCCACCCTCTCCCACACTTTCTAACTCTCTCCCACTCTCTCCCACACTCTCCCACCCTCTCCCACCCTATTTGAGACTCTTTGATTCTCTCTGACTCTCTCCCACCCTCTCCCACCCTCTCCCATGGTCTCCCACTCTCTCCCACTCTCTCCAACTCTATCCAACCCTCCACCATCCTCCACTCTCTCCAGCCCTCTCCCACCCTCTCATTGCTCTCTAACTCTCTCCACACTCTTCCACCTCCACCCTCACTCCTGGCCTCACCACCCCTCTCTCCCACTCTCCCACTCCTCCCACCTCTCTCCCACTCTCCCAGTCTCTCAACTCTCTCCACCCTCCCATGCTCTCGACTCTCCCAACTCTACCACACTCTCCACCCTCTCTCCCCCTCTCCACCCTCTCTCCCACTCTCCCACCCTCTCTTCCACTCTACCACTCTCTCTAACTCTCTCCCACCCTCTCCACCCTCTCAAACTCTCTCGACTCTCCCCACCTTCTCCCACATGCTCTCGACTCTCTCACCCTCTCCCACCCCTCTCCACTCTCTCTCCCCAATCTCCCTTTCTCTGACCCACCTCTCCCACCTCTCCCATCCTCTCCTAGCTCTCCCACCCTCTCCCTCTCTCTCCCCCTCACCCTCTCCCACACTCTCTCCCACTCTCTCCAACTCTCCCACCCTCTCCAATCTGTCCCACCCTCTCCTACCCTATCTCTCCAACTCTCTCTACCTCTCCCACTCTCAAATAACTCTCTTCCACCCTCTTCACTCTCGCCCACTCTCCCACCCTCTCTCCCACCCTCTCTCTGCCACTATCTCCCACCCTCTCTCCCACTCTCCCATCTACCACCCTCTCTCCCACTCTCCCACTCTCCAAATCTCTCCCAGCCTCTCGAGCCCTCCCCACCCTATCTCCCACTCACCCACTCTCCCACACTCTCTCCCAATCTCTCCAACTCTCTTCGACTCTCTCTCGTGCTCTCTGACACTTTCTAACCCTCTCCCACCCTCTCCCACATTATCCCACTCTCTCCCGCTCTCCTACTATCTCCCACCCTCTCTCCCTCTCGCCTAGTCTCTCCAACTCTCTCTTACCCTCTCCCATGCTCTCTAAATCTCTCCAACTCTCCCTCACTCTCCCAACCTCTCTCCCACCCTCTCTACCACCCTATCCCACTCTCTCCCTCCCTCTCTGATAGAACCAGGGTTGATTGAGAAAATAGCATCTCACTGCTTTGAGTTCTTGATTTGAGAACTCCTAAGATGTTAAGTCTTTCACCCTACAACCTATAGGTCCTCTACCTTTGAGGCACCCCCGATTCACTTTATCAACCCTGCTATCATTGTAAATCTGCTGCTACAAAATGTTATTTGGTACTCTTTCTTCCACTTGCACTATCTAGCCTTTTATTCCTCAAAAGACCAGTCACTCTTCCACTCTGCCAACGTTGTTATAGGGGTGTGTGGCACTTTCCAAAGCCTCCAAAATCATCTTTTCCAAATGCTTAAACAATCACCAAGCTTCACTTCTCCATTGGTTTCCTGAAAAATAGAGTTCTTGGTTCTTGGGCAGGCTGCAAGCCTCAAACCCTTTTAGCCCTCTCAACTCAAAGGACAGGCTAGAACTCTTCTATTCCCTCTAGTTGTGCCAATCTTTTTATTGTTTCTCTGGTTCTTTTTCCAAGCTCTGACAACTTCTTTGGAGATTGCTGCCTTTTTGTGCTCGTACAGGGGAAAAATCCAACCTAGGTTAACCTAGGGTTTCTTAAGGCTTTTCATTGGCCTATTCTGCCTTTTCTGACCACAAAAACATTAAAGAACCTTTTGGTTACTGTTCTACACCTCCTTAGCACTGCCTGCAATCACAATACAAATCAGATTTTAAAGATACCACCCCTGCCATGTTGGGATTTTGCACTCTTGACTGTATTTTCTAGCCGGGTTCCCAACTCGCCTAGAAACAGTCCTCCAACTTGCAAAAGGAAACTCTAATGACTATTTTATGTACATTATTTACATGTTTGGAGCCTAGCATTGCTTCCCCTGCATCCATATTGCCTGGTGCGAGCAGAAACAACACTAACACTCCATGTTTCTGGTTTATTTCACCAGTCAAAAATAGAAATAAAGAAAGGCATATTTAATAAAATACAAAAAGCGATGGAAAAACTGTTTAAAGATCCTAAAACAGAACTTTACAAAGACGTGTTACATGCTATAGAAACTCAGAAAAGATTTATTTCATTTCAATATTTACTGCCATGCAACCAAATACAGAAAAATCAAATTTGTTCACAAAAAAAAACATTGTTTCCTCTTTATTTTTCACAACTGCCATCATCAAAAGACCTTCCATCTACTAAAAAATGTCGGGCTCTTTCTTTCCAACCTGAAAAAAATAGTTAGGTTTAACATTTCGAGCTCAAAAATGGCCAAATAACACGCGTTTGAAAACACACTGTGTTTTCGAATTTCAGCCAAAAACTTAAGGAAACGCCTACAAACAAGTTCCCAATTTATTTTAATTTTAGCTAAGCTCTAAAAAGGTCCCCTTACACATCCTAAAAGGAATTAGGACCTTTCACAACAAAAAGGAAATTATTTAAAAGCAAAACATCAAAATATGCTTGTTTTTAAGGTAGGTGCTCCTGCACTATTCTCCCCCTCTCAGCACAAAGATGAAGAACTGGAAGGTGGTATCAGTTCCAGGTCAATTCCAAGCTTCTTGAATTGATCCTCTTGTACCCATGTAGCCTCTGAGTCAGGTTTGCTCTTCCACTTGATAAGGTGCTCCATGCATACCTTATTCCTTGTTGCTTTCTTCACGATGGACTCCAAGACCTTCTCTGCCTGAGCTTTCTCTTGACTTGGAAGGGGTATATTACTGATATTGTGAAAGGTTTCCTGACTGTTCTGAAAGTCATCATTGACTGTACCCTTGTACCTGATCAAATCAGCAACGTTGAAGACTGGAGATATACCCAAATCCGATGGTAGTTCCACCTTGTATGCATTCTTTCCATACTTAGCTATCACCTTGCATGGTCCTACCCATTTCATTTACAACTTGGTGGACATCCCCTTCTGCAATCTGGATTTGTTGAGGTGAACCATCACATAATCACCCACCTGGAACTGCACATCTCTCTGTGACTCATCCACTTTATCCTTCAACTTTCATGTTGCTGTTGTGATTGTCTTCTTAACTTGCTCATGAATCTCCTTCATGGTTTGAGTGAAATCTTCTGCATGTCCACTCCTATTCTCCATTGTTCCAAGGTCTCTAAGCTCACAAATTCCCCTTGGATGCATCCCATAGACAACTTCAAATGGGCTTTTTCCTGTAGTCTTGTTCACACTATCATTATATGCATATTTAGCTTGGGAAATCACCATATCCCAGGTCTGTCCATATTCCTTTGTCAAGCACCTCAATAGGTTACCTAACACTCTGTTAACCACCTCAGTTTGACCATCAGTCTGAGGATGGTATGCTGATCCAAATGACAAATTAGTTCCCAATCTGTTCCATAATGTTTTCAAAAAATGGCTCATGAACTTCACATCCCTATCAGAAACAATACTCAGTGGCAATCCGTGAATTCTCACAACTTCCCTGAAAAAGAGATGGGCAATATAGCTTGCATCATGTGTAGTCTTGCAAGGAATAAAGTGACTCATCTTGCTAAATCTGTCCACAACTACAAAAACACTGTCAAAACCAGATTTAGTCTTGGGAAGACCCACCACAAAATCCATGCTCACACACTCCCATGGTCTGTTCGGAATAGGAAGGGGCTGATATAACCCAACATTGCTAGCTCCCCCTTTGGCTCTCATGCAAACAACACATTGTTCAACATACTTTTCTGAAATCTAAATTCTAACTTAGGCCGACAGGTAAAACCTTTATTTTCAGCTCTAGAGTTTTTATTGAGTACAAAGTGTCCATAAGGCGCCATTGTGTTTCTCTTGGATCAGATTTTCTCTCATTGATCCTCTTGGGACACATAACAGATTGCCCTTGAATAACAACCCATTTTGCAATGTATACTCAGCATATTGACTGTGAAAATTATTTGCAAAGTCTGAACATACCTTGTAGGCTTCGGAAAAGTCTTCGTCATCACCATAGAGATCCTTAAAACTTTCCAATCCTATGCTTTTCAGCTGTATCTCTTGGACTGTCAACATCCTCCTGCTTAATGCATCTGCCACTTTGTTTT
>VDFB02271358.1:52613515-52670995 GCA_007258455.2 Sequoia sempervirens
ACCCTCTCCCACTCTCTCCCTCCCTCTCTCCCACTATCTTCCTCCCTCCCACTCTCCCCCACTCTCTTCAACCCGCTCCCACTCTCTCACTCCCTATCTCCCACTTTGTCACACTCTCTCCCACTCTCTTCCATGCTCTCACACCCTAAACCCTCTCCCACTCTCTCACTATCAACCACCCTCTCCCATCCTCTCCCACACTCTCCTCCCTCCCTTCCACCCTATCTCCCACTCTCCCACTCTCCCACACTCTCCCACACTCTCTCCCACTCTATCTCCCACTCTCTACCACCCTCTCCCACTCTCCCACTCTCTAGCACTCTCTCCCACACTCTCCCACTCTTTCTCACACTCTCCCACCCTCTCTCCCACCCTCCCACACTCTCTCCCACACTCTCTCCCACTCCCACCCTCTCTCATCCTCTCTTCCATAAGCATAAATACATACATATAGGCATACATACATACATGACACACCATCATACATATACATACAAACATTCAATAAAGTGGCATTTAACTAAAGGAAGACATAACGTGAGTGTGTTATGTGTTGCTAGACATGTTCTTCAGAGAAGAAAAAATGTCAAAACTAACACATAATGTGAGTGCATTATAACGTGCTTGTGTTATATTTTTCTTTGGGAATCCCCGAGCCTTAGCTTTGGTATTTTCCTTGGAATACCAACCCAAAGGCTTGGAGGGCATTCCCAATGACCAAAGACGTGTTTTTTGCAAATTCTACAATTTTTCACATAATCGGGTTCGTGCACACTATCAAGATTGCATCTGGTTCAATATCGACAAAATTGAACACATGGGTAATGTTAAGTTCTCTCTTAAGCTTTCCAACAATATAATTTTTTTTCACTTTCCGGCAATGTTAGGCCTTTCATCCATAATTTCTTTTGTTTGTATGTCTATTTTTTGTCAAAAAGTAGTGTTTGGTGTTTTTTCATTATAAATTAATGGTTCATCAAAATTTCAAATAAATTACATTTTTAGAAACTAGACTCCATTATACATATTTTAAAAGTTAAAAATTAAAAAAAATCTATTACTTTCCAAAATTTGTAGGGGGAGCACAACCAAAATTCTACTTTTTAGGAAGTGCCCACGTAGAAAATTAGTAAAAAATAAAATATTCATTAAAAAATTATCAAAAAAATCATGCATCAACTAGATATTGTTAGCTAACTTGTGACCATAGCGATTTTAAAAATACTACAAAAAATTTCATCGTGCTAGGGTTGTACAACAGTTTCTATGTTATGTTTTTCTGACAAAAACAACAGCAATTTTTGTACATCCCTTTTTTGAACCCCTTAATCTCAACCATTTTCAAAATAAATTAGTAGTTAGAAAGTAGACTTGGAGCACTTTGATCCTTTTTTTTGTTCTATCTCAAAATTTTGAGTGTAGCTATCCTCAATTTCACGTCCAAGGTCAATATTTCCCGATTTTAAAAAAAAAGTGGCCACTTAAGCCTCCTTTTTGGGAACCATCTTGGTGCACTTACCCTTGTTTCGGCCCAAACCTATGGAACCTATTAAGCCTCATGAAGACTTATTTTTCAAATTGTATCAAGAGTTTAAGGAAAATTACATAGAATAATTATCCCTTGGCAAGATGCCTCAACCCCTGATTAAGGCTCCTATCACTAATAAAACCATGATTGAACCAAAATCCCTTCCAAGTAACCAAGACCAACCCATGACAAATCCTTCACCTATCTCCTATAAAAGATGAAGAGATAACCAAACAAGTCCTATTGTCCCTCCTAGAATCAAACAAGTTTATAAAGCTAAAGAGAAAGTGGTTGAACAACCTCTCATGGTTTCTTTCATTCCTCCCTTGTGGGAAGAAAAGAAACCTATGGTTGATAAACCCACTCCTACACAATCATAACTTGAAAACCTTATAAAAATAAGTAGAAATGCTAAAGAGTGTAAGCATAGATGACATGCTATTTTTTGTAGATTAAAAAAGGGAAATAAAATAGAAAATCAAGATCAAATACCAATTGAAGCAAAGCATGATGATCCTCCACCTTCTCCACAACAACAAAAACAAGAAACTTCAATGGAAATTGTCATTAGGACTCTTGTTATGATTAACTTGGATGATAACAATCATGATGGTACTCCTATAAAGAGTCTCACCATGTGTTGAACCTAGTGTTGCTCCTAGTACAACACTTTTCATTGTCCCTTTGGCTAGTTGTTCGCCTTCCACATATGATGAACAGGATTGGGACATGTATGATTTGCTATATGTTGAATTGCATGTGCCATACTAGTATTTTTCCTCTCGTTCTTTTTGATTTCATGTGTGTAATGTGATCCCTCGTATAGTGTTGCTTGGTGTGTCTTTATATGTTTATGAACCTAAGTTGAATGACCCTTATCATTCCGTTGGTGCAAGGATACAAAGGAAGTTAAAATTTGTTGTGACATTCTTCTATTTATATCTACATTCTTTTATTTAACATAACCTTTGTCTTGTGTTTTCCTTTTGGGGATGATGCAAGGTATCAAGACGTTTAGGTCTCTTTCCATGTTAACCCAAAAGCTTCTCCTTTGTCTTCTCTCTCTATGTGTCATTCTTCCTTTGTGCTTTTTGTTCCATGAGTCATTTGGGGAAGGTGATAGTTATAAGCTCAATTATATCCTTGCAACAATGAAAAATGCTAACCCCAAATCCATGGATCCCTTATGTTTTATCTTACAATTGTACATGGGGTGAAAATCTCCTTAATATGATATAGCTCTACTTAGAAACATATGTTTTACATAGGTATTTCCAAATAAATCTCTCATGTATTGGCATTTATTGTGTTCTACTTTAAAGTAAGTTCTCACAACATGGTATTTAGAAATTTCTTTAAAGTGGGGGAATGTGAATCCCTACTCATTGTTTGCTTCAAAGTGTGGTATTATTACTTCACATGATGTTTCTTCTTGGTGGTGACATTGGCTTTGATGTTCCTCAAGAGCATGACATTTCTTGGCATATGAAATTCCTCTTAGTGGTGATGCTATGAATTACATTCCCTAAGTTGTGAATCTTTTATCCTTGACTAGTCCTCTCTTGGATACATTAAGTGTGATGTTTCCTAATGTTATACCTTTCATGAACCAAGCAAAACCCCTTTGAATATCCTATCGCATGTATCAAGGCCACTAAGCATAACACAACTTTCTTTCTAGTGGAGCCTTTATGTTTTTTACGGCCACCAAGCATAACACAACTTGCTTATGAGTGGATCCTTTCTCATGAGTGCCTAGCATAACACAACTTGCTAGCCTTTTGACCATTTTTGTGTGGTGTCTTCTCAAATTTATTAGGAGGTATAACTTTGGTATGGTTAGTAAAATGGGAGCCTAGACCTGGCATGACCTTCCCATTAGCCACCTTTTGGGGCTCACCTAGTGGACAATGGATTTCACTAGCTTGTGTGAGAATATTTTGCTTGTATAGTGGACAATGGGTTTCCATTTGTAAATTTTTTTGGACAAATAGCTAAGGCTTGATCCATACCAATTATATAAATTGTTGAGGCTTGATCCACCCCTCTTTCTCTTCTCATTAATTTTGGCATTGTACATGTTGTGTGTGTGAAATGTGGAAATGTTAGTAAATCAACACAAACCTTAATGAAACGAATTATATCAAAGATTTGAAAAAAGTAAACTACTCTATTTTGCAGCTAAATAAATCTTTTAAGAATGTCTCATTGTCCTCTATTCCCAAGGATTTATTAAACCATTTGGCCCTCAGATTTTTATGTGCACTATGGTTGTTAAAATGGAAACTTAGGAAATGAGATAATATTCAACATGCAAGCCAATTAAATTCCTACATGAAACTATATGATAAAAATGATAATGGATACTATGATAAATGGATGATGATGCTAGATTATTCGAGGTAGATACTATGGTATTGAGATGGGATGATTCTACATATGCTCAAATGCTAACTATGAAGATGCTAATCTAAAATGCAACTATGAAGCAAAGTATTATTCTAAGATTTAACTATGATGAAAAACATGATATAAAATGTAACTATAAGACTCCAAAATTCTCCCAAGCTAAAATGATATTCCTGCATGATAACTCTATTCAAAAGTGGATGCAAAATACAATGCCAAAGGGTTGTATTTATAGCCTTTTCCAAGCATCTTGTGAGGTGGAAATGATTGACGGTCCAAATTCAAACAAGAAGGATGAATGGTGGAGATGAAGAGAATCAAGAAATTGTCCCCTTGACCAAAGGAAACATACCAAATGGATGGAGGAATCTCTTGACCAATAGGCAACATGCCAAATGGATGGGAGACTAAAGTGTGGGAAGAAAAGACCATGTGTTTGAAAATTGGTTCAAGAAGTGTGTGAGGAATAAGCCATGTTCTTAAAAATTGGTTGAAGATAATTTTAATTTTAAAATTAGAATTTTTTAATTTCATGTGACCTTGGTGAGGTGGCACACAAAGTTGTAGACATGTGCTTGAATTCCTAATCGATATTAGTGAAGATTAATTAAATAAAACAAGCTTATGGAAATTTGTTTATTTAATTAATCTAGAAGAATATGATTTTAGATTTGGAGAATTTAGAGGGTATGAACTATATAAATAAATTGGAAATTTATTTATACATAGATGGAATATTAATTAAATAACTAGTATTTGATTAATTAAATTTTTGGGCCAATTTTAGGTGTATACATTTTGCCCCTCTTTAAAGTAACGTGTTTGCAAGTTGCTTCAAAGAAAAAATTGATACTGATGCTGAGAAATTATTTTTTGATGCCCTAGATGTTGATTTTCAGATATTAATAGATATATTCCCCCTCAGGAGATAAATCGGTGAATTTTGGAATTTTTAGGATTTTTTGGACTTTTTGAAAATTTTGATGATTTTTCAATGATTTGGTGGTGATCTCAAAAATTTACGTGTCAGAAACGATTTATCTCCCAAAAAATAATGTACAAGTCAACAGGTGATGAGCTGATTAATTAAAGATCCCTTTGAAAAATAAAAATAAAATATCCCCATAAAATGCCGCTTAATTAACCTTTAAAGGTTAAACATTTGATTAGAAAGGTCATTTGTGCATTTTTCAATTTTCAAAACTTTGTGAGTGAGTGATTGAGCAATTTGGAGTAGAATGGTGATCCCCTACCACATGCACCTGTTCGAGCGAGTCAGGTGGAACAACTGCCCAGCAGCGTATAGACATCCGGTGAGTACCCCGAAAACTATCTTGTATTTCACGCATTTTATTTTCCCTCCATTTTTCATTTGAATTTGGTTTTTAATTGTTTTAGCACATAGGCAAACTGAAATAGCACATAGACCAACTATTTTAGCGCATAGGGTAGGCTAGCGCATAGGGTTACCAATTTAGTGCATAGGTTCAATGAATTAGCACATTAGGGACCTGAAGTAGCACATCCATGAACTGTTGTAGTTCATAGCGTAGTCTAGTGCATAGGGCCATTAGATTAGCACATAGATTAAATAGAATAGTGCATTCAATAGTTTGGTGCATTGGGATTTTGTTCCAGTACATTAATGAAATGTTCAAGTGCATAGAGTAGATTGGCCCATTGAAGGTCTATTTTCGTGCATTGATGAATTTATCTAGTGCATTGGGTTTTTTAATAAATAATATTCTAGCACATTGGTGAAGTTTGATGATTTTCTTGATTGAACTCTTTGATGTCAATGATGTTTGATCTCATCAGTCTATGATTTGATGATGATTGATGATTTTGATAGGTTAGATTTCCATTGATCTAATGATAGGTGAGAATCAATGAGAGGATGATGATAATTAACCTCATGATAGGCAAGAATAAATTATAAGTTGATTGATCTGATAAACCTCAGGATAGACGAGGTTGAATTGATTGATGAACCTCATGATAGGCGAGGTGCATTGATTGATTTGATAAACCTCATGATAGGCGAGGTTGAGATTAATTGATCTGATAAACCTCATGATAGGCGAGGTTGAGTTGATTGATAAACCTCATGATAGGCGAGGTTAATATTGATTTGATAAACCTCATGATAGGTGAGGTTAAGATTAATTTGATGCTCACAAGATTTGATCAAAGTCTCACCAGAGCTGATTAGATTGATAGGTCGATTGATTTTGATTGATGTTGATTGATTGATTGACTGATTTGTGATTTTATGATGATAGGAGCCTCTCACTAGTTTACAGATCAGAGAGCGGTTCCCAAGGACATGGGATCTTATTCGTCATTTGACACACCCTGAGGTAGCCATTATTACATAGTGTGGTTTGTCATCGCTCATCAATATGCCCCAGATCAGAATCAATAAGGGGTTATTGAAATCCTTGGCCGAGCAGTGGCATAGTGAGCATAACACTTTACATTTTCCCACTGGTGAGATCATAGTTGCACCTAAGGATGTATATCATATTCTTAGGTGCAACTATGATCTCACTAGTGGGAAAATGGAAAGATCACATATGCGGATATGAGATTCCATGGAGGGACATGGTTGATGCATATGCCACATTTCCCTTTGTACTAGCTAGTTTCATTGGAGGGTTCCTTTGTCCTGATCGCAGGTCAAAGGGGCTCTCAATTGGATGGGGTAGGATCTTAGAGAGTATGATTGTTCATGGGACTAGATATGTGTGGGGTTGTTGTATGCTTAGGAATCTATATCATGATTTGCACCAGGTGGTCTACCTTCGAGGGGCCAGTCTATTAGCAGGAGTCACATTGCTCTAGGTCTGGGCCTAGGAGAACATAGCGATTATTCAGTCAGTAGAAGATAGATAGAGGCCAGCCCTAAGGCCCTATGTTCATATCTATGCAAGTCGACTTGCTCAGCCTAGGTTGGGAAAGTTGGAGTTTCGGAGGAGGGCTCTAGATGATCTTGAGTTTGTTGTATGGAGGCCATATGTGGACTATGAGCCGTGGCCAGAGGATGATATAGAGATTCCCTTTTTATGTCAGTTGATTTATCTAATTGGTCAGACTTGCTTTATCATCGAGATATTCATGCTACTGAGATTTTTGAGATAGTATGGTCGGGTTTAGCCCATGCCCTACGGCATAGCCCATTATACACGATGATGGCAGGATGCGACAGGGGGAAAATTTTGTCCTATGATGCAATAGTACAACACTTCTAGGGGTTGTTGGTCATCATTCAGAGATCACTGATGCACTGATATCAACAGAGTATGCCCATTATATGTTTACACATCTGTTCCCATGGATCATGATTCCATATGAGCTAGTGCCACTAGAGGAGGAGGCAAGAGGTCATGGGAGAAGGTGGCAGAGAGTGGAGGAGGAGGGGGGAGAAGTGAGGAGGAGGAGAGTAGTGATGATGGTGATGATGAGGAGAATGATGGGAGAGATGGAGGTGTACCAGGGCCAGGTACTAATGTTGTAGAGTCAAGTGTGCCTCACAAGAGGTAATCATTAGTGAGCTCATCATAACAATGGGTAGAGATCAAAGTGCCATCTCAGTAGTAGTAGACATAGATTGTTGCATTATAGGTGTAGGTGCAGACTCTACAGGGATAGTTAGAGCAGGTATAGGCTCTTATGACATAGGCACAAGGGCAAGTGTAGACTTTGATAGTTGAGCGAGATGCTGCTAGGCAATAGGCATAGTAGGTGCAGGGACAAAGATAGGTGTAGGGTCAGATTTTTGTATTGACCACTGAGAGGGACGCCTTGAGACGGCAAGCGGAGCAAGCCAAGGCCATTACTAAGAGGCTACAACAGGCGGCAACAACTATGGGTACATCAGATTATCTTAGAGAGATTTGTCGCACCACTCAGGAGGCTGAGTTCTACATGGGTCGATATCATGAGGTGGTTCCTCCCGAGCAGCGAGAGAGATTTGCACAGTCTCGATCTGGCAGGTCCCAGTCTTAGACTGTTAGTGTGGGTGTTACGTAGCCATTTCCTGGAGATCAGAGAGATCCTGGGGTAGGTCCATCGGGTGCAGGGGGAGGCATTGATCCTGGTCATGTGATGTCGGCACCATCTGGGGGGGAGCACGAAATAACTCCAATTTATGATTTTCGGATGTATTTCTAGACATGTATACAATCTTTATTCAGTTTAGACATTGATGATTTTCTTCTTGTTGTCAGACTTTATGATACATGAACTTTTTTGATATTGATGTATCTCGTCATACTTTTGGATATTCTTGTACACTTTGACATTACGATTTTTGAGGTTATATGATATGCGACAATGATTATGATCTATGTGTCTATATGTTGTTTTATGATAATGGATGTTTATGACACATTTAATTCCTATGTTTATGATGATTATGATGATTATGATGATTATGACATGCTATGGATGCATTTAATTTCTATTATTTATGCTATGTGATGTTCTATATGGAATTGATGATATGATATTTGATGGATGCATTTAATTTTTATTTTTATGATGGTGATATGCTATGGATGCAAATGATAATGCAACTAATGTGTTATGATTCTATGATGATTTATGAATGATTCCTATATGATTCATGTGATGGATTTTATTTATGGTATGTGATGTATTTGATATTTTTGTACTTTTTCGATGTAAATAAATGATGTAATGAATGAATGAATGTGTATATGAAATGATTGTGTGATGGCACTGTTACCAATTTTCACTACAACTCAATTGGTAGAGTTTATTAATTTTTTATATCTTAAAGTTGAAGTTCAGTTATTCTACATGTGCATTAAGTGTTGTTTGCACTACATTCATCAAGTGTCAGTTATGCATTGTTTGAGAAAACTGAGTTTCAGGGGTTGTTGTTCAATGCTTTACAAGTCAAATGGAGTAAAAAACTGAATGTACAAATGATTAAGCATAACAAGTTCTTTCATTTATTTCACAATGCTTTTCACATTACAATATTTCATTTGATTGCAATAATAGAAATGATGGTACATTTTTTGCATTTTGATGCATTTCTTTTTAGAATGAAAACAAGGAAAAGAGAAATTAAAAGAATCCACACAAGTCGTGGATGTAACTATCACAATGCATCATAAGGAACATGCTACACTATTGAAGATGCAGGAAAAGAGATCACATAAGCATGAACATAATCATCATTGCATGTGCTTTTGGTCAATGCAGGAATGGTGCACCATCCTTTGTCCTCGAGCTCCGATTGAATTGTAAGAGAGGAAAATAGGTTGTTAGAGCTATGACTATGAAAATCCCTATATGAACCACCAACAATAATGTAAAATGTTGCCAATGATGCATTGAAACAATTGAGAAAATAGGAGATAGATAGAAGCAAAGAAGGAAACATCATAATAATATATTGTTTTTTGCTAACATTGTTCATTTCCTATTCTGGTATAGGAAAATTTATGTAGCTGATCATCTTATGAAAACATAAAATTATGTGGAGTAAAATGGGCTCCCACAAGGGTAGAGCTTGGAATGCTACCCCTTAAATTTACAAGTGGGTTGAGTAAGAAAATACAATTATTATGCTCGTCTGAGCCATTCATGAAGAAGTAAAATAAAATTTCAGTCATCAAAGCAATCAAGTTTATTGTTCACTCATAACAATCAAGTCTCAACAATGAAATGAAAGCTACAGGTGGACAATGAACTTAATGGATTCAATTTAATTGAAATGCATCAATTTCATGTTGGACAGTTTTAAATATTTCCATATTAATTGCATCTTTTCTGCCATATAGTGTTTTGGTCACTTTTATTCATGTTGTTCAAGCATTTGTTTCATGCTCATAATGTGATAGTGAACAAGCATACATAATGCCTCATCAACAGAGCATGAAATAATGGAAGCATCATAAAGGAAAAAATTGTGTAGTTTCAGTCAATTTAAACAACAATGAACTTTGAAGAAGCATGAAAAACATCATTCAATTGTGATAGTTTCATATCATCATGTTGTTGTTTGAAGAACAAAAGGTGTGACTGGTAAATATGATCAAGAGAGTGTAAACCATAGAGCTCTAGTGACTTAATGCAAATGTTGCATTAAATGGAGTAGATTCATCAATTTTAAATGTTTTGAAGGAGAACAAGTGCATGGAGCACCCACTTCTTAATGGGAACATAAAAATGCATGAAGAGTGCCAAGATAAAGAACATTGATATCATCTAATTGATGCATGGATAGTACAGGTAAGAAGCAATTCTGAGTTTCTTGTTTCATGTCTTATCAAGGAGATCCTTGCATAAAATTTAAAAAATAGAATAAGAGGACATCATTTAAGGGTCTTTGTTTGCAAGCAGATACTTACATTGACATTGTTTTCTCTCTTCAAATAATTCCTTTCATCACGTTACATCTCTATTTCTGCCATAAAGTCATTTTTTGTTGGTTATGTGTACACATTGATAGTACAGTCATCTATTAAGTGGTGAAAGAAGCAATATATTTAAGTGCAAAGTACAGTGACCAAGGTATGTAATAAAGAGGAACATGAGGCAAGAGGGAAATAGTGAGTGCATTGACATGTAATGCTAATGCAGGGGAACTATCATAGTTTTCAAGCGAATTGATGAAGAATTATTAAGGAAGGACAACATCATTGAGGGATAAAATTTGCAGAAACAAAGATGTTTGTTCAAAGTCTTCGATGCTACAACTCAGGGGAGTACAGTGCACTATTTCATCTAATGTGGGACTGAGGGTTTAAGTGCATTAAGTGAATAGGGTATGCATCAAAAGTGATCGATAACAACACTACAATGGCTGGAAGCCAAAGGATTGCATAATGAGGAATCAAAATATATCAAGTAAAGTGCATTTGAAGTTAAGTCTTTGTATGTTATATCCATCAAGAAAGTGAAAAACAACATGATAGTGGCACCTAAAAGGTGAAATCAAGAGATACGTGAAGGAATGGAGGTGGCTCCAAAATAAAGGAGATCTCAACTGAAAATGCAGTTTTTACTTTAAATAAAGAATACCCACGTGAGGATTTTGACTCAAAATGTAGATTTCTTCATGTTACCATTTACCCATGTAGGAGTTTTGACATAAATCAGAATGAAAATGAAATACCATGGTGGGTCGAGCTCCAGTGAAAAATAAGCAATTTTCTTTCAAAATACTGAGTACCCGTGTTGGCATTTTAACAAAAAATACATAAGTGAGTGGTTTTCTTCCAAGTTACAGAATACCCACGTGGGGGTTTTGATTAAGATACAAATTTCTCATCATTTAAATTTACCCACATGAGGTTTTTTTTCATAAATGAAAAAATGCATGTAATGTTATCATGGGTCAAGCCCAGAATCATTCCAAAATGCCTAGATTAAGATGCAAAGGCCACGACCTAGAGATAGCTTTTGGTTCTAAAAATGTTTATCATTTCACAGAAAAGTAAAAACCCATTTTAAGTTTGCAATCCGAATCTCAGAATGAAGAAAAAAAAGAGTGTATGAGGTGCAAGTTTTTTAGTAGGAGTCCATAATCAAGCATACATGGCGCGACCTGCACAATGGGTTTGTTTTTTTTACAAATGAGCATCTTTCTTTTACAAAGAAAAGCTTTTGAAAGCTTTTGTTTTTGACATAGAAACAATAGAGAAAATCAAACTTACCATTATATGCCTGAAGAGAAAGCAAGTAAGCCACAACCGAATCTTAATGGAGCTTGCATAGATGACTATGGTCGAGTCCCTCATGGTGCCTCATAAAGAAGAGAAAGAATAGGGAATAAACATAAGGCGGCTAGCAAGAATAAAGCCACAAAAAAAGAAGAGAAATCGAAGATAAAACATGTACAGGCCGCGACCTTAATGACCATTCTTTCCTTGCAAATGAAGAGTAAAACCATTATGCTGTTAAGGAGTCAACTTACCATGAATTATAGAGTAAAATTTGACCATTTTGGAGGAAAAATCTGAATTTTCCAAGCACTTCGAATTCAAACCCTAGTGTTGGTGGCACTTCTCCCAGGCGGAGCCTTCTCTTCAAAAGTTGCAAGTGTAAAATGAAATAATTTTAGGGTTTTTTCTTTGGTTTTGTTCCATGTTACCCTAATTCGAACTTAGGGATTATTATAAATGTTTGAAAATATCAAATTTCAAAGTCAAAATCTATGGTGGCCGAGTTCTCCATAACTTAGGTTGACCATATTCAAAATTCATTTGGTATTAATGCCTAAGTTTTAGGATAGGTATTTGAATGTATTTTCAAAAGCCTAGAAGACTTTAGGGTTTTAAATTTGTTATCAAATTTCTTGCCTTGGATAGACATTTGGACTTAGGTTTTTATTTTCATTGATTTTGTAGAAATCAATCAATATTCAGACATAAATATTGTCTCTAATGTTTTATGATTTTTTCTAAGAAAAATCAAATTTGTAATGGAGTAATAAGTTTATTATTTTTGCAAAGATTTCCAAATCTTAAATTGCAAAAATAAATCGAACTGAGAAGATTTAAAAAATTCATGTTTTGCAAAGCAGAAGATAAAACAATATCCTATAAATTGTTTTATTCTTTCTTGCTATTTTTAGCAGTTTGTAAAGCAAAAAGTGTTGACTTTTCCTTGGTCAGATTTGAGCTGCATGGAGAGGAGATAAGGTGTTTTTTCAGGCCTATTTTTAGGTGCCTTTCAACATGCACATGCAAAGAGTGAGAGTTTTCCATTTCAGCTACTCATTTTGGGGCAGTTTTTGATGCTTTTCCTTGACATTTCTTCTTGAGCTCGGATTAGGGTTTTGTGATATATCTTGAAGAAAAACTTAGAGTTTTTCTTAGTTCAGATTCATTGTTTCTTCCCCTCATGCTGAGGCAGAGAGTTTTGTAAGAAAAATTTTTTACTTAGACTTTGATACTCCTTCAGTTGAATAAAACAACATTCCTATTGCTCAATTTTGTGTCATTTGCAGTTATAGTTTGATTTCATTTTGTGATTCCTATTTACAGAATTCTTGTTATGTCCTAAAATTGCAGTTTTGATGTAGAAAGTTCATAAGATACAGGTTGCATGTTGTATTTAAGCTTGAATTTTCAAGCAAATCAATTATGTGTTAAGTGTCCATGAGAGATTGTGAAGTACTATTATTTTTTGAGAGTTGTTTGTGGGTAAAGCCAGAGTCATCATTAAGTCTTGAAAATCATTCTTAATTCATAGTTTCATTTCAATTCTCTTTCTAACTCTTTCCCTTAGAGAATCATTTAGAATAGGATTATTATTCAAAGAACCAACTCACTCTAGAGATTCCTTCTTCATTCAAATCACTCACATCTAAAGTAGGTTTCCATGTGTCAACAAATAGTTAAATTTCTACAAATTTAACAGAAGGTGCATATCTGATTGATAACAGGTACCTAATTCTATGAGCATGTATGCAATGATGATATGATATGATAATGCAATGATTATATGATATGATAATGCATGATGGATGATTCTATATTTTTTATGGATTTATGCAAATGATGTTTTATGCTATGTGAGATGGATTTGATTATGCAATAATGATATGTGATGAAATGTGATGTTCATATTGATTATGTATGGATGTAATGATAATGAGATATAATGATTACGTAAATGATGTTTATGATGCTTTGTGATTATGATATGATTGTGTGATGCAATGATTATGCTTAACTAAGTTTGCAAGACTTTGAGGGTCTTAAGCTTAAATGAGTGACTCTATCCAACTTTCAAGAGTTGTGGGAAGGTTGCTGTCAGTTGATTCTTTACTAAATTAAGCTTCAAAAAACTTGGAATATTTCCCAATTCTTTTGGAAATCTAAAGAGACTCACTCATTTAAACTTAGTGAACCACTTTCCTAATGCCACTATATTAAATGATTTTGATTATGTAAATGAGATGTGATGCACTTCTTTTTTTTTTGCGTTTTCTGATGCAAATATTATGATGTGATGCATGGATGGATGAATGATGTGATAATGTGTTCTAATGTATGTGAATGGTGACACAACTGATATGCAACTAAATGAGAATGTTTTCTAATTGATGCAAATGATAATGCATGTGATGTGTAGCTATATGAAAATGAAGTCTTTTTGGCAATGTCAAGTGTACTCAATCCATTAATGTAAGAGATAACATTAGTGTTGTAGCTTTTTGGAAATCCCATAAATATAGATGCAAACTAACATGGATGCAATCTACTCTAACCATGCAAGATCTCATATGCAAAAGTTGTCATTCGTAACAACCGATTTCTCATGATTTTTATCATCATTGGGCCTTTAAAATGTTGAAAGTGAGTACAAGCATTGATGGTATATTTAGACCATGATGACCTGAGTACTAATTAAACTGAGATGACTTGGGTATTGCTTGCGTAAATAGACAAGAGTTAACTTTTTTCCTATGAAAATTCAAAATTTCATTAGTGATACTTTGTAGAGAACGTCCTGCGACAATTTGCACAATAATAATGATCAACTCACAGACAACAGAGAAAAGAAAAATCATACTCCTTCTCGGCTCCTCTAGTTCAATACATCATCAAGGTGCTCTAGAAATATGATAACAAAAATAAAATTATAGCAATTGAGCATTCCTATTTGATGTGATAAACCCATGATTTAGAAGAACATCATCCATTTGAAGTTTGCTTTTGATTTGATTGATTTGGTTGTTTGATTTGGATGGTTGATGTGTTAATGTTTGTGTGATTTGATGTTCAATGTTGAGTTGCACTATGATCATTGTTTTGGGTTGTGTTGTACTACTGTTGTTTGTCAATTGGTTCAAGCTCAAAGTTTATTTGCCCCTAGTGAGTTCAAGATTTTTCCCCCAATCTAGGGTGAGACATGACCATGATGCCAAGATATGTACAAGGTGTTTTCTGAGGATAGGAATATGGATGGCGAAAGTGAATGGAGAAAGCAAATGGTCAACATGCTCAAATAGATGGAAAATGTAGCCTATCACAAATAGTGTCTGTTGCCAAGTTTTCACTACTTGTTTTTATTGCACTTTTTCATATTTTATGATTTTTTTTATGTTTTTGATTTTTCACTTTTTTTGTATTTTTCTCTTTTTCTTGATTTTTTTTTGTATTTTTCTCTTTTTTTGATTTTTTTTGTATTTTTGATCTTTTTTTTTTTTGGTTACCAAGACGCCTATTTACCACGTTTTCATCAAGGCAACCACTTTTTCAGGACATTTTCTAATATTTTGGGTATTTTTCCAAGACCTTTTTTTGATGCACTGGATGATTCAGGTGTAGAAATTCTTGAGATGTAGGTTATTGAGGGGTTCATCAAACAAATCCCCTTTTGGTGTGGACAACTAATATGCTCCTGATTTGAAGACTAAGACTATGACAAAGGGACCTAACCAGTTTGGTTCAAATTTCCCCTTCTTCTCTCAATCTTGTTGATTACGGGGGTTATCTTTCAAGACTAAATCTCCAACCTAAAATTTTCTAGGCTTTACTCTGTGGTTGTAGCTTCTAGAAATTCTCTACTGATATGCTTTCAAGTGATCCACTGCATGTTGATGACGTTCATCCAAGAGTTCCAATTCCTTTAACCTAGACACTCTATAATCCTCATTTGAAATGATCACTTTTAGAGACACATGGAGTGATGCTAGCTCAACTTCAATAGGTAGAATGGCTTCTGATCCATAGACTAGAGCGTATGGTGTAGCTCCTATCAGGGTGTAGATGTTGGCTCGATAATCACACAAAGTAGGGTTCAGTTGAACATGCCAGTCACATCCAACATCATTGATGGTTTTCTTCAAGATTTTCAAGATAGTTTTGTTTGAGGCCTCTACTTGGCCATTCCCTTGAGGATAATATGGTGTAGAAAACCGATGTTGGATGTTAAACCTCTCACAAAGTTCATCAATGTCCTGATTTTTGAAAAGTTTTTTGTTGTTGGTGATAATGGATTGAGGGATGCCATGTCGACAAATGGTGTAGTTCAGGATGAAGGACAATATTTGTTTTCCTATGATGGTGGTTAGAGGAACGAATTCGATCCACTTCGTGAAATACTCAGTGGTTGTGATAATGAACTTGTGTCAATTTGATGAAGATGGATGAATATTTCCTACAAGGTCCAATCCCCACTAACAAAAGGGTCATGTTGATTCAAAAAGTTGAAGTTCCTACACTAATGTGTGGATGAGATTGCCATGAATCTGACACTTTTGGCATTTCTTGACGAACTGAAAAGAATCCCTCTCCATAGTTGGCTAGTAATACCCCAGATGAAGGATTTTCTTAGCTAAGGTTAAACCACTTGAATTAGTTCCACAAACACCTTCATGTACTTCTCATAAAGTTGTTTCAGACTCGTCACATTCTAGACATCGGATGAGAGTTCTGTCAAGACCTCATTGATAAAGGACATCTGTTATAAGGGTGTGTCGGGCAATTTGGTGAATGAAGTTTCTTTTTTTATGGGATAGGTCAGGAGGGAGGGTGTTATCTTTTAGGTACGTATAAATTTTCCCATAGAGGGAAGTGTCAACCTTAGCTAGATGGTAGATAACTTGTGATTCAGGGTTGTTGTAGGATGGGTTAAACAATTGTTCCACCATGAATTCATAACAAGCACGTTTCTATGGAATCTGTAAGAGAGAAGCAATGGTCACCATGGCATCAACGGCTTTGTTGTCACTTCGAGGACTGCTCAAATCTTATTTCCATAAAGTACTTTTTGAAATCATAAACCATTCTTTTGTAGGGCATCAGCTTATCATCCTTTGTTTGATAGTCATTATTTACTTGATTAATGACTAGTTGTGAATCCCCATATATATGTAACTTTGTGATCTTCCACTCAACTGCTACTTTGATTCCAATGATCAAGGCTTCATATTTGGCTATGTCATTGGTGCAAGGTAACATCAATCTCTAGGACTTGGGAATGGTATGTCCTTGTGGGGAGATAAAAAAGATCCTGACTCCTGATCCATGTTGTGTATAAGAACCATCAAAGTACAAGACCCATTGTTGTGTTGACACTGTTAGGACATCCGCATCTAGAAACTCAATGTTCATTGGATGATTGTCTTGTAATAGTGCTTCAACTAACTAATTTATGATTGCTTGTCCTTTGATTGCCTTCCTATCAACATATTGGATGTCAAATTCATTGAGCATCATGACCCACTTAGCTAGTCTTCCAGTTAGATTAGCTTTGCTAAGAAGGTATTTTAGTGGATCTATCTTGGCTATCAATTTGATGGTATGGGTTAGCATATAGTGTCATAATTACTTGGTAGTGAACACTACTACCAAACAAGCCTTTTCAATGAAGGTGTAATTGATCTCATAGCCATTTAAGGTTCTACTGATGTAATATATTTCCCTTTCTTTTCCTACTGAATCATCTTGCGCTAACAAGGCTCCCAATGATATTTCAGTTGTTGCTAGGAACAATAAAAGAGGATTTCCTTCTGTTGGTGGTATCAAGACAGGTGGACTCATCAAATATTTTTTTAATTGGTTGAAGGATCCTTCGCATTCCTCATCCCATCAAAAAGATACATTCTTATGTAGCAAGTGAGTGAAAGGATGGGTCTTGTCTTCCTTTTGTGAAATAAATCTTTGGATTGATTGTAATCTCCCTTGTAAAGATCATAGCTAACTGATGTTCCTAGGTGCTGGCATCTCCATGATGGCTTTGAATTTTTTGGGATCTACCTCAATTCCTTTTTCTGAAACTATGTATCCTAAAAGTTTAGCTGAAGTAACTCCAAACACACATTTCTTTGGATTCAATCGTACATTGAACTTTTCTAGTTTGGTGAAGATTTTATCTATGATCTCTAGATGTCCTTCTCTAGTGTATGATTTGGATAAAATATTGTCAACATAGTCTTCCATGAAGGTATGCATCATATCATGAAAGATTGTCAATAGAGCACGCTGATAAGTTGCTCCTGCATTCTTCAATCCGAATGGCATGATGTTCCAACAAAAGGTTCCCCACAGAAATTTGAAGGTTTACCTTATCTTGATCCTCAAGTGCAATTTTAATTTGATTATAAATAGAAAAACCATCCATGAGTAACAACATTCCATGCCCTACTGTTAGGTCCACAATGATGTCAATGTTCAATAGGGGAAAGTCATCTTTTGGGAAAGTTTTATCAAGATCTCTGAAATCCATGTAGATTTTAATGCTTTTGTCTGGTTTATAAATATGTATAATGTTAGAAATCCACTCAGCATGGTTAATTGGTCTAATGAGTCCAACATCTAATAACTTCTTCAGTTCTGCCTTTACCAACATGGCAATATGTGGATGCATTTTCCTTAACTTTTTCTTGACCAATTTTACTCCAGCTGGTAGTGATAAGTGGTGCATGATGAGTTCTGGATCAATCACTGGCATGTTGGCATATGACCAAGCAAAATTGATTTGTCTTTCTGTGAAGAATTTGATGAAGTTTGGTTTCTCTTGATCTGTCAAGGATTCTGTTAGATGGACAGTCTTCACTATTTCTTCATTGCCAATGTTGATAGACTTAGTGAGTTCAACCAATACTTTAGATCATTCTTGAAAGTGTTCAAGGAGTGTGTCAAATATTCCATTATTAAATTCCTTAGAGAGGTTTTTACTATTGGATATGCTCTTTATTTTTACTTTTTCTAGATCTGATACTGCCATTGGATGGTTTCCACCATCAAATCTATTCCATGTACTATTCATTTTATAGTTGGAAAATTTGACACTCTCCTGGTTGGAAGCTTTGTTATGATGTTCTATGGTGGAATCTGTTTCGGGATTAGCAAAACATATGAAGTTGACAATGGCTTTGTCATTTGGAAAGAGGGGGATGTCAGACGACTCAGTTTGATCCCAATCTATGAGTTCAGGATGTACCAGGGGTAAAGAGTTGTTGGATTGGTTAAAGTCAGATGTATTAAGGGTCCCAATGGTAATGTATTCAGATTCTCTAATAGTGAAATCAATGTCTATAAGGTAACTCTCCTCTGAATTATCCATTTCACTCTAAGTTTGATCATCTTTCCTAGAGTCATCAATATGTTGTGATCCTATTTCAAGTGGTTTATAACCTGAAATTTGACCCTCCTCATGTATGGGTGTATAATTTTGTACCACATCAATGTCCTTATCATGACAAGACTCTTTAAATAGTGAATCCCACTCATATTCATTTGAATTAGTTTCATGATCATCACTATCTTGTAGTTGTAGGATTATTTCAACAACTTGTTGTTTGGTTTCTTCCCTTGATTCTTCTCTATACCCCAATCCTATTTTATCCTTGGCTTGCATTGTGATAGGTTGTATCGGTTCTATGATCCCTTCTTTCCTTTTACCAATAGGACCTTTTCCCTCGTATCCCACATTTTTTATGGTTGTCTTTCATTTTCCATATTGCTCTATTTGTACACTTGAGGTGGATGCTTGTGATGATTCTTCATGTTTGTATAACCAGTTTAAAACCTATTTATCATCTGACTCATCCATTAATGTTCCTTCTCTCACAAAGGATCCATCAAATAGGGTGGTTTATTGTGATGATTGTTGTCTCGATGTTGATGGATGTCCATATGACTTTGGAGAAGATGAAAGTTGTGATAAACATAGAGATTTCTGAAATGAGTATTCCCCCATGCCTTTGTCTTTCAATTGGATCTTGGAATTTTTTTTTGATAAGGACTCAAGTTGAATTTCCTAACTCTGTGGAGTAGGATTTGATATACTTTCTTTACTTGAGGGATTGGCATCACCAATTTCCTTATCCTTTGATTGATCCTTTTTCTCAACCCACTTTGACAAGGAATTTAGTTATTTCCCATCATTTGATAAACCCTAAGTTGGAGCTTCCCTGTTGTGTGGTACAAAAGTATCCTGGGTAGTCTTGAGGGTGTTACAATATTGGGGGTTGTTTGAGTCAGCTACAATAGTGATTTCCTTCCCATTGAAAGCGAACTTCAAACATTGGTGGTATGTGGATGGTACTATTTTCATGTAATGAATGAAAGGTCTTCCCAATAGTATGTTGTAGGTTAACTCTTTGTCTAACACTTGGCATACTATATCTTTGACAACTAGTCCCACTTGAATAGGTAGCCCTATAAATCCTTGTGAAGATCTCTCCTCATCATCATATGCTTTTATTGTGATTTTCCTTCTAAGATCAATAGAATTTTCTGAATAGCCTAGTGCATGGACAAGTTTTAAAGTACACATATTCAAGCTAGCTCCTCCATCTATTAGGACACATTTAATGGGGTGTTATGAATTAAGACCTTAATGTGTAGGGAAGCATCGTGGGGATGATTGATAGATACATCATCATGTTTAGAAAAGGATAAGTAGTGTGGTGCAGTCAAATGTCCCACCATAGTTTGAAATTGGAAAACCTCTATATTGTTCGGTACCGTGGTGGCAACTAGAGCTTGTTCCAAGATTTCCTTGTGAGCAAGTGAAATCTTGAGAAGTTCTAATATGGATATTTGTGTAGGTATCTTCTGCAATTGATCCACTATGTTATATTGGGTGGCAAGGATAGAAATTGATTTGGACGTGGAAGGGGTAGCTCCTTTCAATGTTACTTTGGCTTGTCCTCATGTGATTGCATTGACGGGTGTGTTGTCTTGTTGCTCTCTAATTTTGATAACATTGATTTGATGTGAGGTAGTATTAACATCATGGTGACGATTTTCAATTACAATGATGTTTTGTTCATGTTTAATGGTGTTATTGTTGGTTGAGTTATCATTTACAATAAGATTTGATTTGTCATGGGTTGGATCATCAACCACCTCAATATGTAGAATGGTAGTGTCATAGACATAGTTTATGTTTTTTCCCTTGTTATTTGATGATGAGGACTCTCTTTTCTCATAGTTTGGTAGAGGGTTCTTGAACGCCCCATGATCATTGTTTGTTTGGGGTCCTTCTACAAATATCATCTTGTTGTCAATTAGATCTTGTATCAAGTGCTTCAACTGCATGCAGTCGTTGGTTTTATGTCCCTTGTTGTGATGAAAGTCACATAAATGAGCATCATTCCACCATGGAGGCTTAACTTGTGGTTCCCAATTTCTTTCCTTTGGTAATGTTATGACTTTAGCTTTGATAAGCTCCTTAAATGTTGATTCTAACGATTGTCCCAAAGGGGTGAACCTCCTTTGATTTGAGGATGTTCAATATGATGACGTTCTAGATCCAACATTACCTTGATTGTTGCTTTGGTTGGCATTTTGGTTGTTGCTTTGGTTGCTGGGGGGATTGTTATTCTGATTAGTTTTGGCGGTACCTGCAGTTAGGTTGAATATAGGTTTTGCATTTTTAATTTCAACTGCACCATCATTGTTTCCAACATTCTTGTTTCATTGCCAAAACTTGGGTTTGTCACCACTATTATAATTGTTGGAGGAGTTTGACGAGTTGTTTTCATTGTATATCTTGATGACTCCTCTCTTGACTAAAGCATATTCGATTTTAATCCCATTTTCAATTTTTTTTAAAAGGTTGGGGGACATTGCAATTCCAATCTATAACTCATCTCGTCATTGAGGTTATCAATAAAGATTTCTATCTTTTCCTTTTTGGGTACGAGATGAGAATATCATGCAAATAATGTTCTCCATTTTTGCAAGAATACAAGGAACGATTCACCCTTCTTTTGTTTCAAGTTACAAAGATCCTTCATGGTGATGTCATGTTGAATGTTGTAAGAAAATTGGGTGATGAACTTGTTGACCAATTCCTCAAAGGTGCTAATTGGTGGGGTGAGTTTGGAGAAAAATTCAAGACATTGTCCACCTAAGCTTCTTGGAAATAATCTCATCAAATATATTTCCTCATACGCAAATTCAAGACTCATGGTCCTAAATTCCCTCACATGGTCTATCAGATCAATTTTTCCATTGTATTTTTCATACTTGGGGAATTCACAATGTTTGGGAAAGGTATCATGTGGATACTTTGATCAAATGGATAAGGACAAATGTATTAGATCAAGTATCATTTTGAGGTTCCCCTTTGCATATCAAGAATTTGTTGTTGAAGGCTCTTCATTTGGTGGGTTAGGGCTACCACTTGTTTAGGATCATTTTTTGAGCTTTTTGGGAGGTGGCTTCAATTGATTCACATTAAAGTCATCGGGAAAATTGGCACCTTGTTTAGCTAGCATAAGGAGGTATTTTTCCCCATTTATTTTGAAAATATTTTCTAAGCTTTTGTGGAAGTTGGGGTCTTGTTAAGCATGTTGGATATCCTCCTCAGTTATTTCTTCCCCTTCAATGTTGTTGAGTCCACAGAAATGATTCTCTTCAGCCTCTACCATGGTGTTTTGTGTTTCATTGTTTCGAGTTTTGGTTTTTTGAGTCTCAATGATTGGAGTTTCAATGGTTGGAATTTCAATGGTTGGAGTTTCAATGGTTGGGGCTTCAATGTTTGGCTCTTCAATGTTTTGATATTCAAGTCCTTTTTCCTTGAGTTTTTTTTTTTTGTAACCTTGTTGAACGGGCATACAAGTGTTATAGTTTAGACTAAACTTTGATCTAAGTTTGGAAAAGTACCAAGGATTATAACTAAGTCCAATAGAATGATAGATTCTAATGAGACTAAGTCTAATTTGACTATCTAGCTTCATTCTGTGATGAGAGGATGATAAATCCTGATGATGAAACTAGGCTTAATGATCAAAGGTGTGATAAACTTGATAATTTTGGTACTTTGAGATCTTATATCTTGGTTTAGGTTGGAAAATTTCACTTGTAGAGGTCAATTTTAACAATTTTAAATTCTAAGGTACCTAAGGAATGATTTTGGACTCGAGAAAATTCTAAGATTTTGGTTCAAACTGTGAAACTAGAGACAATTTTTCTTCCTATACGAGATGCTCAAATATTTGGAAAAGTTCTGGATTTTGACAATAGTAAAATGAATAGAAGTTGGTATTATTATTTGAAGCTCTTTTGTAGAAATTGAAGACCAATCTCTCTCTAAATTTGTAGAGTGTTGAGAGACATTTTTGATGTTCTCTTGGACTAAGAACTTTGGACTTTGGTTTCCAGATTTTAATCTTTCATGAAATCATTTGATAAAGCACATGTTTAGACTCTGTTGTACCTGAGGAATGGTTTTGGATTGAAAAGGATTATGAATTCCAGTTCAAACTATGAGATAGAAGACAAGTTTAACTCTTAGGTTTTCCATTTAATGGATGTGCTAAAATAGAGCTTGGATGTGCTAAAAGACTTGATAGATGCGCTAAAATAGAGGTCAAATGCACTAGAGTTTTGCATAGATGCACTACAAGATTTCTTGAATGTGCCACAATAGATGATCAATGCACCAGAAAGTTGCATAGATGTGCTATAAGATTGGCTGAATGCACTGTAAGCATACACAGATGCTCTATAAGATTGCTTGTATGTGTTGTAACAGAGGACAAATGTGCCAGATTTTTGCATAGATGCACTATAAGATTGGGTGAATGCATTGTAAAAATGCACATATGCATTATAAGATTGCTTGTATGTGCTGGAATAGAGGACAAATGCACCAGAGTTTTGCACAGATGCATGTTGGATGTGCTATAAGATGCAGTGAATGCGCTTAATTGGGAGAATGATGTAGTTTTTTGGAATTTTGTTTGATTTTTCAAATTTTCTAGTTAGAGACTTGGTTGTTTCGATGAATGTCTTTCTGAATCAAGGTTTTCAATTTCAACATGTGATGTTTGTGATTGAAATTGGTTCAAAAACACATTGGTAAAGACACATCAAACATGTACAACTTAGGTTGTGTAGGACTATATTTATTGAATTCCCACTTGGATTTTACTCCAGTTGCGCTTACTTATAGTAGATGATTAGATGCTTGACCCCACTGGCTCCCTTCCACGACACTCACTTATACGGGGCAGCCAAGCTTCAATACCCATGAATCTCTTATGGCATATTTTTCATCTCTACTAAAAGTCGTAGGAATGTGGGATAGCTTCAAAATGATCATTCTTGCACCAACAAATAGATTAAGGATTTTGACCTTGCTACAACAAAGGGTTTTAATATAGGCATTTTGTTCATGGGGGATCATCCATGCAGCAAGAGACCATTGTTTCCCTTCTTGCCATAACAATCCTTGTGATACTTGAACTTTCCCCAAGTACCCACATTTATATCCCGGTTGGAAGTTGCTTGGCTTTAGCGTGTTACTGGTTCGGTCATTCCCTTAGGTGATTACTTTTTACCACAAGGAATAGCCTCTATGGATAAACAAAATCGAGCAAGTACATACGTAGTTCGATCAATCTTTGTTTTTGTGTGAACAAAAAGAGAACACATATGGTATACTCAACTCACACTAACAAATAAAAAGTGAATTGGTTCGGCTTTTTGGTCACCTAGTTAAGGGGAGAGCATATGCCTACCATTCATCAAGCATGAAAGACATGGTGTTCTTTATCCCTCTTAATTACGCTAGATGCCTATTTTAAGAAAAATACATCATTTAAATAGCTCCATCCCCTACATAAATCATTAGTAGTTTGATAAATTTGTCTTTGACCAGCGTATAAAAGTACGTGCAAGCAAAAAAAATCAGTTGTTGGATTTTGCAATTTTTACCCAATGCACTAAAACAACTACTCAATGCGCTAAAAGAACTGACAAATGCGCCAAAATAGATACTAAAAGTGCTATAAGAACTAATGAATGCACTATAGAAAAGATCGAGTGTGCTAAAATACTCCTTGTATGTGCTAGAATATTTGTTGGATGCACTGAAAGAGACGTCGGATGCACCGGAACAAACACAAAATGCGCTAGAAGATCCATTGGATGTGTCGAAATAAAAGTTGTTTGTGCCAGAAGATTTGTCGTATGCACTGAAAGAAACCAAGGTTACACTAAAACATCACTTCCAACCTATTTAAATGAACTTTTCCAACAAAATATTAGAAATGAGGTCTGGCACCATGGTGGGCACCATTTTGTGTGTGTGTGAAATGTGGAAATGTTAGTAAATCAACACAAACCTTAATGAAATGAACTATATCAAAGATTTGAAACAAGTAAACTACTCTATTTTGCAGCTACACAAATCTTTTAAGAACGTCTCATTGTCCTCTATTCCCAAGGATTTATTAAACCATTTGGCCCTTAGATTTCTATGTGCACTATGGTTGTTAAAATGGAAACTTAGGAAATGAGATAATATTCAACATGCAAGCCAATTAAATTCCTACATGAAACTATATGATAAAAATGATAATGGATACTATGATAAATGGATGATGATGCTAGATTATTCGAGGTAGATACTATGGTATTGAGATGGAATGATTTTACATATGCTAAAATGCTAACTATGAAGATGCTAATCTAAAATGCAACTATGAAGCAAAGTATTATTCTAAGATTTAACTATGATGCAAAACATGATATAAAATGTAACTATAAGACTCCAAAATACTCCCAAGCTCAAACGATATTCCTACATGATAACTCTATTCAAAAGTGGATGCAAAGTACAATGCCAAAGGGTTGTATTTATATCCTTTCCCAAGCATCTTGTGAGGTGGAAATGATCAACGGTCCAAATTCAAACAAGAAAGATGAATGGTGGAGATGAAGAGAATCAAGAAGTTGTCCCCTTGACCAAAGAAAACATGCCAAATGGATGGAGGAATCTCTTGAACAATAGGCAACATTCCAAATGGATGGGAGACTAAAGTGTGGGAAGAAAAGACCATTTGTTTGAAAATTGGTTGAAGAAGTGTGTGAGGAATAAGCCATGTGCTTAAAAATTGGTTGAAGATAATTCTAATTTAAAAATTAGAATTATTTAATTTCATGTGACCTTGGTGAGGTGGCACAAAAAGTTGTAGACATGTGCTTGAATTCCTAATCGAGATTAGTGAAGATTAATTAAATAAAACAAGTTTATGAAAATTTGTTGATTTAATAAATTTGGAAGAATATGATTTTAGATTTGGAGAATTTAGAGGATATGAACTATATAAATAAATTGGAAATTTATTTATACGTAGATGGAATATTAATTGAATAACTAGTATTTAATTAATTAAATGTTTGGACCAATTTTAGGTGTATACACATGCTTGTGTATCTTGTCTTACTATTGCATATTTAACATAGGCATGTGTCTCTTTATGCTTTTGTTAGTTTTCCATGAGATCTTAGATCTTGGGGGCTTGATCATCCTCCTTGATCTTTGTCATCTTATATTTCTAACAATTGTACAATTAGACCTCTCTCGATGCTTGTTTGACTACTTTAGTGTGAGTTTAAGCATAGGGCTCATCCCCTCACTAAAGTGAGGGCTAAATGTAGTGTCAAAAAATGTACTCCTTTAAATTTTCACACTATGTTTGGGTCCCTTAATTCATTTGACTTAATTAAGCCTCTAATTGGTCCTATTTTGCATTTACAAGACTAATTAATTACAATTTTTGAAAGGGGAATCATGTGATCTAATTAATGAAATTATCAATTGAAATGATGAATTTGTGGAATGGTGTTATCATATGATTTTGGTCATAGATCATACCCACACCTTCAATTTCATTCAAGGGTAACCCTAAAGATCTCAATGCAAAAGAGAAAGAAATCTTGTAATAGAGTTGTCCTAGGGGTTGAATGCAAGCTATTAAGGGGTTCATCACCAAGTTTAGACTTGCACAAGATAATGAAATGCAAGATGCAATACTAAACCCTAATTGAATGCAAAATAACACTAAATGACCTATAAAAGTGAATGAAATGAAACAAAAAACAAAATACAGGAAGGTGTGCACCTGGGAAACTGGAGATGACTGAATGGAGGTTTGAATCACTAGAAAATCTGCTTTTACTATTGGCTGGGACTCATTTGCCAAGCTAGTTGAATCAATCCAATTTTTGGAAAACTATGTAGGAATAGAAATCTAGCAAAAGGGTATCCAAATCTGCAAAGTCCTAAAAATTTGACTAGAACTGGGACAAATTTGCCAGAAGTGGCGAATCAGAGCAGTTGGTATTTTTTGCAACTTAAAAAGTTGATCCTACTCTTCTATGTCTGCTCTCCCCCTCCTAATTGATTTTTGGATCTGAATCTCTCATTTGCAACCTATAGGTCTTCTCCAAGGTTATGCAAGGCTTGATGACAACTTTGAATGATTTGCAACTTTTCTCCAATCTTTCTCCTTAGGAAATATGCAAGCTAGACATGCAAATCACACACAAAGGAGAGAGGAAAATGTTGTGGGGTTAGTGGATAGGAGTTTTCCTTGGTCAAACCCCTTGTTGGAAATCAATCCTTGAAATAAAATCAAATAAGAATGGAGAATGATGAATGAACAAATGACAATGTTCCAACTCACCAAACCCTAGCAATAAGGTGTTGCAAATATGCTTGAAATGGCTACAATGGATGTAGACTTTGGATCTTTCTTGAAGGAGATAGATGTTGAATGAAACACTTTAGTGAATCAAAAAATCCTACACCACAATTGTTAGCACAATAACAAACATGATGCATGAAATCTTTGACATGATGATTGACTCTTGAATGTTGCTCTAAAATGCTTGATAATTTTTCCTTGAATGCTCTTGTGAACTCAAACTTGCTCTAAGAATGCTCATTCAACTTGCTAGGTGTAAAATGAATGAAAGGAGCTTGTATTTATACCCAGTTATGCAAGAATTCTTGAAATTACAACACTACAAGTTGACATTGGATCTAGGAGAATAAAATCCTGCCAAAGATTTAAATTAATTTTTATTTTGAGTTAAATGGGACTCATTCGCCACCCTGGGTGAATGGGTCCCACCTAAGGGGTCTCATTTTCCCAGAATGGTGAATCAATCCTACCTTAGCTTTTTGAGGTGGGATTTTAGGATTTTGATGTTTTAAATGGTTTCACCTAGATTATCCTTGAAAATACACATAAATGAGGCTTGTGGATGTAAAATAGGGCCAATTAAAGTATAATGATTCCCAATTATTAATGACAAGCCTAGAAAAGTGTGAAAGCGTGTTACAACACTTTCAATTAAGGTAATATTAATGTACAAAAGAGGTTTATTAGGTGTATTTTATTAATACAACCTTATAAAAGTGTGAAAGTTTCTTACAACACTTCACAACACTTAAAAAAGGTACCATTAATGTTCATTTACTTCACAAGGGCCCAATACCTAATGCGAATTTGTTAGGCATATTACAACATTAAATCAAGGCCAAGTTAAGGGAACCTTTTTCTGTCATTACATCTAGCCCCCACTTTAGTGAGAGGAGGAACTTGCTTCAAACTCACACTAAAGTAGACCAAATGCAACAACAATCAAGGGGGGTTCAAATGTACCAATGCTCGTAAGATAGGACAACCATGACCAAGGGGGTGCACAAGCACCTAGGACCAAAGTCCTATCACAAACCAACATAACCATAAAGGAATGCATATGAAATGATAAAGACAAACAATAAGACACAAGCATGCACTATAAAATGCAAAAAGAAAATGAAACAATAGAAAAAAAGAAAAATGGGTGGATCAAGCTTCGACCATTTATCCAATGCGTTGTGGATCAGATATAAGGTTGTTTGTCCCAAAAAGAAAACATACTCACTTTCAGGGGAGGGAAATTTAGGCTGTCCACTAGGTGAGAAGTCCTAGGAGGATGAGACATATACACTCATGGATGGTATGCACTGGCACACACACAAGTGGCTATAGGGAAAGTCATGCCTCGGTTGGGCTTCCTGCTCAAACCATACCAAATTTATACCGCTTGATGACTTTAATAAGGCACCACACAAGAAAGGTTTTCGAGCTTCACGAGACAAGAAAAAAATTGTATGCTAGGAGCTCATGAAAAAAGAGGATGGCTCTACAGGCATGCAAGTTGTGTTATGCAAGGTGGTCATATAAATACAAAATGAAACAATTAGAATGTTCAAGTGATTCTTGCTTAGTTCATGCGAGGTCTTTAACTTAGGGAACATTGTGCCTAATGTCTCCAAGAGAGGACCAATAAAAAAATAAAAGATTCACAACTTAGGGGATGCAGTGCATTGCATCAAGCCACTAAGAGGAATGCAATATGCTGAGAGAGATCATGCTCTTGAAGGATATCACACCCAATGTCATCCACAAAGTGAAAAACACATTGTATAAATTAATAAGACTGCACTATGAAACATGAAAAAGAAAAATGCAAAACAATAATGCCAATATATGCCCCCACTTTAAAGAAATTTCTAAACACCATGCTATGAGCAATTACTTTAAAGTAGCAAATGATAAATGCAAACAATAAATAAGACATGAGAGCTAACGTGCAAAGCCCTATGCCAAGTCATATGTTTCTACGTAAAGCTACATCATGCAAAAGAAAAAGAAAAAGAGAGGGGTTGCCCCCACAATGAGAAACACCAAAAACATAAGGGATCTATAGATTTTGGGTCAGTATGTTCTTTACTGCAATGTTTTTTAGAGAGATCATAAATGTCATCATTCCCCAAATGCACATAGACAGGAAGAATGACATAAAGAGAGCAAAAACAAATAAAAACCTTTCGGATCAACATGGAAGAGAAATGAATGTCTCAACACCTTGCATCATCCCTAAAAGGAAAACATGAGACAAATGAAAAGAGAAAATGAAAAGAAAATCTTTTGGGTCAATATGGAAGAGACATAAATGAAATTCCTTGCATCATCCCCAAAAGGAAAAAAAAAGACAAATGAAAATTTAGAAAATGAAAAGAAAAGCTTTTGGGTCAACATGGAAGAGACATAAATTTCTCAATGCCTTGCATCATCCCTAAAAGGAAAACACAAGATCAATGAAAAGAAAAAAAGAAGTGAAAAGATAAAATATTTACAACATAGAGAAGAATGAAGGTACAAATAGAGGAATGCCACAAGAGAGAGGATATCAAATAGAACATCACGGGGGATCACATTATGCACATGCAATCATAAAAAATAAAATGAAAAGGAAATAGTGCAAAAGACTAGTAAGGAACAAGTGAGTCAACCTAAAGCAGGTCATTTGCCTCCTAATCTTAGTCTGAATAAGCAAAAGGTGGACAACGAACCTAAGGGACAACGAAAAAGGAAATCAACTTCTTTCCCCCACTGAGTGCGAGACAAAAATGAGCTGAGATAGGTGATGGGAAGGGTCATGCAATAGTGAGAATAGAATATTCTTCAACTATTACATGACAAGGGGTGGAAAAGGGTATGTTATGCAATTACTCGATGGAAATCATTACCATCACAGTGAAAATTGTTCAATACTAATTTGAATGCACGAAACTCATTAGTACTATGTCCAAAAGTCCTGTGGTATTGACAATGTGGAACTTTTGCATCTTTAGGATATAGTATGGGTTTGTCTTTCACTGGTGGTGGGAAAGGGAACTTTAGTTTTTGTAGCTTTTAGGGCCTCCTGTGTTTGCTAGATTCACCAAATTCTCTAGATGGGATTAGGGTAGGAGGTCTTGAGATGATCTTATCCTTGTCCTTGTTATTGTTATGAGTCATTGGTTATTCTTTAGGAAGGACATTGATATTGAGAGGAGAATCTAAGATCACCATACCATCACAACAAAGCCTTAGGTATTCTCTAGGGGGTCTTATGTTGCGAGGGGGATCTTGATATCCTAACCCCTTTATGTTTTCATTAGTTGGTATTTTCTCTAGGACTTGATGAATGCTATCTTCACTTGTATCACATCCTTGTTTACTCAAGATAGTGAATCCCTTTCCATATGTCTCTTCTAGGTTGATGGGAGTGTTTGTTATGTTGTTATCATAAAATGGTTGAGCATTTCTTGTTTAGAGGAACTAGGTTCACCTATTGTAGGGAAAGTAGGCTCAACTTTTGTTTTAGTATGTAAATAACCAAACATCTCAAGAGGTGGTATTGTGGCGAGATTTGGTTGTTCCATTGACAGATAAAAGGATGCATTTGCTTCAAGGTTGTTAAAGAAATCATTTAGGAACTTATTCATGTTGTCATCATCTTCTCCAATGACGTCAACATCAAGAGGAGGAAATGCATTAGGAGTTGAAGGAGCATGAGTGAGTTCAATTTTGTTAGAGTCATTTACAAAAGTGCAACTTGACACATCCACTAAGGAATTTAAGGATATCCAAATCTTACTAAAACACATATCCATGATGAAAATTTTAAATTCTAAACTATTCAACAATGTGAAATGAAATGCAATTGTGAATTTAAGAAATGCACAAAATCAAGTAATTGAAACTAGATGCAATGAATTGGATGAAACAAAAAATCTGTAAATTGAAATTGAAAAGCAATAGAAAAAAATAGAAACTCAGAAACTAAACTGTAAATACCGAAAAATGCAATGTAGAATATGCAAAGCAACTAATTCACCTAAGGTGGCGAATGAGTCCCAGGAGAGATTTCTTTCAAAAGTTTTAGAAATTTTTAATTGGGTATGTGCAGGATCATGATGGGCCAAAAAGTGGTGATATGATGGGTATGTGTAGGGTATGTGGGACGAATTTTTTTTTACCCAAATTGATGAAACAAAAGGGTTTTTAAAGGAGATTCTCAACTTTCCACCAATATAAATTATGCTTTACTTTGAATTTAATAAATAATTATTATTCATTTTCTATTTGAATTATGACTAAAATCCTGATTGATAGGTTGATTGAAAAACATCTATAGCTTTCAAAATGGTATCACATTTTTTGAATCTGAAATATGCATCACATTCTATGCTTCACATACTATATATCTTTATATTATAAAAAAATATTATTATTTTATTGTGGTTAGGGTGGTCACACAGACACTTACTTATTATTTTTTCCCTAAAATTTAAGTACTACTACATTGAAATTTTAAATTTCCACCAAATAGATTTTTTAAAAATAAACCTAGTAGTTTAGAAACTAAATTCAATTTGCTATAGATTCTATTCTTACAAATATTTGAAATAATATAGATAACTTATTCAAACTTTTACGTCAAGTTGCCTAACTCTGATTTTTTTGAATTTTTCACTACTTAAGGGTTTGTTCTTTCTATGATGATCCAACACATACCCAATTGAATTTTATGTTTTTTATGTTTTCTAATCTTTATTTGAGATGAAAATGTAGATTTTGAATTATTTTCAATTAAATTAGATGCTATATGAGCTTGTACTAATGCAAATTTTGAAAACCCTAGAATGCGCATTAACCAATGCAAGTCCTAATGCAATCTAAATCTAGGATGCTAATGCACTCGAAATCAGAAAATGAAATTTTTTTAACATCAGATTCACCAAAATGAAATGATGAATTTGTGGGATGGTGCTATCATATGATTTTGGTCATAGAGCATACCCACACCTTCAATTTCATTCAAGGGTAACCCTAAAAATCTCAATGCAAAAGAGAAAGAAATCTTGTAATAGGGTTGTCCTAGGGGCTAAATGAAAGCTATTAAGGGTTCACCACCAAGCTTAGACTTGGAAAATATAATGAAATGCAAGATTCAATACTAAACCCTAATTGAATGTAAACTAACACTAAATTCAACCTATAAAAAGCGAATGAAATGAAACAAAAAATTGAAGACAAGAAGGTGTGCACCTAGGAAACTAGAGATGGCTGAATGGAGGTATGAATCACTAGAAAAAATACTTTTACTACTGACTAGGACTCATTCACCAAGTTGGATGAATCAGTCCAGTTTCTGGAAAACTACGTAGGAACAAAAATTTGGCAAAAGGGTATCCAAATCTGCAAAGTCTTGAAAATTTGACTAGAACTGGGACTCATTTGCTAGAAGTGTTGAATCAGTCTAGTTGGGATTTTATAAAACTTCTAAATATTATCCTTTTCTTCTCTATCTACTTTTCCCTTCTTGATTGGTTTCCAGATCCAAATCTCCCATTTGCAACCTACTAGTCTTCTCCAAGGTTCTCTAAGGCTTGATGACAACTTTGACAACTTTGAATGATTTGCAACTTTTCTCCAATCTTGCTCCTTAGGAAATATACAACCTAGACCTGCAAATCACACAAAAAGGAGAGGGAAAAATGTTGTGGGCTTAGTGGATAGGGGTTTTCCTTGGTCAAACCCCCTGTTGGAAATCAATCCTTGAAATCAAATCAAATAAGAATGGAGAATGATGAATGAACAAATGACAATATTGCAACTCACCAAAGCATACCAATAAGGTGCTGAAAATATGCTTGAAATGGACACAATGGATGTAGACTTTGGCTCTTTCTTGAAGGAGATAGATGTTGAATGAAACAATTAATTGAAACACAAAATCCTACAGAACAATTATTAGCATAATAACAAACATGATGCATGAAACCTTTGACATGATGATTGATGCTTGAATGCTGCTATAAAATGCTTGATAATGTATGCTTGAATTCTCTTGTAAATTCAAACTTGCTATAAGAATGCTCATTCAACTTGCTAGGTGTATAAATGAATGAAACTCTAGCTTGTATTTATACTCAATTATGTAAGAATTCTTGAAATTATAACACTACCAACTAACATTGGATCTAGAAGAATAAAATCCCACCAAAGATTTAAATTAATTTTGATTTTGAGTTAAATGGGACTCATTCACCACACTGGGTGAATGGCTCCCAACTAAGGGGACTCATTCACCTAGAATGGTGAATGAGTCCCACCTTAGCTTTTTGAGGTGGGTTTGAGGATTTTGATGGTTAAAATGGTTTTGTCAGGATTATCCTTGAAAATACACATAAATGAGGTTTGTGGATGTAAAGTAGGGCCAATTAAAGCATAACAACTTAGCCCAATTATTAATGACAAGCCTAGAAAAGTGTGAAAGTGTGTTACAACACTTTACAACACTTTCAAATAAGGCAAGATTAATGTAAAAAAGAGGTTTAATAGGTTTATTTCATTAATAAGACCTTATAAAAGTGTGAAAGTGTCTTACAACACTTCACAACACTTAAGCAAGGTACCATTGATGTTCATTTAGTTCAAAAGAGCCCAAGACCTAATGTGAATATGTTAGGCATATTACAACATTAAATCAAGGCTAAGTTAAGGGGACCTTTTTTCTATCATTACATCTAGCCCCCACTTTAGTGAGAGGAGGAACTTGCTTAAAACTCACACTAAAGTAGACCAAATGTAGCAATGATCAATGGGGGTTCAAATGTACCAATGTTGGTAAGATAGGACAACCATGACCAAGGGGGTGTGCAAGCCCCTAAGACCAAGGTCCTATGGCATACCAACATAAGCACAAAGGAATGCACATGAAATGATAAAGAGAAACAATAAGGCACAAGCATGCACTGTCAAAGCCAAAAAGAAAATGAAACAACATGAAAAAGACAAGGGGCGGATTAAGCTTCAATTGTTTGTCCAATGCGCTGTGGATCAAATCTAGGTTGTTTGTCCAAAAAAAAAATCATACTCACTTTGAGGTGACGAAACTTCAGGCTATCTATCAAGTGAGAAGTCTTAAGAGGTTGAGACACATACACTCATGGCTGGTATGCACTCACACACACACAAGTGGCTATGGGGAAATTCATGCCTCAGCCAAGCTTCCCACTCAAACCATACCAAAGTTATACCTCCTGATAACTTTAATAAGGCACCACACAAGAAAGGTTTTCGAGCTTCAAGAGACAAGCAAAACTTCGTATGCTTGGAGCTCATGAATGAACGTGATGGATCTATAGGCATACAAGCTGTGTTATGCAAGGTGGCCATATAAATGAAAAATGCAACAATGAGAATGTTCAAGGGAGTCTTGCTTAGTTCATGAGAGGTCTTTAACTTAGGGAAAATTGTGCCTAATGTCTCCAAGAGAGGACCAATCAAAGAATAAAATATTCACAACTTAGGGGATGCAGTGTGTCGCATCAAGCCACTAAGAGGAATGTAATATGATGAGAGAGATCACACTCTTGAAGGACATCACACCCAATGTCATCCACAAAGCAAAAAATGCATCGTATAAAGTAATAAGTCTGCACCATGAAACATGAAAAAGCATAATGCAAAAGAATAATTCCAATGTATGCCCCCACTTTAAAGAAATTGATAAACACCATGTTGTGAGCAATTACTTTAATGTAGAAAATGATAAATGAAAACAATAAAAAAGACATGAGAGCTAAAATGGAAAGCCCTATTCCAAGTCGTATGTTTCCAAGTAAAGCTACATCATGTAAGAGAAAAAGAAAAGAGAGGGGTTTCCCCCAAAATGAAAACACCAAATACATAAGGGAACTATGGATTTTGGGTCAGTATGTTCTTTGCTACAATGTTTTTAAGAGAGCTCGGAGCTGTCATCATTCCCCAAATACACATAGAACTAGAAGAATGACACAAAGAGAGAAAAATCAAAGAAAAAACTTTCAGGTCAACATGGAAGAAACATGAATGTCTCGACACCTTGTGTCATCCTCAAAAGGAAAACACAATAAAAATTAAAATAAAAAATGAAAATAATTTTTTTTGGGTCAACATGGAAGAGACATAAATGTCTCAATCCCTTGCTTCATCCCCAAAAGGAAAACACAAGAAAAATGAAAAGAAAATATTTTGGGTCAACATGGAAGAGACATAAATGTCTCAACACCTTGCACCATCCCCAAAAGGAAAACACAAGACAAATGAAAAGATAAAATGTAAAGAAAACCTTTTGGGTCAACATGGAATAGACATAAATGTCTCGACGCCTTGCATCATCCCCAAAAGGAAAACACAAGACAAATGAAAAGAGAAAATGAAAATAAAAGATTTTCAATCAACATGGAAGAGACATAAATGTCTCAACTCCTTGTGTCATCCCCAAAAGGAAAAAACAAGACAAATGAAAAGAATAGCTTTCGGGTCAACATGGAAGAGAAATATATGTCTCAACGACTTGCATCATCCCCAAAAGGAAAACACAAGACAAATGAAAAGACAAAAAAAAGAAAAAAAATTATGACATAGAGAAGAATGAAGGTAAAAATAGAGGAATGTCACAAGAGAGAGTGAACATCAAACAAAACATCATGGGGGATCACATTATGCACATGCAATCATAGAAAAGAAAATGAAAAGGAAATAGTGCAAAAGACTAGTAAGGAACAAGCAAGTCAACCTAAAGTAGGTCATCCACCGCCTAGTCATGTTCATTGTATATGAAAGGTGGAAAACTAGCCAAAGGGACAAGAGCAAGTGAGAAACTATGGGTACCACTAGGTTCAACACTCTTTGTAGGAGATTTGTCTTCTAAGCTCATGGAAGAGGAAAATAGTGTATTCAATTCATTATGCACCTCTTCATCAATTTTAGCAACCTCATCATCATCATCCAAGTTAATCACAATAGGAGACATTGAATAATAATATCCATGGAAGAGTTCAATGCTTGTTGTGGTTGTTGTATTGGATTTTTTTGTGTTGGGGTAGGAGTGGGGTCATCATGCATTGCTTCAATAAAGTTTGGATTTTGATTTTCTTTGTTCAATTCTTCATGTAACCTACGAGAAAGGGCACAAAGTCTATGCCTATGCTATCTAGCACTTGTGTTTCTTTTAGTTTTGTTTTCACGTTTCATTTGTGTAGCAACGGGTTGATCAACCATAGGTTGCTTTTGTTCCCTAAGGGAAGGAACAAAAGGAACCACGAGAATTTGTTCAACCACTTTCTCTTTAACTTTGTAAACCTATTTTATTCTAGGACGTGTGACGGGGTTGTTTTCATTGTCTCTTGGTCTTTTGTAGGGGGTAGGGGAAGGTTTTGTCTTAGGTTATTCTTGGTTATTTTGAATTTATTTAGGTTCGAGCATGGTTTCATCTAGGATGGTAGGTTCCGTGGTGGGTGGGGACATGTTTCAGAGGAATATTTCTACTATCTTCTTTGCTTTGAAATTTTGATAGGACAAGAAAAAGAAGTCTTCTTGTGGTTCCATAGGTTACATAGGCTCAGGCCCAAAGGACTCTAAGGAGAAGTTACCTTTAGAGGACAATGGGTTAAAGCCACTATGGTGGATGGTGAATACTTCCTTGTCAAAGGGAAACTTTAAGCATTTATGCACAACTGAAGGGACATATTTCATGGAGTGAAGCCATGGATGGCCTAGCTTCACACAAAATGGGTCCAACTACGGGATAATGGAGAATGAGACATCTAATGTTTTTAGTCCTATTTGCAATGGTAAGGTGATCAATCCCATAGTAGGGCAAGCAAAACCACAGTGTGTCTTGACCCATGCTTTCATTTTATCGTATATGTCTTCATAGAGCTCATGCAAAAGTAATAATTCCTCAATGATCACATTCTCTCCACAGGAAGGATCTATTAGTATCCCATTAGTATTCCATTTGTGATCACACAAAGAGGACTAGATCAAGTGTATGTTTATGTATATCCTTAGAGGAGAAAGAAATTTCAAGAGGATGCTTAGTTCAAATGGTACTATCATATAATTTTGGTTTATTCTAAATGCAGGTTCACCAAAATGAAATGATGAATTTGTGTGATGGTGCTATTATATGATTTTGGTCATAAAGCATACCCAAACCTTCAATTTCATTCAATGGTAACCTTAAAGATCTCAATGCAAAAGAGAAAGAAATCTTGTAATAGGGTTTTCCTAGGGGTTGAATGCAAGCTATTAAGAGGTTCTCCACCAAGTTTAGACTTGGAAAAGATAATGAAATGCAAGATGCAATACTAAACCCTAATTGAATGCAACCTAACACTAAATGACCTATAAAAGCGAATGAAATGAAATAGAAAAAAGAAGACAGGAAGGTGTGTACCTAGGAAACTAGATATGGATGAATGGAGTTTTGAATCACCGAAAAATCTATTTTTACTATTGACTGGGACTCATTCGCCAAGCTGGGAAAATCAGTCCAATTTCTAGAAAACTGTGTAGGAACAAAAATATAGAAAAATGGTATCAAAATCTGCAAAGTCTTGAAAATTGATTGGAACTGGGACTCATTCACCAAAAGTGGTGAATCAATCTAGTTGGGCTTTTTCTACAACTTCAAAATTTGATCCTGCTCTTCTCTTTCTGCTCTACCCTTCCTAATTGGTTTATGGATCTGAGTCTATGACTTGCAACCTATAGGTCTTCTCCATGGTTCTCTAAGGCTTGATCACAACTTTGACAATTTTGAATGATTTGCAGCTTTTTTCCAATCTTGCTCCTTAGGAAATCTACAACCTAGATCTGCAAATCACACATAAAGGAGAGGGAAAAATGTTGCGGGGTTAGCGGATAGGGGTTTTCCTTGGTCAAACCTCTTGTTAGAAATGAATCATTCAAATGAAATCAAATAAGAATGGAGAATGATGAATGAGGGTGATCCCACAATAGTGGTTTACAATTTTTGGCCAAACTGGACACTGCAATAATTTTTTTTAACTAAATCTTCAGTTTCAGACACCTATAGCCACTAAACCGTGAGGAATTTGGAGATGATGCAAAGTAGAGTTTCATGAAATTTTTCCTATTGATTCTAATTTTTTTTTTCAATTTTTTTAGAATCAGAGTACACTTCTTTTTCCATCTCCCTCAAAAACTAGTATTTTTTAGAAAACAACATTTTTAAAAAGTGACACTCGCCATATAACACATAACCTTTTTTCCATGAAGGATAAAATTCTAATTCTTTTGAATTTAGATTTGTGACTCCGATATGTAGTGCTTCCACTTGGTTAGATATTTTTTTATTGAATATTTTTCTTTAATAAAGTTTCAAAGTCAAACCAATTACAATTCAGACATAGCGCGGCCGTATAACACAACTTTTTTGTATGTATCAAAATTCAATTTTATTTTTTTGTTGGATCAAGGACTTCAATATCTGGTGCACTCATATTTTTCAAAAAAAATAAAATGATAATCTTCTATTTTTCCACATGTGCAAAACAAAGAGCTTGATTTTCAATGAAAAACCTACATTCACAAGAAATAAATATATATATATACTAATCAAATTAAATTTATTTAAAATTATACTTTTTGGGAAACTTATAATAAGGACCACATACAAAAATAATTTTTAAATGAATTCATTTGATCCCCCAAAAGGTAAATCAAATGTGGTTTTTTATCAGCACTTTAATAGGTGTAAAGGAGACTCTATTATAGGTATGGTTTAAAACTAGCAGGGTTATATCCAAGGGGGTTTGATCTAAGGTAGTTTGTTCAAACCCTCTTCAATTGGAATGCTTTAAATATAGCTTTGTAAGGCTTAAATCATTATATTTTCTAAAAATATATGATTTCAACAAAAAACAAAATCTCCCAGAAATTATATACCAACTTTTTGGGATCAGCCATGAACAAATGACAATGTTGCAATTCACCAAACCCTAACAATAAGGTGCTACAAATATGCTTGAAATGGTTGCAATGGATGTAGACTTTGCCTCTTACTTGAAGGAGATAGATGTTGAATGAAACACTTGCTTGAATCACAAAATCCTACACCATAATTGTTAGCACAATAACAAACATGATGCATAAAATCTTTGACATGATGATTGATGCTTCAATGTTGCTCTAAAATGCTTGATAATATACCCTTGAATTCTCTTGAATGCTCTTGTAAACTCAAACTTTCAATAAGAATGCTCATTCAACTTGTTAGGTGTAAAATGAATGAAAGGAGCTTGTGTTTATACTCAATTATGCAAGAATTCCCAAAATTATAACACTACAAGCCGACATTGGATATAGGAGAATAAAATCCCACACATTGGATATAGGAGAATAAAATCCCACCAAAGATTTAAATTAATTTTTATTTTGAGTTAAATAGGACTCATTTGCCACCCTGGACGAATGGGTCCCACCTTAGCATTTTTAGGTGGGTTTTCGAGATTTTGATGTTTTAAATGGTTTTTTCAAGATTATACTAAAAAATACACATAAATGAGGCTTGTGGATGCAAAATAGGGCCAATTAAAGCATAACAAAGCCCAATATTAATGACAAGCCTAGAAAAGTGTGAAAGTGTGTTACAAAACTTTCAAATAAGGCAAGATTAATGTACAAAAGAGGTTTATTAGGTGTATTTCATTAATAAGACCTTAGAAAAGTGTGAAAGTGTGTTACAAGACTTCACAACACTTAAGCAAGGTACCACTAATGTTCATTTAGTTCACAAGGGCCTAGGACCTAATGTGAATATGTTAGGCATATTACAACATTAAATCAAGGCCAAGTTAAGGGAACCTTTTTCCATCATTGCATCATTTTTAACACCCTGAAATGAATAGGTCTTGGAAATTTAGGTCAAGATGCATTCACCCTTGGGCGAATGGGTCCCCTTAAATTGCTAAATTCAAAATTTTAATATGTTTTTGGTGGCCTTTCTATGATTCCAAATTCAAATTCAAATGTCAGCTTGTAATGTTTAATTTTTAGGAAATTAGAAAATTATCTATAAAAGCAAGGTCATTTTATTAATTCAAATCCTAGAAGCATCCTAGAAATTTATGAGAGAAAGAATTATAGCAAAGATTATTTTTAAATGTGCTCAAGAGCATATTTCTCAATCATTTATTACAGGAATCAAGATCTCAACCATCATGTCAAAGTTATCAAGCATCAAGCATGTTTTTGGAACTAACATTGTGATGTTGGTTTCAAGCATTCAAGTCAAGATTCAAGCCATCAAAATAAACATTCAATTAAGCCATTTCATGCAAGATAAGACCTTGGAGAGATGTGTTAGATTTCATTCCTTCAAGGATCTATATTCAAAGGTTTGGTGAGTTGCAACATAGCAAGTGTTCATTCATCATTCCTTTCATGTTTCATTTTTTCTTTTCAAAGTTTAATTACCAAAATTAGGTTTGACCAAGGCAAACCCCCATTCACTGAAAAAAAAAAAATCCCTCTTGTGTGTGTTGTAGATCTTAGGTTGAAAAGATATTGAAAATCTATCAAAAGAGAAAAATTGCAAAAGTTATCAAAGTTGCAAAAGTTGTCAACATTGTCATCAAGCCATGGAAACTCACTTTTAGAATTTATTTTTAAAATTCAGACTATGAAACCTAAAGGAATGAGGAGTGAGAACCAAGGACAAAAGGACTGTGAGGGCAGATTTTCAACCCATGTAGCAAGACACATTCACCATAAGGTGAATGAGTCCCAGGAGGACACTCAACACAACCTTTTTGTGACAGGTGCATAAAATCTGATCCTTCTTAGATTTGTTGAAACTTTGCTAGTTCTATCAGATTAAGGTTTAATTTAGAGGTTTTATGCGTTACATTCCATAATTGCATTCATTTAGTATTTTTCATTCATCTCCCAAAGTGTATTTCAGGCTAATTTACCCTATCCTAAGTCATAAGGAAAACAACAAGATCTTCATCAAGGTTGAAAGTCAATCTTACCCTAGGGGATCTCTTTTCCCTAATGAAAATAGGAAGATTGGTGCATCATACCCCCATTCCATATTGGTTCACCCATTTTTTTGTTGTTTCAAGTTTATCAATATTGTACTTGTTTGGAGCTACTCATTAAATGTTATTGTTTAGAGCTGCTCATAAAATGATCTCTCTCTCTCTCTCTCTCTCTCTCTCTCTCTCTCTCTCTCTACGGATAAGATTAATTTTCTTTATTTACATATCATCTATAACCCTTGGTTAATTGCTTTTGTTGTCTTTGTTTCATATTTTGTAGGTAGATTCAAAATCTGCTAAAAACTTGACATTTTGGAAGTTTGATGGATGATAGCATGAGACTAGGACAATAACACATAAGAAAGACTATAAGACTAGGACAATAACACATAAGAAAGACTATAATGCATCATGCATACATCCATGCATAGGACAACATCTTGAACAATAAGCTCCATCATCTTAACCTCAAATTATTATTTTTTTTCTATTTACAATTATCAATTTAGTTTATCAATATTATTTCCCAACTCAATTAATCTATTACTTAGTTTAAAATTGATGACCACCTATGGTGACCAAGCATTTTATAGACTTATTTTCCCAAACACCCTCCATGACATGCTCACTCAATTGCGTATAATAATACAACACTAACAAACACAGCCAACCCACATTCACGATTGCGTACAAGATCTGCTCAGCGCAATCCATGCAAACCAACCTCACATTCGGGAACAGTCTCAGCTATTCTCCATCTCGAAGTTCCAATGCCAAAGCAATAAGTGAAGACACGTTTCTTTCAAACCAGAAAATCCCTAACCAGTGATCAGATATTGACTGCCACCCACTCAGATATCGTCGAACATGCTTCTGAATTCTCCCAACATTTGGGCAGATGACGTGCACGATCAATCTGACAAGCCCATTCCTTTATATTTTATCAAAATTCAACACTTTCCCCAATCTTCTACTTCCATCTTCAATCACTGACCAAAAGATGGCGAAATTTACCTATTCTCTTGTACCGATCGACAATATTCTAATACTCCCCACAAGTGCTCACGCGTACGTCTTCCATAAAATTTCAGTGCAACTTAAGAGAGGACAGAAATGCTTCTCTCTAGTCAGCATATAAATGACTTTATTAATCTGGACATCTCTGTGATGTTGAAAGCACATGACATTACTAGAGAAAGTCTGTACGTAAATGCTTGAGAATAATCCTGCTTTGACCAAATTGTGTGAAGCAGATCTTACTAACTAATTCCCCATCCCCCACCTGTAACTTCACCGACTACTGAAAGCTGCTTCTCCTGTTCTAACGTCATTCAGATGCCCAACAAATCATTTACTCTGAATGTTTGATTCCTTCAAATTATTCAATCTCGCCATTCCATTTCGTAGGTGTACGTCTGATGCTCGGACTGGATTAGGGATATCATTGAGATTTGGTTTGACATTTAACTAGAAAGATCACCAATGGGCGAGCACCAAACAACTGTCGTAATGCTCGCCCGTGAAATTAAATATAAATAATTGGGTACGTTCCGAGCTTCAACAGTGTATAGAATGGTAATTAATTAAATCTTTCAGATGCCTAGCTGTACTAACGTAATCTAAGCATGGACATTCCTTTCACGGGCGAAAGGTTCGGTTGGAAAATTAGCACAAAGTTTTTGTATTTAGATATTCCCTCTGGTTTTTGTTCCGGTGAGAAAAAAAGTATAGGTCAAAGCGTATGCTCATAGGAGAAACTCTTATCATTAGCTTTTAGTACACCTGCTAACCGACTTTCTACCAACCTGTATTATTTTGGTATAATCCCATGTACTGTTTGACATTTTTCCTAAAGAAATGGTGTTCAAACCATAATCTTGCACTTAATCATGCTGAATATTATTATTCTAGTTATAAATTATTCCGTTCATGGTGATCTACTGATTGGTGCTTTCAGCTGGTTTGATTCCAGCAAGTTTCTTCTCTTGGTTTTTTATTATTTCGTCAATCCATATCAATGAAAAAGAAGAAGATGATGAAGGATGGGACTCTTTGATAGACACTCTGGACCCTCCTCCTCCCCTCTTTGCTATTGTTATTGTCACCTAGCAGTTTGGTATTGGTTCTTCCTTCTTTGTTATTGTTGTTGTCACCTAGTAGTTTGATATTGTTTCTATGTTTTTTTGATTCAGGTGTTCATCTTGTGTGAACTTTAGGAGTATGATTTTATATCCATACGCTTTGCTTTTAATGTGTGTAATATTCTTTCTTATAGATGATAAATTAAACACTAATTCATAAACAAAAAAAATACCCATTCAAATATTTAGGATATTTCTCTTTTAAATTATTTCATGTCAGTGAACTATCCTACAACTTTGCCCTATCTTTACAAATTCTAATTTAATTACTACCAAAGATTTAAATCTTAAAAGTTGATTGTTTCCAGTCATTATTTATTCTAAACCAAATTAAATTAAGCATGTAAGATTTTGTGTTTAAGGAAAAGCTTAGAAGGCATTACTAAATAAGAATTGAATAGTAAAAAAAGGAATGAAACAATCAATTTTGGTTGCATCAACATCAATAGACACCACATTATCATAAACATATTACATATATGTCTTGTGTGTCTTTGATTTGTGTGTACATTGGCAAAGGGGTTTTCCTTAATGCCAACAAAGTGTCATGTTTATTTTTACACATAGTAAATCCCCAACATGTTTTTTAGTACCCAATTTATATTTGACATTAGTATAAGCATAAGTGTTTTTGTTTTAGATCATTAGGTGTAAAGGATGCAGCCACACCAAGTAGGAAAGACTACAAATGTGTATCCATCCCAAATATCAAAAAAACCTTTCTTAGTTTGTCTTTACAATGTGTATCATTTCAATATTAGAGATCAACTCTATCACACCAATCATAACATATCACTCAATCCATGAAATAAGTCAATAATAATTATTAAAATAGTTGAGAATACCTTATCCATCTCATTTCCAATTATCAATCTCACCTCATTTACCTAGTTTAAGGCTTACATTGACTTGATTGTTCTATTAAGTTATTATACAAAAATGGTGTGTTTTAAATATTACTCAATAATTTTGTGAACTTGTAAGATGTAAAACTATCTATTTCTTTGTTCTAGGTTATACTTCTTCTTCATTTACAGTTCATTAAATTTTATTTTATTTATTATAGAATTTTATAACTATTATCTTTGCATCAACGCATGCTTCTAGTAAGGATTAGAATGTCTTGTTCTCACAATTAGTTGGTCTAATCCTTTGATTTTTTATGATATCACATCATGTTACCAAAATGATATCATATTCCATGACTATAAATTATTCTAATGTGTATGTAATTGTTCATCCTTTCTAGCACTCAACATCTACTTTTATTGTATTTTGTATAATTTTACTTCATTTGTTCATGATATTCATGTTGATTTTCCATATTAGTGGGATTATCCCATAAGTAGTTCCCTTCTTGTAATATATGTAATAAAGAACTCCAAAAAATTTCCTAAGACATGTATATTTTGTATTCTCCCTTTCATGTGATTTTGTTATTTCTAGTGATGATGATATATCTCAAGAAAGTTATGATGACCCTACTACAAGCATGTGTAGTCTATGTTGTCATTGATGTGAACAAGCTTATGTGTTGTCATTGGTGTCAATAGTATGAGGAATTTGTTGTAAGGATGTGTAGTTGGTGTTGAGTTGGTGTTTTCTTTGATGATGCTTCGATTAGTTGTATTATGTTGTCATTAGTAAGCTACTAGTATCAGCCTCTAGTCTTTCTTTGGCAAACTTTTGTCTATGGATATATGGTTGAGTTGCTATGTTGCAGTTGGCTTGGTGGTGATGAAGAAGTGCTAAAGATGTTGAGGATGTGTCTCTGGTTCTTGGTTTCCAAGTGCTTTTGAGAAAATTTGAATAAAAGAGGAAACAATGTGTTGCAATGGTGTTCTATGAACTACAAAGTAGCATTTCAAAGTTTCCACATTTCTTCTAGGTTGAAGATCTACTTGTGTGGTTTGGATATGTTGATTAAAAATGTTACATCCAAAATTTGGTGTGCTAGATTGTTGCACACAGAGAATGTTGTGTTCACCAGTGTGTGAACTATGCATTGTAGAGGTGTCTAGGAGAAATGGTTTTTCTCTGCATTTCTCTGGAGAATGGTTTTTGGTCTTGTAGACCTAGAAGGTTGTCGATAGTGTTCGCATCTTTCTTCAGTTGAAGTTGTTTGAGGCTTGGTACTCCAGAAGTCAATTTCTTGAGTAATAGTGCGAGGGAGGTTGTTTGAATGTACTAGGTGTGTGCATTCTTCAAGTGAAAGTTGTTATGAATGATTTTTTGGATTTTACGGTGTTTGTGGAATATTCTAGATCCTATTCAAGTGTGGTGTGTGGTCTATGAGTCATCTTTGGATTTGTGGAAGCATGTACTTAAATGTTAATGGTGTTAACACAGGTTCAGACAACCTTGGTGGCTGGAAGTGACTGTTCTCCTATTGAGGTGGAGTGGGATGCGGCTTGTTATGCTTGGAAAAGCTGTTGGGGGGCTTTTGAAGTCCTATTTTATGGTGGTTTGGGTTCTAATGGGAACCTGCATGCTGTGCTCTTTTCTTTATCTTCTATGGAGGTGGAGATATTGATTTGGAAGCAGAGCTTTGAGACATTCAACCCCACGATTATTGGCAGTTGCAGTTATGAGAAGCTGGGTTTTCTTTCCTATAGAGGTGGAAAGAACAAATGAATTTTGAAGGATACTGTTGGAGCTTTGTGCTTTTGTGTTTACCTTTCCTATAAATTTGGAAGGGGTGCTTTGTTGGACTCTACTACTTTTGCTGGTGGAGCTTTGATCATGAATTGTACTGTGAAAAGTTGTATTGGGTTTAAGGTCCCTGTCAAAACCTTACGTTATGGGCTGATGGTCTTGTCTATAACAATGGAGTGTAGTGGGTTGTTGGGCCCGTCAAAACCAACAAAGTCAAGATTCAAAGTGATTTCTTGATGCTCTTCTTGGCAACCTGCTGGCTTTTGGCCGGTTGTTGTCTTTCTGCGTCCCTGGTTTGCTGCTGGTTGTGTTTTAGGTTATCCTTTGAGTAGCTTGTTCCTCTTGGTGTGGGTCTGGGACCCCTGTAAGTCCTGATAGTTTTGGGTCCATTCAAAACCTCTTGTACATGGTTTCGGGTCCATTCAAAACCTATTTTTCCCATCTTTCAAAAACCTTGGTTGTTTACACTAACTGTGAAGTTGCATTGGTGTTTATGGAAGTGTGGTTTGGTGTTTGAATGGATTTAGGTTCTAGCTAAGGAGTGTTGTGGTATTCCTTCATTCTTTTCCATTGTGGGAGTGTTTTGGTGCTAACATAATTTAAATTTGCATGGTTGAGATGCATAGCAGACCTTGGAGAATGTTTTCAAGGTTGACGATGGTATAAATATGTGTTGAGTTGTTGAGAGATGAAAAAATAAATGGGTGTGATGCAATACATGTGGGTATGTGCAGGATCATCATGGAAAAAATAGGCCCTTAACTGGCAAAAAATTCAAAAAAATCATAGTTAGGCAACTTGACGTAAAAATTTGAATAAGTTATCTATATTATTTCAAAAATATGTAAGAATAGAATCTGTAGTAAATTGAATGAAGTTTCTAAACTACTAGGTTTATTTTTTAAATATTTGGTGAAAATTTGAAATTTCAATGCAATTGTACTTAAATTTCGTGGAAAAATAAGAAGTGTCTATTCCACCCTAACCACAATAAATGATAATTTATTTTTATAATATTTTAGATATAAGTAGAGGACCTATGCCCCGATGTGATGCATTTTTTGTAATTTTTTCCAAGTAATAATTAACTATGATTTTTTATTATGACTTTTTAAAAAATATAAAAATCACATGTTTGACCTCTTAACTTGGTCAAAAACTTTATGAAATTCAATTTTTTTTTCAATCCTATAGTATGCAAAGCATAGAATGTGAGCAATTTTTTGGATTCAAAAAATGTGATACCTTTTTTGAAAGCTATAGATGTTTTTCAATTAGCCTATCAATCAAGACTTTAGTCATAATTTGAATAGAAAATGAATAATAATTACTTATTAAATTCAAAGTAAAGCATAATTTATATCGGTGGAAAGTTGAGAATCTCCTTTAAAAACCCTTTTCATTTCATCAATTTTGGGTAAAAAAATACTCATCAGCCATATACCCATCATATTGCCACTTTTGGCCCATCATGATCCTGCACATACCCATGTGAATTACAGAGTTGTAAGGTGCAAATTTGTGAAGTACAATGTGAGCTTTCATGTGCTAGATTATTGGATACAATGAGTAGAAGGTGTCTATGTAATACTCAATAAGACTGCGAAGGTGTTGGTGATGTTGTCGTGGAATTCTCTATTGCATTAAGATGGATTTCTCATTGAGCCTTTGGCAATGTGCATTTCTTTCTTCTAGGTAGTGAGCCCTCTGGTAATGAGCCCTTTGTAATCAGTATTGATATTACTTTATATTGTGAGCTAATCCTCACCATAGTTTTTTCCTTCTTAGGTTTTCCACGTAAATCTGGTGTTGCTTTGATTCTATTTTGGTTATCCACTTTCATGATAAATCATTCTAATAGATTAAGGGTTAATTGATTTGACGTGGATCTAAATGTTTGTAAGGGGTTTCAAGTTTTAAGGTACAACTGATTCACCCCCCCTCTCAGTTGTCTTGTGCATTCAATAATTGGTAGATCAGAGCAAGCTTCCTTGTAAGAAAGCTTAACTGCTTGAGGTAGATGTGGGATGGAACACAAGAAAGATGTTCCGCTATTTGATGCATCGGATTATACATTTTGGAAGACAAGGATGGAAGGTTTTTTGGTTTCTCTTGGATCTAAAATTTGGAAGACTGGATATACTATGCCTACAAATGGTCTGATTAGTGATGATGAGATCAATTCCTATGAAAACAATGGTAAAGTTAGGTATGCTCTTTTAAGTGGTCTTGCTAATTCTAAATTGGTGAAAGTTATGAATTTGAAAACTACTAGAGAAATTTGGGTAAAGTTAGAAAGAATTTATATGAAGGAGTTGATAAGGTCAAGCAAGCTAAGATGCAAAATCTAAATATCATGTTTGAGACCTTGTGAATGTCTAAAGATGAAAACATCAAAAGCTACTTGTAGAAGGTGGATGAAATTGTCAACTACATTAGAGGTATTGGTGGAGAACTGAAAGAAGAAGTGGTGAAGAAGGTACTCAGAAATCTTCCTAAATTTTATAATCATAAAGTTTCTAATATAGAGGAATTTCAAAATATTAACCAATATACCATAGATCGGTTATATGATTCTTTAACTACTTTTGAAATGAGAGAACTTGGTATAAGTAATGCAAGAGTGGGGACTGCTTTTAAAGTTGGAAAATTAGAGAAGACTATGAAATCAAATCGGGAGGATCTTGATGAGCTTTGGACATAAAATTTGTAAGGAGAACGAAAAAGGGTATTGGTAATTATAGAGGTAAGTTACCTTTCAATTTTTTTAGTTTTGGAAAGAAAGCTCATTATGCTTTAAGATTTCCAAACAAAGCTTTGAATGACAAAAATAAGAACAAAGTTAATATGATAAAGAAAAGTTATTATGTTAGAGAAGATGCAAGTATATATGATGATGAATCTAATTATGGGGATGATGAGGATGGTGAATGCTTGTTTATGGCTTTAAAAGATGAAACTAATTTTCCTAACTCTGAGAGATGTTTGAAGAAGCAAGTGTTAGTATTGAAGGCACTTTGGTGTCTACTTTTCATGATAGATAAGAGAAGAACTACTAGATCATTGATAGTGGATGATCTAATCATATGACCAAAGACAAGAGTAAGTTTGTTAAAGTTGAAAAATATGAAGGAGGACTTGTTAGGTTTGGTGATGATACATCTAATAAGATATGTGGAAAAGGTTCAATTAGTTTTGATGCCAAGAATAATACTAATGATGTTCTTTATGTTAAGGGTTTAAAACATAACCTCTTGAGTTTTGGAAAAATGTAAAGTTGGCCTAATCCACTTAGACATCTTGACAATATTATTCATACCCACTACCAAAGATGATTATTCTTCTATATCACAGGATAATTTTAACAACAATTATAATGTCCTTAATGTTGATCCTACCCCTTTTGAGGAGTTGCAATCATGTTGTCTTTGGATTTAATATTCTTTCTAAGAATGGGTACAGAGGAAATGGTCTTAGGCACATGGAAAAAGGAGTTAAGGTCCCTTTGGAACTGACACCTCACTCTTTTGCAAGGGGTTTAGGTTACAAGCCTTCTCATTTGTCCCCATCCCCTCCTCCATTGTCTTCTATCTTCATGTCTTCTTCTTGTGAGCAATCAAACTTTTCTTCACAAGAGAACGGGTTGCTTCCTGCTCCTCATTCTTTATCTAAGCAAGAGCATATTATGTTGATGCTTCTCAAAGCCCACTTAATTACTCTTTCTCCTCCTACACATAAGAAGTTTCATAAACATGATAAAGTAAAACATTCTTTTTGTGCATACCATCAAGTGCCTGGCCATTCCACTAGTGAATGTAAGGCCTTGAACCTGATGAAGTATAAATTCTTGATTTATGTGCCATCACACTTCCATCTATTGATGCACCTATCTCATCATCTCATAAAAAGTGATATCAAGGTCTACCTCTATCATATCCATTCTAAGAATCTTCTCATGAAGTTATTACAACTCCCTGCTATTATGTTGCTACCCACTATGTGGGTATGTGCAGGATCATGATGGGCCAAAAAGTGGCAATATGATGGGTATAAAATCACATTTTTTGAATCCAAAACATGCATCACATTCTATGTTTTGCATACTATAGGAATAAAATAAAATAAAAATTGAATTTCATAAAATTTTGACCAAGTTAAGGTGGTCAAACATACGAGTTTTGATATTTTTTAAAAGTTGTAATAAAAAATTCATAATTAATTATTTACTTGGAAAAAGATTACAAAAAAATATGCATCACATCGAGACATGAGTCCTCTACTTATATCTAAAATCTTATAAAAAATAATTATTATTTTATTGTGGTTAGGGTGGTCAACAAACACCTACTTCTTATTTTTCCCTGAAATTTAAGTACTCACTGCATTGAAATTTCAAATTTTCACCAAATAGAAATTTTATTTAAACAAACCTTGTAGTTTAGAAACTATATTCAATTTTCTACATATTCTATTCTTACATTTCTTTGAAATAATATAGATAACTTATTCAAATTTTTATGTCAAGCTGCCTAACTCACATTTTTCTAAATTTTTTGCCACTTAAGGGCTTGTTTTTTCCATGATGATCTTGCACATACCCATGTGCTATTAGTATATTTTCTTGCTCATTTGTCATTCATGGCAGGGTATGTGCAGGATCAGATGGGCCAAAAAGTGGCAATATTATGGGTATTTTAGAGAGGAGATTCTCAACTTCCACCAATATAAATTATGCTTTAATTTGAATTTAATAAATAATTATTATTAATTTTCTATTAGAACAATGACTAAAGTCCCTGTCGATAGGCTGGATTGAAAATAATCTATAACCAAAATGGTATCACATTTTTGAATCCAAACATGCATCAAATTCTATGTGTCACATTCTATGCTTCACATATTATGGTTAGGTGATCAAACAGACCTACTTCTTTATTTTTTCCCTAAAATTTAAGTACTATTGCATTGAAATTTCAAATTTTCACCAAATAGATTTTATTTATTAAATAAACCTAGTAGTTTAGAAACTACATTCAATTTTCTATAGATTCTATTGTTACATATTTTTGAAATAATATAGATAACTTATTCAAATTTTTACGTCAAGCTGCCTAACACTGATTTTTCTGAATTTTTTGCCACTTAAGGGCCACTTTTTTCCATGATCATCCCGCACATACCTGGCAATACATTATTTTGTGAAATCATACTCTTTATATGGTAGAGACATAATAGTATCTAGCATGGTTATCCTCCCCTATGCACTTGGGGCAAGGGTAACATGTTCTGGAGGTGTATTTCCTTCTTGAGGACCCTCTTTCTTCTTTCTTTCCCTTTTCTTCTCCTTAGAATGGCATGTGATTCTTTGTGTAGCACACATCATTCTAAGGGTGGCTATCATATCTACTTATTTTCAAAAAAAAATCTTAAAAAAATATATATCTTGATGTCTTATGATTTCATCATCTAACTTGGGGATAGCCTAACTAGACTTGTCTTTTCTATGACTATCTTGAAATGCAGTTTGCAGCAGCCATAGACCTATGCACTTGCCTTATGATCTCTATTTTGCTAGCCATACTTATGAGCATCATATTTATGTGTTTGTTATATGGTCTCTAGCTTGCCATTCATACTTAACGGTGTTTTCTTTATCCACTTGTGGTATGGTCTCTAACCTTGCTAGTCATACTTATTAGTGATGTCTTTTTATGTAATCAGATTTACCATGACTATTTTTTGATTTTTTTCCTAATGTTTTTTTTTGTAGCAAACATGTTTGTGGTAAATTTGTAGTTAGATATATCAGATGGAATACCCATGTCCTCTTCATGTCCTATCTTAGCTCTACAATTGTATATACCAGATCAAAGACCTACATCTTCTCCATCCATAGTATATGCTCTTTCTCTCTCTTTTTCTCTTTGACATTGGTTGCTTCCCTATCTTTTGGATGCATTCCTCTCTTGAAGCAATCAATCCTTACATTCTTCTCTCTATTTAAGAATTATTTTTTATGGGTTATTTCATATTATTTTGGGAACGATGCATAGTATTGAGAAAACCTTCCACATCAAGGTCTCTTTTACTTTTTTGAATCAAATCTCTTTAGTTTGTTTGTTATGTGTACCTTTTTGTATGTGTTATCTATGTATATTTTCTAACCCTATGATTTAATAGCTCTATATGTTCTAACCTTGTTGTCTTGTACAAATATTTTAAATTTCTACTGCATTTGTTTTGTAGATATTTACCCTAAAGGGGCATGCTTCCTTGGTTCGAAGGTCTATCTTCTTCCCCTACAGTATCCTTTTGTCACCATGATGTTTATTTTGAGTAGATTTCCTTTAGCATGTATATTCATGTAGATTCATAAGCCCGCTAAATTTGGGGAAAAATGTAGTGTCGTAAAATTACATACCCTTGCAATTCACCTACTTTTTTGAATCCACTTTAATGTCCACTCCCTTAGCATTTTTGTAGGATCATTTCATCCATTGCATTGGCCTTTTTCCCCTCAGGATGCTCAAGACCCTTTTTTAGTAGTTATTTTCTTATGTCACCTTTGCCTGAAACCTTGTGTTTTCCTTGTTCCCACCATTCTTGAGCATTATTTTTTTGGACACTAGAACTCTACATGGATGTTTGCACATCGCACTAGTGTCCCACAAAATTTAAACATTCAAACAATCATTATCAAACATTTTCCTACTTGTCATCTAACATTGTTAATGTAAACAACTTGGGATGCCTTGTAACGGCTCAAGAGCCTCCCTCCTATTCTCTCTTTAAAATCCATCTTTTCAATTCATTTGGTCTTCTTGGTCTCTCTCTTGAAAACTCTCTCGTTTCTTTCTCTCAAAATATCTTTCTCTCAAGCTTGCATAGCTCTCTTGCTTGCTACAATAATATCAAGCTCTCACAACATTCTCTAAAAATCTCTTCGCTCTCATAGCTATCTCTTTTCTTTCTCTCTTTGACTTACTCAAGCCTTGTAGGTGATATCTATCTCTTGCCTTACGTCTTTGAGAATCTTGGGATTTCTACCATCCCTTGTCTATACATTTTTTATCCCATCTATTTATTTTTCTATCTACCTATCTATCTGGTTGTCTGCACAAAGCTGGAAACACTGAAATACAGGTTTGATTGAGGCAAGCCCCTAAATAGCCCCAAAATTTTATCTCATTCTTATGTGTGTAGGTGTTGAAGACATTTATTTTCTAGAGGCTTCATTGCTTGGTTGGTTGTGAGTGATTCCCTTCTCTTCCTTCACTTCATAATCTACATTCCATTTAAAATATATATTTTACATAGTTTACTTTACTTTATTTTAGTTCTATTAGTTTCCTTCTATTATTGAAAGTTTATAGCAATCACATTGTTAGTAGTTGAACCATAGATTTTAAGGGGTGTGAAATGCTATGACTCTCTTTTGCTCAATTAGGGTCTTTCACCTAATGCAAAGAGATAGATCTCACACCCAAAATCTAAGTGGTTCACTCAAATTAGGGAATGTATGATGAAATTATGCTTAAATGCAATGATATAAATGCAAATAGATGATGATATTGTTTGATTAAGTATGCAAAACCTAAGAAATGTGACTTTTTTGAAAACACATTGTGTAATGCAAAAACACCTAGAAATGAATGCAAATTGTAACAGAACTTGACGAAACGAAAAGTGTGCACCTAAAATATGGATGGGGATTGGAAATGAATTCTGGAATGCTGTTGATACTGATTTTCAAGCCTGGTGGGACTTATTTTCCATTCTGGGTGAATCAATCACAGTTCTACAAAATTGTTTTAGAACTTGTTTTGGCCAAAAGGATATCTAAAAATGCAAAAAACCAAAACCTAACCTTGAAGTGGGACTCATTCGCCACCCATGGAGAATTAGTTCATTTTTGAATTTTTGAATATTCAAAGGTGGAATCTAGAGCTTTCGGTCTATACTTTAGACTTCTCTAGGTGTCTGCTTCTGAAACTCTGATTTTCGAGCCTAAAAGTGAGTTTTTATTGATATTTTGACTTGTTCAATGAAGAGAAGACTTAAAAAACTTTGCAACTTGATTCTTAATGATTTCCAAGATTCCCTTAGTCAAACCCATTTTAGGTAATTAAACCAAAATAAAGAAAGGATGTAATGAACCATGCAATAATGGATTCAATACCTTTTCATGATGTTTGATCTTGAATTTCCACAACAAAACATGAAGAATTTTCCCTTGAATTTCTTAAAATTGCTATCTTAATGACTTGGAATGATGAAACCCTAACTTGTTTGACTTGAGATGCAAGAATGATGGATGAATAATGAAGAATGGTTATGATTTAGGGTTTAGAGAGTTGATTTTATAGGAAATTCACCTTATTAGCCCAAAAATTGGATCCCTAAGGCCAACATGAAGTAAAATTAAACTTAAATTCCAAAATTTCCTGCTCAAAGGTAAAAATTGGGCCAAATGGGACTCATTTGCCACCCATGGAAAATGGGTCTTACCTGGATGGGACTGATTCACCATGGATGGTGAATGGGTCCCATAAGGGCCATTTTTCCAACTACGATGCCAAAAAATAAGGAAATAAGGTTTTTATGATGACTATGTCAGATATTTGATCAAATATTGCCTCGAGATGCACAATATGCATTAATAGGGGCCTATTAGTGATGATGTAAAGATCAATTAGGGCTTGGGACATAGAATTCAATGTGAAAGTGTGATTAAATACACTTTACAAAACTAAAATGAGGTCCACATAGCCTAGAAAGGCACAAGAACCAATGTGAATGTGTAAAACACATTACAACACTAGTTTAAAGTTAATTTTAGTTTACAAGCCTTCTAGATTGATGTGATAATATATTTAAATAAATTTTATAATGTTGAATTAAGGGAAAATGGGTTCATTAAGTCTAGAAAAGCGTGAAAGTCCTTTACAACACTTTACAACACCTTTACAAGAAATCGTTAAATGCATTTGAAAGGGTCCAAGACCTAGTGTGGATGTGTAAAATGCCTCACAACACCAAATCAAGACCTCGTTAAGTCCAATTTGTCATGAATTATTCCCATGTCAAGCAAGTTTCCTTTTTTCTATGGTACATTTAGCCCCCACTATAGTGAGAGGATGAACTTGCTTCAAACTCGCACTAAAGTAGACATTCAAGGGAGATTCAAGTGTATAGATGTAGATGATAAAGAATGACAAAGATCAAAGGAGGTTGTAAAAGCCCCCAGGATCCAAGATCCTAAGTCAAACCATCAAGATACATAATCATGCAATGGTAAGAACTAGGAAGAAGAGAACTTAGATGAAGATTGAAAAGGTGGATCAAGCTTTGCTTGTTTGTCGAACTAGTTGTGGATTAGATCTAAGCTTGTTTATTTCAGAAAGAAAATGCATACTCACTCTGGGGTGATGGAACTCTTGGCTATCCACCGGGTGAGAAATCCCAAAAATATACTCAATCTAGGGCCACACAACTCTTGGTTGTCCGTGGGGTGACAAAGCCCAAAAAGGTGAGACACATACAGCTGATATGTGCTCACAAACACATAGGTGGCTATGGGGAAAGTTGTGCCTCAGAATTGGCTTCCCTCTCAACCATACCAATGTTATACCTCCTAATAACTTTAATAAGGCACCACAATGAAAAATGATTTTCGAGCTCTATAAGGTAAGCAAAACTTCGTATGCTTGACACTCATAGACATTGTAAATGTTGTAAAGAATGTTCAAAGGGATTTTTCTTAGTTTGTGTGAGGTATCATCTTAGGGGACATTGTACTTAATGTCTCCAAGAGAGGATATGTCAAAAGAAGTATCATGCTCTTGGAGGGAATCATGCCCAATGACTACCAAGAAAAGGACACATCACAAGAAGAAATAAATTGCACAATGAAATGTGAGTGGTGATGTATTCCCCCACTTTAAAGAGGTTGCAAGCACTAGTACTATGAGAAATTTCTTTAAAGTAGAAGAAGAGGACATGAGAGCTTACTCGGAAATCACTATGCCAAGTCATATGCTTCTGATAAGCTACATCATGAAAAAGAGAAGTATGTCATATGCGAGCCAACTTAAGGAATGTCATCCACATCCCAAGCTTTCTCTTATGTATTCATGAAAGGTTAATGACTATCCAAAGGAGGAAATGACAAGTGACATACAAGGACAAGGCTAGTGAACCCCATGCCCCCACTTAGTGCAAGACAAGGGTGAGCTGAAATGATTGATGAAATGTAGGCGAGAGTGAAAATTGGTATCAACTAGAGGAATTAGGTGCCCCCACAGAGGGAAGCATACCAAACTCCTGAAAATGTTGGATTTTATGAATCAAAGCATTACATTCATTAGTAGAGTGACCATGAACTCTATGATAGGTAAAAAATGAAGTCTTGTAAGAGCATTTCTTTCAAGTTCTAGGAGGGAGGGTAATCAAGTGATCTTGGAAGAGTCTCGACAAGATACCCTCTTGATCAATGGGAGAAGGTGGCCTTGTAATTTGTGTCAAAGATACATCTTTCTTAGTAGTAGATGTCATACTTACACAAGTTTCTCTAGATTGCAAGATTTTGTTCTCACTCTTACAAGAGAAGGGAAAATCTATCGGATGCACATCATTGGTATCTTATGAGATGACATTGACATTAAGCAAAGAGTTTGTTGTTTGTTTCATATTGTGTAATGGATGATGTTCAAGACCACTAGTGTTGAGGAGTTTAGGATGGATGACTATTACGGATGATTTAGGAGTGTGTTGTATGACATCATTGATGTTGAGTCAAGGCTTGGTGATTTCTATCAAAGGGAAATAACCAAGACCATGAGTGGTTTGTTGTTTGATAGGGTCGATAGGGTTATAGATACCTTGTTCTTGAGCACCACATCCTTTTCCATTATATCCAAGTTGTTTCATGATCTCATAACCTTTTCCATACACTTTCTTCATTTCCTTTGGATTAGGTGGTGGTTTGTCATAAGCATCGTCAAAAGTGACTGTGTAATTTTCTTCTTTCTCTAAAGTGTTTGAGGCAAATGCTTTTGAAGGGCCATCTTCTTTTTCATTTTCCCTATTTGAATCTTTGTGTATGATCTTGTACTCACCCATGAAGTCATGTTCAAAATCCAAGGAACCCAAATCATCGTATGTAAGTTGTTGTTTGTTGTCGTTTTGTTGAACAGGTTCCACTCATGTATTTGATGTTGATGTGTTTAAGGAATTTTTTTTTTTTTTCTCAAGTTGTAAGACACTATCAAATTCAAGATCAAT